>JAXQQM020069461.1:0-113946 GCA_034641835.2 Pinus albicaulis | reverse complement strand
TTTTGTAAACCCACTTGGCTGGGTAGCTGAGTCAAATTTTGTAAACCCACTTGGTTGGGTAGCTGAGTCAAATTTGTAAACCCACTTGGTTGGGTAGTTGAGTCTCATATGTAAATCCACTTGGATGGATAATTGATGTAAGTATGAGTCTTTGGTGATAGGAATTTCATAGAGTCATGTACTTCATTGACAAAGATGTTTGAAGATTCAGCATGAACTCAGGGGGAGCTTGGCCACTTCAGCACATATCAGATCTGCAGAATGTTTCTTCCACATGAGGAGAAAAGGGGGAGAGTGTTGGTTTTTGATCCGCCCTTTGCCCTTGATGTCAAAGGGGGAGAGTGGACATGGTGTTTGAATAAAGAGAAGATAATGATGTGACATATTTGGGAGAGTGACATAATATCTATCTGTTGTGGTAACCAAACACCATCATGGTTGCCATCAAGTCCAAAGGGGGAGATTGTTGGAAATATGATGCAGGATGTTGTCCTTGATGGCAACCCACTGAATGAAGATGAAGACATGTGACTGTTGACATGTGTTGTCCTTGATGGCAATCCACCGGATGAAGTTATGCTTGACTTGATGGACTTGGTAAATGATGTAAATCTGATGTGATATGTTGTTGAGTGTTGTCCTTGAAAGGCAACCCACTTGATGAAGATGATGAAAACTTACTTGATGAAGTTGTGCTTAAGAGAATGTGTTCCCGATGAAGAAAATATGATGTTTCTACAGTGTGTACAGAAGGCTATGAAGAAAGGATTTCAGAATGTACTCAAAGTATGATGAAAAAGAGTATGTCTCTTGGTATACGCGGATTGGCCTAGGGGAAGTCGCGTATGCACGCGGAAAAGAACGTACCAAGTCGCGTATGGGCTAAAGCGCTCAAAAGGTGCAAAACCAAGGGTAACCACCATGGTATTAACCCATGGTATTGGGTAATGATCCGCCTAATTGACCCCGTCCAGGTAGTTTTGGGCTCATGGTATTGTTTTGGCCCATGGTATTGAAAAAGGGGCTCATGGTATTGAAAAAGGATAAACATATATAAGGAGAAGAATTTCATTGTGCAAATGATGTGTGTGGGTGCAAGATGTCTGAGCTTAAATGAATACTTCTCTCTGAAGTAGATCTGAATGGAAAGGGTTACACTTGAATGATAAATCTGAATATATGATGCACCAATGATGAAGAATGGGATCTAGATCTAAAATGCACTTGTATCTGCTAGATCTTCTTATGGAAGGCCTAGATCTGTGATGAGGCGAACATCTAGGCGAACATCTGACTGAAGTGAAAAGGGTAAATCTGAATTGAACATCTGATCTGATGAAGTATGCTGCTCTGTAATCATTGAAGATCTATACGCTACTTTGCCGCGAAGGAAGCGCGTATACACGCGGCTTCTCTGAAGTAAAAGCGCGTATGCGCAATAAAATATACACTGAGGTATACGCTGGTTTGTGTGGACGGAAGCGCGTATATATGCGACATCAGTAAAGGGAAAGCGCGTATGCAAACTAGGGTTTGCTGAAGCAAGGGGTATGAAATATCTGATCTGTTCTGCTGTGTTTCTGCTATCTGATCTGTGTTGATATGTATCTGTTGATGATGTATGTTTGTACTTAAAAGTATGGAAAGGGTTCGATCTGGAAATATGATGAATTGTGGCCCGCAAGTTGTGTTCTATTGAAGTGGTTGGATCCAGTGTGAAAATTGATGAAACGTGGTCCAAGGTGGTGCTGAGGGTTGTAGCCTTCAGTCAGGGGGTCGTAGCTCCCTTCCAGGTGAGGCTGGTAAACGAGATCGTGGGGTCGTAGCTCCCTTCCAGGAGAGGCTGGTAAACGAGTCAGGGGGTTGGAGCTCCCTTCCAGGAGAGGCTGGTAAACGAGCGCAGGTGGGTGCCTGCGTGCTGGTAGGAGTCTGCACCAGCACATATGTTGTAAGATGTTTTCTCTATAATAAAATATTGAAGGCTGAGCAACTGCAGCGGTGGTTTTCTCCCGACTTGGGTTTCCACCTAAAAAATCCTGGTGTTCATGTGTGATGCTTTGTGTGATGATTTATTCTGTTCTTACTGCACATGTTTACTACTTAATGAATATCTGATGAATAAATGAAGGAATGATTTAAGTGAAGAATTAATGACATAAATAGATATCTGTGTATACGCGAGTTTCGTAAAGGGTATCCGCGTATATACGCAAGTCTGGTTCAGGAAAGTAGCGTATGCATTTTAGAAGCAAGAATGGGTTGGATCCAGTGTGAAAATTGATGAAACGTGGTCCATAAAGGTGCTGAGGGTTGTAGCCTTCAGTCAGGGGGTTGTAGGTCCCTTCCAAGTGAGGCTGGTAAACGAGATCAGGGGGTCGGAGCTCCCTTCCAGGAGAGGCTGGTAAATGATTCAGGGGGTTGTAGCTCCCTTCCAGGAGAGGCTGGTAAACGAGCGCAGGTGGGTGCCTGCGTGCTGGTAGGAGGCTGCGCCAGCACATATGTTGTAAGATGTTTTTCTTTATAATAAAATATTGAAGGCTGAGCAACGACAGCGGTGGTTTTCTCCCGACTTGGGTTTCCACCTAAAAAATCCTGGTGTTCATGTGTGATGCTTATGTGTGATGGTTTATTCCTTGTTCTTCTTGCACATGTTTCTTGCTTATTGAATATACGATGAATAAATGAAGGAATGATTTAAGTGAAGAAATTAATGACATAAATAGATATCTGTGTATACGCGAGTTTCGTAAAGGGTATCCGCGTATATACGCAAGTGCAGTGAATCGGGGAAAGTAGCGTATGCATTTTAGAAGCAGGAAAAAGTGAAAGTTTTGAATATGCAGTAAATACTGATTCACCCCCCCCCCCCCCCTCTCAGTATTTTTCCCAACATTTTCCACGATATCTTCCTTTCTCTTTATTCACATATTACTTCCCAGGAAATCCCAATCATAGTTCCTTCATTTTTTCAACCACATCATATTCCATATGAGGATATATTATGTTGATTTCATCTACTTTATATGTGACCCATGCCTTCATATTACATCATTTGAATGAAAGAGATCATTTTCCCTTTATCATGCTCATGAGTTAGAGCATGCACCCTTACTATCTACAACTATATAATGACATGACTTGACTCATTGAACATATGCATACATACGCCTTTTATTCTTTGGTCATCTAATATTCCTTCCACAACTTCATTTCCTTGATTGAGAGTGCTTCAGTCATCTTTTACATGTTGCATTCCCTTGTCATCACACCATCATTCTTCTAAATAGTGAATCCCATTGAAGGCGGTATTCTTAGGGAGACACTTTCTTTATTCCAAGACATGAACCTTCTAATGAATATTCCAATGGAGGATCTTTATTATCCTCATCCTAAAAATTCTCTTTTCCAATGATGTGATGAGTTCTACACTAGATGACTTCCTTCTACCCATAATTGCTACTTATGCTTATAATGAGGTTACCAAGAGCTAATTCCTTCTAATGATGACTTTCATATAATTCTACTTCAGATATCTTTCAAGCTTCTTATGATGATGTCTTGAACTCTTGCTATAGTCGTAAGCTCCTATGATCAAATATCGTAAAATTATGCATCCTATCATGATCCTAATGATTCCTACCATGATAGCCATATTTTACAAGAACTCAAAAGAAATAGGTGGAGAAGATTTATCTCAATCATAGTAGACCTTTTATTTCTTCCTTCTTGGATTTCTTCTTTTCATATTCTTCCACTTCTTCGGTGACATGGGATTATTATCTTCCTATTTTGATGTTGTTCTTATTGATTTGGGAAAATCTCTCTTGTAGTGCCCATATTCTTGACATCCATAGCATTCAACCTTTGCCATATTCTTCTTCCTTTTCTGAGGACCAAATTTCCCAAACTTTCCTTTCCTCTTTTCCATGGAAGCATATGTTTGATTTTTCTCATTTGAACCTCCATCACCTTTTTCCTTTAATATGGTTTCTTCAATTTTTCATAGTGACCATAATTAATTGAATGGAGTAGGTTACTTATTCCCATAGATGTTACATGTAAAGTTACCCCATTCTTCTTATAATGCATTGAGAACTATAGTAGTTATTTCCTTGTCATGCATTATTTCTCCAAACGCTCGTATTTGGTCCCTTCTTTCAGACACCCTCATAAAGTATGAGGCTATTCAATCTTATTTTTATATCTTCATCTTGTATATTTCTTGTCTTAACGAGATCAATTCTCTTGCAGTGCTTACAAAGAACAATTGTACAAGTTTGTCATATATTTATTTTGATGTTTCTAATTTTGATTCATAGGGAATGAGGGGGTCCTTAATAGATTCTATGAGAATCCTTTGAGCCCATTGTCTGCTCAACTTAGTGTTCCTAAATTGATGTCATAAATTGTCAACCAGGGTTAGTAAAATGTTGAAGTGAAGTGCACTATATGTGCCTAGGTATATGTTTCTCACTACGTTGTGTTTAGTGTTTTTCCCAATGTTTTTGGTTTTGTGTTTTTATTCTAAGAGGAAAATAACTAAGTGTTGGTAAAGAGAAGTTGTTGTTCACACTAAAATAGAGCAAAAAATATTCTAAACTATGTATGGCTCTTGAAAACAGAAAATGAAAAACTTTAACAAGAAAAATAACTCATAACATAAACTCAGCCCAATTCATTCATTAGAAATATGTTGGAATAACTTGAGAAAAGGATAATTTTAATGCAATGAGGTTCTTCTAAGTAAACAACAATCTACAATATCACAGAGAAAATCTCATCCATGGCTAGAAATTTGTTGGAACACATTTGGAAAAGATAGTCTGCAACATAGTGAGTGACTCTATTCTAAATTATCCTATGACACTGAAATTAATCCCTTCTGCAACTCAAATTGTCACTACTAAGCCTCATTCGAAAGTTAGAAATATTTTGGAATAGTTTTGGAAAAAAAGGCTATTTGTAAAATTATAAGAGATTGCAGAACAGTTAAGGCCTTGAACTGATATCACTAATTCCTGTCCATATGATGATGTGTTGGAAGAGATTAATAACAAGAGTAGTTTGTAAATAATGAAGGCCTTGAAGTCTAATAGAACAGAACTAGCATACAACTAACTAATGAAACTCGAAATACATTAAACAGAACTGAACAAGAATGCAATCAATCAAACTTGAAATACAGTGAACAGAATTGAAATAGAGTGCCATTAACCTCCGGATTTTTACAACTAAACTAAAATGCAACTAATCATTGAAATACTACAGCTCTATCTCATTCGGTGTTAGTGATATTTTGGAACAATTCATAAGAGCAAGAATGGTTGTAACAATTGATGTCAGTGAGCATAAAAATATGAAGTTCAAAAAAATGCAACTAGACTCTAAAACACCACAGCTATGTCTCATTCAGTGTTGGTGATATTTTGGAACAATTCGTAAGAACAAGACTAGCTGTAACATTTGATGTGAATGAGCATAAAAACATAAAGTTTAGAAAACTACTTGAATTAGGAATGAAACAAGGCTAAAGTTACTTATCTAAACAATATGCACAGAGCTTCTCAGGCAGTAGGGGCCCTCTACCACCAGATTAGCATACAAATATCCTCAATATTTCCTTAGATCATGCAATGGAGTTGAATGTCTTTCATTAAAGAGAAAATTCTTCTAACAACAAAACATCAATATAGCTAGTTGTCTCTCGGTCTCCCGAGTCATTCTTATAAAAGAAATACATAACTACCCTTGAGAGGAAATAGGGATAAGTGTATTTCCCAATTAAAATCAAATTATAACTCTTGTGGAAGCCTCGTACTCTTGCTAGAGACATCTGTAGAGTCCCTGTCCTGGTAGGAATCTGCTTCTTAGTTTTGATCTCTTCCACGTGCATAACCACCTATGGATTCTTGCTCAGACTTCGTAGAGAGAAAGAAATGATGGGGGAGTGTTGTGGAATTCACCCATATGTGTTTTTCTTTGAAGTGACACCTGTAACCTATGAGAACATGAAGATAGCTGCGGAATAGGCGACTAGCTACAGAATGGCTGCATTCTATAGCTGAGTCTAGTCAAAAATTACTACAACAACAAAACCACGAAAATATAGCAAGTCAGTCATTGTATACATTCCTAAAGTGACTTTAATTAATCCTATTGATCATTTAAGCCTGTAATTGATAAGGGACAAAGGAAATGAAGTTAAATTGGGTGAAAGAAAAGGACATCTTTGGGGCTCAACATACCCCCACTGCAAAGTTTTTGCATGTCCTCATGCAATTAATTCATGTATTCTGAGACTTCTACTAGGAAATCCAAGCTCCTTCTTCTACTTTGCCTGAAATTCAATGGCCTCCTAGGCTTCCTTATGACCAACTTGAATCTCAAATTTATAACTTCCCTGCTCAACTTTTTATTTTTCTTCTTCAATTTCTCATTAGTCTTGTACAACTTTTCCATTTGCAGAGAAAGAGTTGTATTCATATCACTTTTCAGCTTAACCTGCTCCCTCAAAATTTCATTTAATTCTTTACGTGCCTATTGAGTACTTCTAACTCATATTTGTCTCTTCTTAGTACATCAATTGCAGATTCTGATGGGCTAGGAGTTCTTCCTCTACTTTCTGAGGCTCTCTTTTCTAATGACTCAACATAATTATAGATTTGTTGTTGTGCTGGGTCTATCTCTGGAGTTTCTTCATCAAGATCCTCTTCATACTGGTGCTCAGGTGATCTAGCAGTTGGTGTCTCTTCATCCTCAATTTTTATGATTCTCGTTTGTCTAATCCCTATTTTCTTCAATATACCTCTAAGTTTGTGGCTTCATCTTCGTTGAGATGGTCCTTCACCTCTCTCCTTGGCATACCTTCTTATCATCTTCTCATTTTTAAGTTGTTTCTTAATTTCATCCAATTTCTTAGAAATTATCTTCTCACTGTCCTCTTGTATGGACTTACCAGTTTTAGTTTCAACAGATTTGAAAATTTTCCTTATCCTGCTTCTTCTTATAAGTTTGCCTTCAGATGGAGATTCCTTGGGTTCTTCAAAGTGATTCCTTACTAGAAAATCATCCCAATTGTCTCCCACCTTTCTCAAATGATGTTCAATTAGGATTTTAACTAGGCCATGGTGGTACAAAGTGGTTTCCAGGAATTGAACCCTCTTTTGAACATTAGAGGCCATTCTCTTCAAACTATGAAGTAGGAAAAAATGTAAATTGATTTCTTCATCTAAGAAATGCATCATTAACTGAATATGATAAACATAGAGGGTACTAAACCTTCCCTCACAAGTTATAAATTTTTGTAAAATGAGCAACATATTCCACCATTTATTCTTTAGTGCTGAGCTAGGAATGCCCTTCTTAAAAATGGAAATATCCATACCTGGTGTTTTGAGCATTTGCCTCCATGCCTCATTATGAAATTCCCTATTTTTGAACCATCGTTCACCTTGCCTAGGTAATTCCGCTGCTTCTGCAATGAAAGATTCTGTAATAGTGAATTTAACATCTCCTATTTCAACTTCTGCTCCATTGAAGGATCGTGCAAATGTCTTAGTTACCTCTTTATGAAAACCATTGAATTTTTCCAAAAACTGTAACCACCCAACTTGCTGTAGCATTTCTCTAATATGTGGGTAACCCTCTAAGTATTTGGTTCCGACTGGTTCGAACCTTACTATGAGACCCATGGCTTCTCTTCTCAACCTTCAATTTACTGCTCTTCTATCTACGGTGAAAATGGCTGTTAAAGAGTTGTTTTTACCCTAAAAGGTGCCTTCTATTTTTATGTAGTAGGAATTAGCTACGGAAGGATGACATGAAGAGGTTATAGAATGAGTGAAATATGGTGAGGATGATTCACACGAATTAATGAGTTTGAGAGCCATCATGGAAGAAAAGACCGTGGAAACATCTCGTGGGAAATTCAAAATCATCACTGAATACTTCGGCTAGTGACATGACCGAATAGGTCACTTCAGTACTTAACCGTTAAGTTTTAAATGATGATTGAAATGGCGGAATGAAATAGATTTTGTCCAAATTTTTTTATGATAGGTTTAATAGGCATGATCAACACGAATAATCAAAACAACTTTTTGAATCATACATGACTTAACTATACTATAACTTTCATATTCTGTCATCATAATAATTTCACAACTTTACCTTTGCCTTTCCTTTAATTTTTGTGGTTTGATATGCTTTGTCCTCCTTTGAAAATCATTGATTCTTCAGTCTTCATAATCCCTTTGATTTTTCTTGTTGACATAGGTGTCCAGGGTTAATTTTCTGCTGAATAAGTGGTTGCTGGACAATTTCCTTCAAGATATCTGGCTGTAGAATGTCTAGTTGGCTGCAGAATCTCTGACTGCAGAATATACCTGTAGGAGCTTTGAGACATGGAATGGAATGTTGTATGAAGTGAATTAGAATGGATCATGAAATATGGTGTAATGGAGAATGAGTGAAATGAAATGTAATGGAATGAAATGGATTATAAATGTAAAGTGGAGTGATATATGAAAAGTGGTCTGCAACTTATGATTTGTGATATTCAATTGCAGAAAGAGATCAAAATATGAGATGAAAATGAGGTGGACCATGGAATGGAGTGAATGAAGTATGGATGAGTGGAGTGAATGAAATATGAATGAATGGAATGAATGAAATATGAATGAATGGAGTGAATGAAATGTGAATGAAGTGAGGCATGATGGAGTGAGACTTATGATTTTGTGATAGCTGCTTGCAGAAAAAGAAAAAATTTGAAAAGCTAAAGTGTCAGAAGGATTCTGATTTTCACTTTATCTTTTCTGTATAAACATGCTAATCAGTGATTATTTTTCATGTTTATACTTTTTCTTTTTCTTTTTTCATTTGAATTCAGAAAAATTCAACTAATTTGATGAAGAAGAAAATTTCTTCTTCATTAACTTTACATCATTGTTTTCCTGGAATCTCTTGACAAATTCTTCACTTGAAAGTGGCTTATGATATAGCTTCAATCCATGACCATTTACAAGAAAAGTGACCTTCTCTTCATCTATTGTCCTGATTTTTATTGCTCCATTGTCAAAAATTCTCATAATTTCATATGACCCAAGCCAATGTGTTTGGAATTTACCTTGAAAATATTTGAGATTTGAATCAAACAAGAGAGCCCAGTCACCTTCTTTGAACTTATTTTCCTTGATGTACTTATCATGTCATCTAGTCCTTTGTTGTTGGACTATACTTGTTTTCTGGACTTCATTTTGTCTGATCTCATCCAATTCATTAATCTGCTCCAATCTATGCTTTTGTACCTCTGTTAGATCAAGTCCTAGCTGAACTGCCATTTTAAAAGTTTGAATTTGAAACTCTATGGGAAAAAAAACTTGTTTTCCATAAACAAGTTCATAGGGAGTATGACCTGTTGTGCTTCTCCATGTAGTTCTATAGGCCCACAAGGCTTCAGGAAGCCTGTCTGCCCAATCTCTTCTATGTAAATGAACAGTTTTTGTTAGGATCCCTTCAATGACTTTATTGTTAGATTCCACTTGACCATTTGCTTGTGAATGATAAGGAGTAGATGTTCTATGTCTGATTTTGTACTTCTCCATCATTTGCTCCACTAGCCTTGATGTAAATTGAGCTCCTTGATCTGTAACAATTTCCCTTGGGACACCAAACGAGTAAAAATATCCTCAAAGAAAAATTTCAAATCTGGCGCATGCTTCAAAGAGGTGAAAGCAATGGCTGCCTCACCTATATTTGGCATCAGTAAGTGCAAACTAATATATATTTCTTTTGTCTCTTCGATGGAGGACCGCAGGGTTCCACAAAATCTAAAAAAGCCCATTTTTCATATAAGCTCAGCTATGTACCCGAGGCTTAATGGCATCTCACCTAAAGGAGAAGGTTTCCCTACCCTTTGGCAACTGTCACACCTTTTGACATACTCTTTAGCATCTTTAAAAAGGGATGGCCAATAGTATCCTAAATGAAGGACCTTATAAGCTGTCCTTTTATCGGCAAAGTGTCTGCCACAAGGTTCATCATGACATGCCTTGAGGATCTTAGGTATCTCATCTTCCCGAACACATCTCCTAATGATAAAATCTGGACCTATTTTGTATAACTCATTAGCAGCCCATGAATATTTTTCACTTTCATAAATGATCTTTCTTTTGTTTATTGCATTCATTATTGAAGGAAATTTCCCTGAAACTAAATAATTAGAAATGTCAGCAAACCAAGGAGTTTGAGTAGAAATTGCAAAAAGATATTCATCAAGGAATTGATCTTCAACTGGGGTGTTTTCTTTGATGTTTTTTAGTCTAGATAGGAAATTAGCTACTGTGTTTTGTTTTCCAAGCCTATCTAGAATGGTAATGTTGAATTCCTGTAAAAGCAATAACCATCTTATAACTCTACCATTAGTAATTTATTTGTTCATTAGATCTCTAATTGCAGAATGATCTGTGTGAACAAAATTTTCATAGCCTGTTATATAGTGTCTGAATTTTTTTATGGCATGAACAACAGCTAAAAACTCTTTTTTATTTATAGTATAATTTAACTCTGAAGGAGTCAAATTTTTACTTGTATAGTAGATGGCATAAGGAATCAGGTATTTTTGTCCCAATACTGCTCCTAAATCTGTATCTGAGGCATCTGTTGAAATATGAAAAGGTAACTTCTAGTTAGGTCCCCTTAAAATAGGTGCTTCAGAGATTTTTGTTTTCAAGGTCTCAAAGGCTAACTGGAAATCAGGATTCCAGTTGAATTCACAGTACTTGGTAAGTAATTTGAAAAGTGGAGATGTTATCTTGGTGAAGTTTTCTATAAACCTTCGATAATATCCTGTAAATCCGAGAAAACTCCTAAAATATTTTTGACAACTTGGAATAGATAAGTTAGAGATGACTTCGAATTTTCACTCATCAACTCTAATCCCATCCCCTGAAATGTGATGTCCTAAAATAATTCCTTCAGAAAACATCATAAAACACTTCTCATGACTTAGTGAAAGATTTGCTTCTTTACATCTCTTTAAAACTTTTTCCAAGTTTGCTAAGTCTTCTTCAGTGTTTCCATAAACTGTGAAATCATCCATATATACCTCTACACAATCATGTATTAGATCTGAAAAAATTCCTAGTACTGCCCTTTGAAATGTTGCAGGTGCATTGCATAATCCAAATGGCAATACTCGGTAAGAATAGGTACCCCAAGGATAGGTAAATGTGGTTTTGTCTTGATCTTCAAGTGCTACTTGAATTTGGTTATAACCATTAAACCCATCTAAAAATGAGAAGTACTTTTTGCCAGCTAATGTATCTAACACCTGATCTATGAAAGGTAGGGGAAAATGATCTTTAAGATTAGCTTTGTTTAATTCCCGGTAGTCAATACATACCCTCCATTTACCATTTTTCTTTGGCACAATTACCAAAGGAGAAACCCACTGACTATCTGAAATGGGATAGATAAAGTTGACATTTAACAATTTCTGTAATTCTTCTTTAACAATTTCCCTAAGATTTGGATTCATCCATCTTTGAGGTTGTCTGATTGGTTTACAATTTTCCTCTATATAGATGTGATGAGTGCAAGTCTTGGGGCTTATCCCTTTCATATCAGTGTACTCCCATGCATATGCAGAAGAATGTCTCTGTAATATCTTGACTAACTCTTCTTGCTTAGATTTCTCTAGGTTCTTGTTTATGTTTAAAGTTTTGTCTGGAAATATCTCAATTGTAGAGCTGCCAAATTTATCCATGGAATAGAGAGACATCTGTCTTGATGATAAAAACTCAATGTTGGATTCTTCTTGAAATTGTCCATGTTTGTATTCCGAAGAGGATTCAAAGTTTTCTAAGGTATTCAGAATCTGGCTATCTTCACTAATTTCTGAAATTGTGAAGAGAGGTTGTAAGTCTTCTTCATCCTCTATCCATTGAGTATCATCTAATTCTGTAAATTTTTTTGGTTGGATTATACAAGTGCAACTTAAGTTGAACTACCACCGAGATGGTTATCACCGGGATTTCACAACTAATGAAAGCATCACCTGTAGCTAACCAAGGTCTTCCTAATATAATAGGATGCCCTCCTAGATTATTCTTAGGAGTTAGGATCATGAAATCCACAGGGTACTCCCAAGAATCTAGGGACACTGGAATGTCTTCTATTACCCCATCAAGTTTGATCACATATCTGTCTGCTAATTGTAATAATGTGGGTGTAAAGAGAAGATTAGGAAGTTTCAGTTTATCCATGATTTGTCTACTCATGATATTGATTGCTGCTCCTAAATCAATGAGTGTGTTTTGAATCTCAATTCCATTGATGTGAATTTTAACAACTGGATTTCCTGGGTCTAGATACTTTGGAATAGCAATATTACCCATCATGATATCTGCTATTTTTCCTGCCAGTTGAATTTTCTTTATCTCTCTTATTCTTTTTCTTGTTTTCTTCATGCTCAACTCCTTTATTGTCTTTGCTAAGATTGGAATTTCCTTGATAGCTTGCAATAATGGGATCTTAATACAAACATTTCTCAACTCATCTAGGAAATCATAATTAGGCACCATAATTTGTTTTTCTACACCTCTATCAATTTGTAATCTTTCTGGAAAGGGAGGTGTAGAAGTGGATGTTGATGGCTGCTCTAATATAGGAGTTGAAATTATTGGTTCTTTTTGTTTCGATTTTTCAATGTTTGGGTCTTGGAAAGGTGTGTTCTCTTCAATACTTTTATTCACCAGTAGAGAATCTTCCTCAGAATTGTTTTGCTCTTGTATGATTACAGAAGGTTTCTTCTTTTCAAGTATTCTTCCAAACCTAAGTTGAACATCACTAAGGTCTAAAGGAGTAATCAAATAAGTTGGAAATTGTTGGCCTTCTATCATGTATGTATTCTGAGGATTTTTATTGTTGGGGTTTGGTATGGGTTGGGCAGGTAACTGATTTTTTTTCTGAGGAAATGGCAATGGAAGTGGTGGATTTTGAGGATTTTGTTGAAAATTCTGTTGAGGAGGGAAATGTGGATATGGTGGATATTGATAGTACTGAGAGTATCTTCCATAGGGATTTTTTGCTCCTTGTGCCCAAGTTTGAGATTGATTTTGGAATTGGGGCCAAGGTTGCTGCCAAGAATTCCAATTTGGTGGGGGTTGATTACACAGCTGATCATGGAATCCTTGTGTTTGAAGTCCTTGCCACGGCCTTCTAGAGACAAAATTGAGAGATTCTATGGAATTTGTAGAGGTTTCTTCTTGAAAAATAGCTTTAAGACCAGGAAGTGAAGGACAACTCTTGGTCTCATGTTTTTTTGAACAAATTACACAGGTCTCTACTACTTTTGCATCCAAAGGGCACTCTCTTAAGGCATGCTTCTTTCTACATTTGGGACAAAATATTGCTAGGGCATCAGATTCAGTTTTCTACTTGTTTTGTAAGTTAAGGGTGTCTATTTGTTCACTAAGACTCCCTAAAATATCGGATTTGAATTCATCAAGCATATTTCCTATTTCTGCCCTACTTACTGTCCCAGAATCAGACTTACTTGCCCTTGCAAGAGCAGGGTCTCTTGGTCCTTTTACAGTTTTAGATTTCCCTCTTGAAAGGTTGATACATAATTTAGCTATTTCAGGTAATGTGAGCTGAGATATATCCCCTTTTCCCATCATGTTAAGGATATCTAACCATTCATCTCTAATTGTCTTCAATAAGAGAGCTTTCAAAGTATCTTGGTCCAATTTTTCCATTTTTTCCCTCTTGATGTTATAGTTAAACCTCTCCAACAAATCTTCCAAATTTTCATCCTATTTTTGTAACATTTTAAACACTTCCTCCTTATGGTTGACTGGCATACAGTAATCCAAATACCTCTCTAGAAATTCTTGTTTCATGTCTTCCCATGTCCTAATAGAACTGTTATCAAACTCATAAACCATTTTAATGTTGTTCCTTTCAATGTTGAAGGGAATAGTTTAAGTTTTTGATCATCTTGTAAGTAGTCATAGGTTCTACATAGGACTTCAAATTCAAATAGGAATGTTTCAGGATCTTCAGTTTTGAGTCCATAAAAGTTTGGAAGGACAGAGGGTGAAATGTTTTTCATATTTTTATTGGTTTCTTCATCTACTATAGGAAACCAAAAAGAGCTTCCCATTTCTCTTCTACCTCTTCCTCTGCCTCCTTCTCCTTCTATACCTCTACCTCCTTCTCCTCTACCTCTACCTCTACCCCCTCCAAATAGTGTGTGTTCTCCATTAAAAACTCCTCCTCCCCCTTCTTCTACCATAGTTGATTCTTTTGTGGAAGTTGGAAAGTTTATGTCCCTAGCAGGGGTCCCAGAATCTTCTTTTAAGACAGGTTCAGTGGATAAAGTGGAAGGTCTTTCTAATGGAATATATGATCTTAAGTTCTCTGGAATTCTAGGATCAGTAAAGGATGGAATGTGGGTTTGAGTTGGAGGTGTGCTGGCTCTTGGTCTTGGTGAAACAAGTGGTGTTCTAGGAATCAAGCTTCTGCTTCTTATGAATCTACCCCTTGAGTCTCTTTCTCTATGCATGTCATTGTTTTTGGGAGGCAAGAAACAAGGCTACCTAGTTACACTTCCCCGACAACGGCGCCAAAATGTCTGCTCAACTTAGTGTTCCTAAATTGATGTCATAAATTGTCAACCAGGGTTAGTAAACTGTTGAAGTGAAGTGCACTATATGTGCCTAGGTATTTGTTTCTCACTACGTTGTGCTTAGTGTTTTTCCCAATGCTTTTGGTTTTTTGTTTTTATTCTAAGAGGAAAAGAACTAAGTGTTGGTAAAGAGAAGTTGTTGGTCACACTAAAACAGAGGAAAACCTATTCTAAGCTATGTATGGCACTTGAAAACAGAAAATGCAAAACTTTAACAAGAAAAATAACTCATAACATAAATTCAGTAACTCATAACATAAACTCAGCCCAATTCATTCATTAGAAATATGTTGGAATAACTTGAGAAAAGATGAATTTTGACAATGATAAATTTTCTATGAACAATCTGTATTTATGATAGTATCTCAATCATTAATCATAACAGAATGAAAAGATAGTTCCATAACATAGTGAGTGATTCTATTCTAAATTATCCTATGACACTGAAATTAACCCATTCTGCAACTCAAATTGTCACTACTAAGCCTCATTCTAAAGTTAGAAATCCTTTGGAATAGTTTTGGAAAAAAGGCTATTTGTAAAATTATAAGAGATTGAAGAATAATCAAGGCCTTGAACTGATATCACTAATTCCTGTCCATATGATGATGTGTTGGAAGAGATTAATAACAAGAGTAGTTTGTAAATAATGAAGGCCTTGAAGTCTAATGGAACAGAACTAGCATACAACTAACTAATGAAACTGGAAATACATTAACAGAACTGAACAAGAATGCAATCAATCAAACTTGAAATACAATGAACAGAATTGAACTAGAGTGCCATTAACCTCTGGAGTTTTACAACTAAACTAAAATGCAACTAATCACTGAAATACTACAGCTCTATCTCATTCGGTGTTAGTGATATTTAAACACCATACATAAGACTGATCAAGAATAATTAGATGTTCTGTGGGAGTAAAAAAATATGAAGTTCATAAAAACTAGACTTAAAACACCACAAATTATGTCTTATTCATTTTTAGTGGACATTTAAACATCCATAATAATGATTAATGTGGCAAATATTTATGTAGACATAAAACATTAAGTCAGAAAACATACTTGAATTAGAATGAACAATACAGCATTATCTAAACAATATACGTAGCTTCTCAAAAAGAGGGACTCTACCGTACCGCACAATAGGAAGGTTTCAAGATTGCCTAGATCATGAAATGGAGTCGAATGTCTTCAAAGATAAAATTTTCGGTAAAACAATAGTATTACGGACTTTTGAGATCTAACAACAAAACATCAATCTAGCTAGTTGTCTCTCGGTCTCTCGAGTCATTATTATAAAATAAATACATAACTACCCTTGAGAAGAAATAGGGATAAGTGTATTTCCCAATTAAAATTAAATTATAACTCTTTTGGAAGCCTCGTACTCTTGCTGGAGACATCTGTAGAGTCCCTATCCTGCTAGGAATCTACTTCTTAGTTTTGATCTCTTCCACGTGCATAAACACCTATGGATTCTTGCTCAGAATTCGTAGAGAGCGAGAAATTATGGGGGAGTGTTGTGGAATTCACCCATATGCGTTTTTCTTTGAAGTGACACCTGTAACCTATGAGAACATGAAGATAGCTGCAGAATAGGCGACTAGCTACAGAATGGCTGCATTCTATAGCTGAGTCTAGTCAAAAATTACTACAACAACAAAACCACGAAAATATAGCAAGTCAGTAATTGTATACATTCCTAAAGTGACTTTAATTAATCCTATTGATCATTTAAGCCTGTAATTGATAAGGGAAAAAGGAAATGAAGTGAAATTGGGTGAAAGAAAAGAACATCTTTGGGGATCAACACCCATACTTCCCTTTTCATGAATTTTTCATGAGCTTGAGCTTCTTCCTTTGGAGGTTTAGTGATTGAGCCCTTAAAATGTTCCATAAATTAATTTTCTATGAGGTTTAGGTCTATCCTTTTCTTCCATGCAAGAAATTTTGAAGCCCCAACCAACTTGTTGCTTTCCTTGAAAAAAGAGATTTTGATAGATTCAAATGTAGACATAAATATACTTACTTGTGAAGATGTTGCTTTTCAACTCGCTGCCTTCTTGATTTTTATGATGTTATTGATACTATATGACTTCTTCTTGATGAAGATTTATTTCTTCAAAAGTGATCCTTGATCCAAGGAGAGGGATATCACATTGAATCCAAATCATTATTTTAAGTGTAGAATCCTTCTTTGAATGAACTAGGGTTTGTAGGTCTTATTCTATTGACTTCCTTCAAGATGATGATGTAATCCTTGTCCTTGAAATTCCTTAGAGATGAGAAGATATTCTTGATGATTTGATGCTCTTGATAAACTTCTAGAAATTTGGTCCTTGAATTTCCTTCGTTGAGCTTCCCTTACTTGATTTGTCACCTTAGTTCTGAAACCATGTTGAGAAATCTAGGGGAAACAAGTGTAAGTGATTTATCTTTTGATGATAATTGCTTGTGAACAATTTTTACTTTTCTTGATTATATTTTTATTTAGATTTATTATTATTGAGTTATTTTCATCAAACAATTACCAAAACATAATGAGCAATGAGACAAAGGACATCAAATATAGGCTATCAGCCAAGGTCAAAACATCTCCAATCTTGAGAGGAAAACCCACTGAAATATTCTCTTTATAGAATCTTCAATTGATGAATTCCAAGACCAATACCCTTTACCTAAGAACCTCTCCAAGACCAATTCATAAGGTTTACTTTAATAAATCTTCTTCCTCTTCAAGTCAATGCTGGTCAAACTGACTTCTATACCACTATTTTTGGCTTCTATTGAATTTTTACCTTGTCTTACAGGCCTGCAATTGTCGGCCTTCTTGTAATCACTGAAATTCCACACGTATGGGATGAATGGGGTAGACTGGCGAGGGTCCTTCCCTTCGCTTGACCTGAACACTTTTTCTTTAGACCTCGGCTAGCAAGAATGCTCTTTTCTTGACCTTTATCTTGACTTCTTCAATGATTGTTGAAACGCTATTGTAGAAAACCTAGATGCAGTCACACGTGAGAGTAGAAGGACTCAAAAGCAATACCAAAAACCTTTGATATTATTCTCCTTCTCTTTGTTGGATGAGAGGCTTCCTTCCTTCCTTTTTCTCGCACTTCCTTCTTCTTTGTGAATGCTTTATTGATGATTTTTCAAGTGAGGCTAAGTTCTCCTTTATATAGTATTTTTTCCATCTACTTGACTTCACTTGTCATTATGTTTTACGCCGACATCTCATTCTAGATAGGTATATAGCTCATTTTGAAGTTCAACTTGTTGGGCACTTGTGACAATGTCTTGGATGGTATTTTTAACTCTTATAATGACTAAAATAAATTTCCTTACAATATGTAACATGTCGCAAATGGGTCTTTCATACATGAAACCTAGAAGCTCTCAATGGGAGCTTGACCAAAAATAAATTTCCTTGACCATGAAACCCATGTCTCCAGATAAACAAAAAAAACAAAAAAATCTCATTACATCAAATGCATAAAATTATGATTACATATGTCATTGAGAAGACCAAACCTAGTTACATATTTCAATAAGGGGGTGTGTTTAAAAGACTATTCTAAAATACATTTTTCATGGTATTTTTTTGAAAACCCCCCTAAAAATCATGAAAATTTAACTTTTGGACGTGGTTTTTTAAACCCCCCCCCCCCCCCCAACAAAAGAAAAGTCATGATACTTGAACATTTGGAGGTTGTCATTTATAAACCACCTCTAAAAGCTCAATTCTCATGACTTTTGGGTGAGGGGTCCAAAGCCACCTCCAAAATTTCAATCCTTGTGATTTTTAAGAGGGATTGTTTGACAACCCCCCTTCAAAGTCATGACAATGTAACTTTTGGAAGAATTTTTGGAACATAACAACCCCCCCCCCCCCACAAAAAAAAGGAAAAGAAAAAATATTACAATTAAATGTTTGGAGGTGGTTATTAAATGATTACTTACAAATGTTAATATCTCATGAATTTTTGGGGAGGGGGATATTTGTTTTATTGAAAGGGGCAAAGGGACAAAAGGGTAGCATGGCGGCTAGAAGTGAGAGGTTGGATCTTGGTTTAGTGAGATCTATAATCATAGCATTAAAGAATGAGAATGGGCCTTAAGACCTCATGGCATAGGGGCTAGGAAGCCTAGTGGGAAGGAAACGAGAGAAATCGATAGGGGAACCCCAAATAGTTTTGATAAGGGGATTAGGGACCCCATTATCACAACCCATAAATCCTTAACCCATAACCACTAAATTCCATATCCCCTTAACCCCTAAGACATAATCCCTTAACATAATCATAAATCATAACCCATTAACCCATTGATCCCTTAAAACCTAAGTTTACAACCCCTTTACCCCTAACCCCTAACTTAGAGCCACAACTTAAGTCATTGAAAAAATAGTGTTTTGTCTAGACCAAAGTATAATTTTGTCTAAAAATTCTTTGTCCATCCCCTTGTAGAAATCATAGGCTTTCCTCCTGCAAGTCCTATTATGAAATTATCCTAACACACTTTGTCCATGGGACACTTACAATTCACTGACACTCCCCGGCAAACACTCTTATTCGTTCGTTTCCATGCACTTTTAACTATTCCTCCCTTGTCATGCCCTAACACTCCCCAACACTCCTCAACATGCATTGGCACTATATCATGTGTTATCACACCTTTTCATTCATTTGCATGCCTTGACACTCCTTAACTAGCATGTCCTCATAACCACCCTTATTTTTTTTAGACTTGGGAACCCAACCAAGGCCCACCTCAACTACAATAACTTGACCAAGTTTAATTTACTACAACTATACTATGCCTTGTTCACTTAAGAATGGCTTATAACTCATCTTAGGCTACTCATGTCCAATCTTAACTCATCCCACTTAACAAGTTACCAAGTCAAGGCTCACGTCCAATCGTGGCCATAAAACAACTAAGCAACATATTTTACTTCTTTATATGACATACCACTTGGAATGTCTAACAATACCTTGGCACTATGTGGCATGTGTTAGAATCCCCTGCATTCCTTGGCATGCTTTGGAATCCCTAACACACCCTACCATTCCTTGACATGCCCTGGCACTCTAGCATGCCTTAGCATTTCCTAGCATATATCCTTGTCACTCCTCCTTAACAAACTTGGAACTCACTGACACTCCCTATTAGACACTCTTATCCATTCATTTCCATGAATTTTTAAATATTTCTCCCTTGTGTTTCTGTGGCACTCCCTAACACTCCCTAGCACACATTGGCACACCCTAGAACTTATAACATCTTGGCATGTCACCCTGGAGCTTTAGCATTCCTTGGCACTACCTAACATACCTTGTCACTCCCTCCTTAGCAAACCTATAACTCACTAAAAATCCCTATCACACACTTTTATTCATTCATTTCCATGCATTTGAAACTAGTGCTCCCTTGTTTTTCCCTGGCACTCCATAACACTCCCTAACATGCATTAGCACACCCTAGCACCGGGCACATCTTGGCGTGTTTCCCTGGAATCTAGTATGCCTTAGTACTACCTAGCATACCTTGTCACTCCCTCCTTAGCACACCTAAAAATCACTAACACTTCTTGTCACAATCTCTTAATCGTTCATTTTCATGCATTATTTTCACGTAATTCTCCCTTGTGTGTCCCTAGGACTCCCTAACACTTCCTAGAATGTGTTGGCACACCCTAGAACCTGGCACATCTTAACCGCATGCCACTCTGGCACACTAGCATGACTTAGCGATTCCTAACATACCATGTCACTCCCTCCTTAGCACACATAGTGAGATAGACCTAGCACTCCTCAACAATATTGACACACCTTAACATTCTTTGGCACACACTAATATTCCTTGGCACCTCGCATATCTTGGAACTTATTTGTACCTAGAACATCTTTCAATGACTAGGATGCCCAAGCGCATGTTGGAATCACTACAAGAAAAAAGGACATTGGTGAGGGTCATGCTTGTGACGGACCTTTAAGGTCCATCACCAATGTCACATATGGTGATGGTCCTTAAAAAACCGTCACTGTAAGTGTATATAGTGATGGTCCTTTATGGTCCGTCACCAAAGACATTTTCAATGACACTTTTGGTGAGGGTCGTTAGGTCACCACTAATTCTCTCTTTGTGACACTTCTAGTGACTTAACTTTTAATAACCTCATAAATGGTCAATTTAGTGTGTCCTAAATTGCTGCATTTAATTTGTCAACCCGGGATTCGTAAGCTGATGAAGTGCGGCGCACTATATGTGCAAGATAACCTATTTCTTAACTTTTTGTCGTTTTTGGTTTTCTAAGGTGAAATGGAAATTATAAAATGAAAACAAGTATGGTTATGTTTGTTCAAGGAAATGATATCCTCTATAATGATTTACCAACTTGAAACTTAAAAAGAAATTTGAAAAATACAATGACAATACTTGAAAGGAAATGAAAATGCGCTGCTGAAATGAAAAGGTGTTGCTAGTCTAATAAATCAAAAACAGTGAACTAGTGAGCATGAAACCAAACTATTCTTGTTGTTGTCTAAACACAAAATAAGTTATGCTGAAAGAAATCCAAAAGTTGCAATAAAGTAAATCTAAATCAATTTACATCAACTTGTCTTCTGATCCCTCATCATTAATCCAGCTATGATTTTCGGAAGTAACCATAAACAACTTGAGTAACTGATATCTAATTTGAAAAAAGTAAACTAATATCAAACCATACATTCATAATTCAATCCCTCACCATCAGTCCAGCTGTGGCTTTCGGAGGTAACTGAAGATGTCATGCACAATTTAATATTTCTAACTTGCATAAAGGAAACTAATACCAAACTACACATTTCATAATACAATCCCTCACCATCAGTCCAGCTGTGGCTTTCGGAGGCAACTGAAGATGTTATGAGCAGTTTAATATATCTAAATTTGCATAAAGGAAACTAATACTAAACTACACATTTCATAATACAATCCCTCACCATCAGTCCAGCTGTGGCTTTCGGAGGCAACTGAAGATGTTATGAGCAGTTTAATATATCTAAATTTAACTACTGAAGCAAATAAACAAAATTGAATTAAACAAAGCAAAACTGAAATTGAACAGAAACTAAAAAAAACAAATTAGCAGCAGAACAATGTTAATTCCATGTCATTAGTTAAAAATCTATTCAAATGCCTGGGCTGCCTATCTATAACCTGAAACAAGAACACTGATCAATGATTAACAACATAAAACATGAAAGACAAAAGTGAAATTGAAAGAACGAAAGTTTATAAACAGAAATGAAGTATATGAAAAATGCAATGTATAAACATGTGAATGGATTATGGTACAATGAGCTTTAAAGAAATGAAATAAGAACTATACAATAATGCACATAACCTCAGCGGAGCAAGGGCCCTCTACACCAGCCTTGGCAACAATCTTCAAGTACGAATTAAGTCTGAAAGCAGAGTCTTCTTATATTAAAATGCAGTCATAACAGTAAGGTGGTATTACGGCACTAAGGCAGCGTAATTACATTACAGAGCAGACTAATAAAATATAACAAAGACTAACATCGACTAACTCTATATGCGTATGCAAACGCATTATATATAACAAAATAAATATAACTGTCTCCTAAAGTTTATGCTGGTGGAGAACACGTAGACCATTACGTCCCCGGATCTAGGATCATGGCCGTATTGCAAAATAAATCTATGAGGAGTGGATGCTTGAATTCGGCTATGGAGCCATGTACAGATGTTGACTTGTCCTCCGCAAGCTCAGAAACGGCCATATGAACCTTCACGTGACACGAAACAGAGTCCTGTCACCGTGAGACTCCATGGTTGACTTCCATGTGGACGCCTTTGACCGCGGCTTCTTTAGATGAGTTTGCTCGAGCCAATAGGACACGAACCATGTCCACATCATTTCTGACTTGCCCATGTGGCTCGTTTTTCCTGTAGACACCTGTAACATAGAGTTTCACAAAATAGTTGCGGAAAGTTGCAGCAGCTGCGGAAAGTGGCAAGATTCCGCAGCTAAATGAACAAAATCTAAATCAAACAGCAGACACAAAAATATAGTTAAAAACCATGTTATATGCTCTTTTGCAATTAACATACAATGATATTGACAACTTGGGAGGCTCAGGTGAGTGAAAAAGGTATAGAAAAGTGTATGGAAAAGATGCAGAATTGAGACTCAACATACCCCCACTGTGAAGGTGTTGCATGTCCTCATGCAACCAAAATTTTGATATTCCTTCCTTAGTTCATGTGCCTTGACACTTCAGCCAACACATCCAATCCTCTCCTCCTCTTCCTTGGTGCTGCCAACATTCTGGGTTTCTTCATTAAGCACCTAAATTTGATATTAACCAGTGCTCTGCTCAATTTTTGGCATTTCCTTTTCAATTTCTTGTTCTTCTTCTGCCATATTCCCAGATGTAGCATGGTATTATCATGAATGATTTTGTCCAATTTACCTTGTTCCTTCAATGCCTCATTTTCATTTTTGATGTGCCTATTTAAAAGCTCTAGCTCAAAGATTTCCTGTTTTAGTGATTGGACTAAATCATCCTGTACTGAATGAGGCTGAATGGACGAAGTACTGGGACCTGTAGTTGCCTTTTCCAAAGATTCTATATAGTCATATACTTTCTGCTGCTTGGGGTCTATATCAGGTGTCATTTTTATTGGGCTGTCCCCAAAATGCTGTGAAGGAGAGTTATCTTCAAAATCTGGCTGAGAAGGGCTCACATCAACATCTTGCTGAGAATGGGATGGAGTATGTTCAATGTCTGACTGAGAATGAAATGAACCGGGTTCACTAACTGACTGAGATGGACTGTGGTCAGTTGGGGACTATTCAGATGTCTCCTCTCCCAAATCAATGAAATGAGGACCCTTAATTTGCGTTTTCCTCAATTTCCCCTTAAGTCTGCTGCTTCTTCTCACACGCTGTGGTACACTATCCTTTTGTTTTTGTTTTCTTTTCTCTGTCTTCTTGGCTATGGATGACTGTTTTTGAAGATAAACTAATCTTTCAGATAACACTTGATGATCTTCTTCAGAAGAAGAAGGGGTTTTATGTATAGCCTCAATAGTTTTTATTTCTTTTGGTGTTATTGGCTTCTTCCCCTTGATTTCTTTCTTCTTCCTCTTTGACAGTCTCTCTTCCCTATCAGTCTTTTCAATTGTAGTAATAGGAGTATTTTGGATTTCATCAATTGTTCTTTTTCTCCTACTTCTTCTTGTTGTACTACCTTCAGGAATTTCTTGAGTAGGAGTAATTTGGGTTTCATCATTTATTCTTTTTCTTCTACTCCTTCTTGTTGTACTACCTTCAAAAATTTCCTGAGGTTCCTCAAAGAAATTTCTAACCAGAAATTGTTCCCATGTGTCTTTCTTTTCCTTTAACTTCTTTTCAATCAAAATTTTTACAAGGTCGTGGTGATATAGATGGGGTTCTACATCTCTTAAATGTTTCTGAACAGTCATGGACATTTTCTTCAAACTATTGAATAGAAAATATGGGAGATTGAGAGTTTGATTATCTAGAAAATTCATCAGCAACCTGGTATGGTACATATACATGGACCCAAAACGGCCTTCACATGTAATGAATTTCTGAACAACTAGCAGAAAAGTAGCCCATTCCTCTTTCAATGCATGCACAGGAATTCCTCTTTTAAAAACAGTTATGTCCATACCTTGGTTTCGTAAGATTGTTCTCCATGCTTCATCACTGATGCTTTTATTCTTAAACCAATGCTCACCCTCCTGAAGAAGTTCTGTGGCTGTTGCTATAGATGCTTCATTGACCGCAAACTTAAGGTCTCCAATCTCTGCTTCCAAGCCATTAAACGACCTTGCGAATGCCTTCGTCACTTCTCTATGATAACCTCTGAATTTCTGGATAAACCGCAGCCAATTTGCTTTCTTCAATATCTCCTTTACTTGCGGATATCCCTCTATAAACTTAGGTCCTTCCGGCTCTGCTCTTAGCAATTTACCCATTTTTTCTTTCTGCTCTTCACAAATTTGCCTGCGTGAGGGTTTAATGGAAACAGAACGGTTGAATGCACAGAGATGAGCACAATGACTGTGGGTAAATGTCAGAGAGTGGGTATACAGATTATAACGTAATAGAGAGAGGAATGGAGTGAACAGAACAGAGAGGGGTTTTCGTGAGCACAACATAGAGCACGACAGAGAGATTAACAGAGTATAACACATCCGGCAGTGTTTTGAATTTTGGTGGCTGCACAATAAATATGAGCACGTTTCAACAACGGTTATGGATTTATGCGGCTGTAAGAGTCCGTGGTCAAATCAAATACGTCTCATTGTCACCGGTGGAATATCGGAACATGAGTGAAGATCGGGGGTTTAATGATGGAACCGTTTGAGAATGAATGCGAGAGGATGATATGGAGATCGTGAAAGGTTACGAAATTGTCAATATAATCATTGCACATAATGGATAGAGCTTATGGTTCAGAACTATATAAAAATGTGTTTTTCAATGCTATTTGAAATAAATTTTATTCATACCTTTGGAATCTTTGCCTTTTCCCTTGGTCTTCAACTAATTGCTCTTCATTTGTGTCTTGAATGCTCCATGTCTTCATTTTTTATCCTCTCACCTGCATTTTACTTCATGATTATGGAAATAACATTTGGTTGTACATTCTTTTGAAAACAGATTTGTAGCTACGGAATCTGCTTCTGGCTGCGGAAACTGGAGTCAGCTGCGGAAACAGATGTCAGCTGCGGAAACTGACACAGCTATTATTTGGATGGATGGAGATGAACAGATGACAAATGACCAGATGGAAATGGTCATGAAAAAGAATTTTATTGATGGAATGGAATGAAATGGATGAAATGAAGTGAAATGGAGTGAAATGAAGTGAAATGAAATGGAATGAAGTGGAATGGAATGGAGTGAATGGTCACAAAACTTGTGAAATGAAAGAGAGAGAGATTTTTTTTTTTGGAAAATATAGAGTGTCAGGTGTTCCTGATTTTCACCCTATATTTTCTGTATAATACTGCCAATCAGTGATTGGTTTTCAGGCTTATACAATTTTTTTATTTTTATTTTTTAACTGAAAAGAATAAAAGCTAGGTTGGTAGAGAAGAAGAATTCTTCTGTACCAGCCTGATTGCAGAACTTTCTTGAAACATTTTGACAAAATCCTCTTTTGAGAGTGGCTTATGATAAACTTTCAATCTATGGCCATTCACAATAAGAGGAGTTTGAAACTCATCAATGGTCTTGATTATTACCGCTCCATTGCTAAAGATCTTGTCAATCTCATATGGCCCAAGCCAATGAGTCTGAAATTTTCCTTGGAAATATTTAAACTTGGAATCAAATAACAATGCCCAATCTCCTTCTTGAAACTTATTCTCTTTGATGTACTTGTCATGCCATTTAGCTCTTTGATATTGAACTAGATCAATTCTTAAAATTGCTTCTTGTCTGATCTCATCTAGCTCATTCAACTGCTCCATTCTATGCTTTTGGGCTTTTGATAAGTCCATCCCCAACTGAACTGCTATCTTGAAGGTCTTGACTTGAAACTCAATGGGGAGCAAGACTTCTTTCCCATAAACAAGTTCATAGGGAGAATGTCCTGTTGTATTTCTCCATGTAGTTCTGTAGGCCCACAAGGCTTCAGAAAGCCTTTCTGCCCAATCTCTTCTATGTAGATGAATAGTTTTGGTGATGATACTTTCAAGAACTTTGTTTGTGGACTCCACTTGACCATTTGCTTGCGGATGGTAAGGAGTAGATCTTCTGTGCTTGATTTTGTATTCTTCCATCAATTTCTCCACCAAGTTGGATGTGAATTGGCTTCCTTGATCTGTCACAATTTCTCTTGGAACACCAAAGCGAGTAAAAATATCCCCATAAAGAAAATGAACAACTGAATTTTCAGTAGCAGATACTAATGCTTTGGCTTCTACCCATTTAGTAACATAATCAGTACAAACCAATATATACTTCTTTTGCTTAGATGGTGGATTAATAGGTCCAATGAAATCTAAAGCCCATTTTTCAAAGGGTTCAATAAGTACCTATGTTTGCAATGGCATTTCACTTGAAAGGGTAGGTTTCCCTACTCTTTGGCAGCTGTCACACCTTTTGACATATTGTTTTGCATATTTGAAGAGGGAAGGCCAATAATATCCTAAAGAGAGGATTTTATAGGCCGTCCTTTTGTTTGCAAAGTGTCCGCCGCATGGTTCATCATGACATGCCTTAAGAATATCAGGCATTTCATCTTCCCTGACACATCTTCTGATCACAAGATCTGGCCCTGTTTTAAACAATTCGTTAGAAATCCATGAATATTTTGAACTCTCCCGAATAATTTTTCGTTTTTCACTTGGAAATAAATGTGAAGGTAGTTTCCCTGTAACCAAATAGTTAGCAATATCTGCATACCAAGGAGTCTTAATAGTTACTGCAAACAAGTATTCATCAGGAAACTTATCCCCTACAGGAGAATCTTCTTTAGTATTCTGAATCCTAGACAAGAAATCAGCTACTGTATTCTGTTTTCCTGGTCTATCCAACACAGTAATATTGAATTCTTGCAAAAGTAAAAGCCATCTTGTCACTCTGCCATTAGTAACAGGTTTGTTCATTAAATATCTAATTGCAGAATGGTCAGCATGAATAAAAGTTTCATAGCCTGTTATGTAATGTCTAAACTTATTAATTGCATGAACAACAGCTAAAAACTCTTTTTCAGTCACAGTATAGTTCAACTCTGTGGGAGTCAAATTTTTACTCGTGTAATAAATGGCATAAGGAACTAAATCTTTTTGACCCAACACAGCTCCTAGAGTTGTATCTGAAGGATCCGTAGAAATATGGAAAGTGAGTTTCCAATTTGGTCCTCTCAAGATAGGTGCTTGAGATATTCTTGTTTTCAAAGTTTCAAAAGCTGATTGACAATCAGGATCCCATTTAAATTCACAGACTTTTGTAAGCAATTTGAAGAGTGGAGATGAAATTTTAGTGAAGTTTTCTATAAATCTTCTATAGTAACCATTAAATCCTAGAAAACTTCTAACATCTCTTTGAAAATTTGGAATAGGCAACTTGGAGATGACTTCAACTTTTGATCTATCAATCTTAATCCCATCTCCTGAAATATGATGTCCTAAAACAATCCCTTTAGTAAACATCATAAAGCATTTTTCATGACTTAATGAAAGGTTTGTTTCTTTACATCTTATAAGAACTTTTTCCAAATTTTCTAATGCCTCTTCAAATGAATTACCATAAACTATAAAATCATCCATATAAACCTCTACACAATCATGGATTAGATCAGAAAAAATTCCTAGTACTGCTCTTTGGAATGTTGCAGGTGCATTACATAACCCAAAAGGAAGCACTCGGTAGGAAAAATTTCCCCATGGACAATTAAATGTGGTCTTATCTTGATCTTCAGGTGCTACCTGAATTTGATTATAGCCACTAAAACCATCCAAAAATGAAAAGTACTTTTTACCTGCTAATGTGTCTAATACCTGATCGATAAAAGGCAAAGGAAAGTGATCCTTCAAAGTTGCTTTGTTCAATTCCCTGTAATCAATGCATACCCTCCATTTACCATTCTTTTTAGGTACTATAACCAAAGGAGAAACCCATCCGCTATCTGAAATTGGATAAATGAAGTTTACATTGAGAAGTTTTTGGAGCTCTTCTTTCACTATCTCCCTAAGATTTGGATTCATCCTTCTTTGAGGTTGTCTGATTGGTATATTGTTTTCCTCAATATAGATATGATGGATACAAGTCTTAGGATCAATACCTTTCATGTCAGTATACTCCCATGCAAATGCAGTAGAATGTTTTTGCAAGATTTTGGTTAGTTCTTCTTGTTGTGATTCTTCCAAGTGTTTGTTGATATTCAGTGTTTTTCCTGGAAAAATCTCAATAGTAGAACTACCAAACTCTTCCATAGAGTAAAGAGACATTTGTCTTGATGATAAATATTCTATGTCAGATTCCAACCGAAATTGTGTGGGGTCATATTCTGAAGATATCTCAAAATTTTCTAATGTGTTCAGAATTTGACTATCCTCACTGATTTCAGAAATGGTAAAGACAGGTTGTATAATGTCCTCATCATCAACCCATTCATTATCTCCTACTTCTGTGATTGCTTTTGCTGGAGGATACAAATTGAATTTCTTTGTCGAATTACCATTAGAAATGTACATGTCCCCAGATCTACAACTAATAAAAGCATCAGCTGTGGCTAGCCAAGGTCTTCCTAAAATAAGTGGGTGCCCTCCCAGATTACTCTTGGGAGTCAAAATCATAAAATCTACTGGATATTCCCAAGAATCTAAGGAGACTGAAATATCTTCTAATACACCATCTGGTTTAATAATTGATCGATCTGCAAGTTGCAGTAAAGTAGGTGTAAAAAGAAGGTTGGGAAGTTTTAGCTGGTCCATAGTCTGTCTACTCATAATGTTGATAGCAGCCCTTAAGTCAATCAATGTGTTTGGAATTTCTATCCCATTTATATATGTCTTGACAATTGTACTTCCTGGATCTACATATTTCTACATGGTAATTTTTCCCATCATAATATCTGCAATCTTTCCTACCAGGTGGATTCTTCTTGTGTCTTTTAGTTTCCTTCCTGGTCTTTTGAAACTCAACTCCTTTATGGTTTTTGCTAGAATAGGAATTTCTCGAATGGCTTGTAGCAAGGGAATCTTGATACAAACATTCTTCAATTCATCTAGAAATTCATAGTTAGGCAACAAGATTTTTTTTTCCACCCCCTTGTCAATTTGTAGTCTTTCAGGAAAAGGAGGTGTAGATAAAGATGCAGGTTGCTCAACTATAGGAGTTGTGGGTGTTGTCTTTTCTTTTTCTTTTTGCATGCTTGGATTTTGAAGAGATGCTTCCTCATAACTCTTATTGACTTGAAGAGAATCCTCCTCAGAGGTATCTTGCTCTTGGATATCTATAGAAGGTTTTTCTAAAACTCTACCAGATCTGAGTTGTACATCGTTGAGAGGAACAATCATATAGGTAGGAAATTGTTGTCCTTCTACCATGTAAGTATTCTGAGGATTCTTATTGTTAGGATTTGGCAATGGCTGAGCTGGAAGTTGATTTGTCTTTTTTCGATATGGGAGCATGAGTTGAGGATTTGGATTTTTTTGAGAAGGTTGTTGTTGTGGAAATGGCAATGAAAGTTGTGGATTTGGGTTTGGAAGTTGTGGAGCTTGTTGATTTTGAAAAGATGGAGGATATTGATAAAATTGAGCAAATCTCTCATAAGGATTTTGCATCCCTTGTACCCATGGCTGATATGTATTCTGATGTTGGGGCCAAGGTTGTTGCCAAGGATTCCAACTTGGTGGGGTTTGAAAATTCATAGGGTTGTTAAACCCTTGAGTTTGTTGTCCCTGCCAAGGTCTCCTTGCAACAAAACAGAGAGATTCTACTAAATTTGGGTCTTCTTGAAAAATAGCTTTGAGTCCAGGAATTGAAGGAAAATCCTTGATCTCATGATTCTCTGAGAAAATCATACATGTTTCTACAACTTTTGCATCCAAGGGACATTCCCTCAAAGCATGTTTCTTCCTACATTTTGGACAAAAGATGGCTAAAGCGTCTGTTTCTGCTTTCTGCTTGTTTTGGATTTTAAGGGTGTCTAGTTGTTCACTAAGGCTCCCTAAGATATCAGTTTTAAACTCATCAAGCATGTTTCCAATCTCTGCCCTACTTACTGATCCAGTTGCAGATTTGTTAGCCCTAATAAGAGAAGGATCCCTAGGCCCTTTTCCTGTTTTAGATTTTCCTCTTGAGAGATGGACACATAGTTCTGTTATGTCACGAAGTGGAAGTTGAGAAATGTATCCTTTCCCCATCATGTTTAAAATATCTATCCATTCATCTCTAATGGATTTTAAAATGAGGGCTTTCAAGGTTTCATCATCTAAGTTGCTCATCTTTGCTCTTTTCAAGTTGTATTGAAATCTTTCAAGTAAGTCTTCCAAATTTTCATCTTCTTTTTGCATCATTTTGAATACCTCATCCTTGTGGTTGGTGGGCATACAATAGTCCAAGTATCTATCCAAAAATGTTTGTTTCATATTATTCCAAGTCCTAATAGATTGAGTGGCCAATCCCATGAACCATTTCAAAGCAGATCCCTTCAATGTTGAAGGAAACAGTTTGAGTTTTTGAGAGTCTTCCATATAGTCATAGGTTCGGCACACAACTTCAAACTCAAACAGAAATGTTTCAGGATCCTCACTTCGCAATCCATAAAAGTTAGGGAGGACATATGGTGAGATATTTTTCATTTTTGCATGAGTTTCCTCATCAACTATAGGGAATCCAAACAAGTTGTCTCTTTCCCTATTTCTACCATTATTTCCTTCACCATTGTTGTATCCATTGTTTCCTCCTCTTCTACCTCTACCTCTACCTCCATCTATTACTTCCTCTGCCATGATAGTTTCTTTAGAGTCCTTAAAGTCCTCTAGTTCTTCTACCAAGGGAGGATGAGAGAGAGTCTCTTTGTTTTCTAAATGGGATTTAGTAGATGGTATAGGAGAATCCTGTAATTCAGCTGCTCCTTGAGTTCCAAAAATCTTAAGGCTAGGGGTAGATGGTGGTGAATCTGGTCTATGCCTTGAAGAAGATGGATTTTTGAAGATCGAACTCTTGGCTTTAGCTATAAACCTTCCCCTAGAATCTCTTGCTCTATGCATGTCATTTTTTTATTAATTTTTTTTTATTTTTATTTTTTAAAATTTGGGCTAATAATTCTCTTTCTGATCTTCCAGGTCACACTAGGTGCAAGAAGAGAGCATACTTAAGAAATTAATGAACCAATAACTCTTTTTTCTGATCCTCCAGATCACACTAGGTGCAAGAGGAGAGCATACTTCAAGAAGTTATCAATTTTTCCCTTCTTTTATGATTTTGTGTTTTTTTTTTTTTTAAGAAATTGGCTACCTAGTTACACTTCCCCGGCAACGGCGCCAAAATGTTTGGTCAATTTAGTGTGTCCTAAATTGCTGCATTTAATTTGTCAATCCGGGATTCGTAAGCTGATGAAGTGCGGCGCACTATATGTGCAAGATAACCTATTTCTTAAATTTTTGTCGTTTTTGGTTTTCTAAGATGAAATGGAAATTCTAAAATGAAAACAAGTATGGTTATGTTTGTTCAAGGAAATGATATCCTCTATAATTATTTACCAACTTGAAACTTAAAAAGGAATTTGAAAATTACAATGACAAAACTTGAAAGGAAATGAAAATGCGCTGCTGAAATGAAAAGATGCTGCTAATCTAATGAATCAAAACAGTGAACTAGTGAGCATGAAACCAAACTATTCTTGCTGCTGTCTAAACACAAAATAAGTTATGCTGAAAGAAATCCAAAAGTTGCAATAAAGTAAATCTAAATCAATTTACATCAACTTGTCTTCTGATCCCTCATCGTTAGTCCAGCTATGATTTTTGGAAGTAACCATAAACAACTTGAGTAACTGATATCTAATTTGCAAAAAGTAAACTAATATAAAACCATACATTAATAATTCAATCCCTCACCATCAGTCCAGCTGTGGCTTTCGGAGGTAACTGAAGATGTCATGCACAATTTAATATATCTAAATTTGCAGAAATAAAACTAATACCAAACTACACATTTCATAATACAATCCCTCACCATCAGTCCAGCTGTGGCTTTCGGAGGCAACTGAAGATGTTATGAGCAGTTTAATATATCTAAATTTGTAGAAAGGAAACTAATACCAAACTACACATTTCATAATACAATCCCTCACCATCAGTCTAGCTGTGGCTTTCGGAGGCAACTGAAGATGTTATGAGCAGTTTAATATATCTAAATTTAACTACTGAAGCAAATAAACAAAACTGAATTAAACAAAGAAAAACTGAAATTGAACAGAAACTAAAAAAAACAAATTAGCAGCAGAACAATGTTAATTCCATGTCATTAGTTAAAAAGCTATTCAAATGCCCGGGCTGCCTATCTATAACCTGAAACAAGAACACTGATCAGTGATTAACAACATAAAACATGAAAGACAGAAGTGAAATGGAAAGCATGAAAGTTTATAAACAGAAATGAAGTATATGAAAAATGAAATGTATAAACATGTGAATGGATTATGGTACAATGAGCTTTAAAGAAATGAAATAAGAACTATACAATAATGCACATAACCTCAGCTGAGCAGGGGCCCTCTACACCAGCCTTGGCAACAATCTTCAAGTACGAATTAAGTCTGAAAACAGAGTCTTCTTATATTAAAATGTAGTCATAACAGTAAGGTGGTATTACGGCACTAAGGCAGCGTAATTACATTACAGAGCAGACTAATAAAAGATAATAGAGACTAACATCGACTAACTCTATATGCGTATGCAAACACATTATATATAACAAAATAAATATAACTGTCTCCTAAAGTTTATGCTGGTGGAGAACACGTAGACCATTACGTCCACGGATCTAGGATCATGACCGTATTGCAAAATAAATCTATGAGGAGTGGATGCTTGAATTCGGCTATGGAGCCATGTACAGATGTCTACTTGTCCTTCGCAAGCTCAGAAACGGCCATATGAACCTTCAAGTGACACGAAACAGAGTCCTGTCACCGTGAGACTCCATGGTTGACTTCCATGTGGACGCCTTTGACCGCGGCTTCTTTAGATGAGTTTGCTTGAACCAATAGGACACGAACCATGTCCACATCATTTCTGACTTGCCCATGTGGCTCATTTTTCCTGTAGACACCTGTAACATAGAGTTTCACAAAATAGCTGCGGAAAGTTGTAGCAGCTGCGGAAAGTGGCAAGATTCCGCAGCTAAATGAACAAAATCTAAATCAAACAGCAGACACAAAAATATAGTTAAAAACCATGTTAGATGCTCTTTTGAAATTAACATACAATGATATTGACAACTTGGGAGGCTTAGGTGAGTGAAAAAGGTATAGAAAAGTGTATGGAAAAGATGCAGAATTGAGACTCAACACCTCACCAATGCTCTTTTTGTTACTTTTGGTGACGGTCAAAAAATGTCCATCATCATTGATCATTAAAAAACTGTCACTGTAAGTGTATATAGTGATGGTCCTTTATGGTCTGTCACCAAAGACATTTTGAATGACACTTTTGGTGAGGGTCGTTAAAGGCCCATCACTAATTCTCTCTTTGGTGACACTTCTAGTGACGAACTTTTAATGACCCTCACCAATGCTCTTTTTGTTACTTTTGGTGACGGTCAAAAAATGCTCGTCATCATTGATCATTCCAATGAGTTTTTGATGACGCTATGTGCATGTTAATATATTTTTTTGTCAAAATTTAACGATTTAATACCATTATTGTGGAGTATTTTTTATAATATTTCCAAAGCCATAGTGGTTAGGGTCAGTCAATTTTTTAGAAGTAATTAGTGTGTATCATTTCCCTCAAGTAATAACTAGTCGAATAGATATTTCCTATCATGAGTCAACGCATGATTCATATATATTAAGTTTATTATCTAGAAAATTCCCTTTAGATAAAGTTCCACTATTGTGTGTAGGAAATATATTATTTAATACATAATCAAGCTTTGAAAATTCTATTAATGAGAAAAACCTAACGATCCTCACCAATCTAGGCACGCCTTAAATTAATGCTTTGGCACACACTAACATTTCTTAGCACTCCACATGTATTGGAACATCTTTGTACCTAGAACATCTTTTGATGACACTTACGCCCAAGCACATGGTGGCATGCGCTAGCACAACATCGAACTCTCCTAACATGTGTTGGCATGCTGCATATAGTCCCTAGCATGCCCTGGAACACCTTGGTTGAATGCATTGACACACATTAGTACTTGGCACACAATGCCACTTGGCATGTATTGGGACCTATTATTAGTGTGCCTAGCATGCCCCTTTTCAAAAAGATAAAGCCCTAACTTATTAACCCTCTTATTGATTTTTCCTTTTGTTGCCTTGACATATATTGATATACCCTGACACTCTGCACCACATCCTTAGCACCTAGCATGTATTGGCATATCTTGGCACTATTAATTGGCACATGATATAATTAGCACACCCTGGAACTCCCAAGCACACTTTGGGAATTCTTGACATGCCTTGATATTCCCTAGCATGCCTTACCAATGCTTAGCATACCTTGTCAGTCCCTCCTTGGCATGACAACTAACGCTCATTAACACTAGTCTCTGGCACACGTTCCTCGTATTCATTAACTTTCATGAATTTTTACTTAGTGCTCCCTTAATGTTTTTTCCTAGTAATCCTTAACACTCATTAACATGCATTGTCACTCTCTAGCACACCTTAGCACTCTTCAACACTCCCTTCCACTTCATAACATGCATAACACTAGTCCCTAACACATATTAGCGCTTGGCACGTGTTGGCACTTGGAAATTCTTAGCATGTATGGAATACGTTGAGATGCCTTGGTATGATTTGGCATGGTTTAATATTAAATTTATTTGTGATTATCAGTTGTTGGAAAGTAGATGAGAAGCAACAAAGGAATACTTGGCACTTAGAATGCACTAAGACTTTGCACTTGGCACCTATTGCTGCCTAGTGTTGGTGTGCCTAGGATGCCCCTCTTGGAAAAGGTAAATTGATGGCTTATTAACCCTCTTATGTGTTCATTTCCTTGTAGTTAAACTTTTTTCTCCCTTTTGTTGTCTTGACATTCCCTGACACACATTGACACACCCTTGCACATCTTGGCATGCCTTATCACTTGGCACATATTAGCATGTTTGACATGTATTCCCACTATCTGGCACATCAAGGGGGTGAAGAGAGATGTAGTCCTAAAGTAGGTCGAGTACGAGGGCGAGTAAGGGTTGCTAAAGGGAGGTCATTATCATCCTCCAAGAGCAAGATCATCATGTGAGTGTTCAGAAGAATGTTGCATACCTTAAGGGTCGGTTTGCACTAGGAAGTAGGATAGCATATTGTTGGTTCTCTTCTGGCAGATCGAGCTTAAGAGAGGTTTCTCATGAGAATCTGGGCATGTGATTTCAATGGTGTCTTTGTGTGAAGGCCTTATCAAATTCTAAAATGTTGAAATTTGCAACAAGAAACAGTGAGATTGGAAACCAGAAAGGACAAAAAAAAATGCACCCACACTGGTGAGGAATTTTGATGCACCAGGAGTGAGGAATGTGGGGCGTCTAATTTATTTTTCCCTTAAATAAATTGGACAATAAATTTTAATTTCATCTCATAACAACTTGTGTCATTTAATTAATTCATGATGATCGAGTTAGCTCAAGAAATTCAAGTACTTGAGGGTCTAAGATGAGGCATCTAGAGGGATTCTACTATTTTTTGGGTCCAGTTGAAGTTAATGCATTATTGGGGTGCAAGTGTAATTAACTCAATTAAATGCATTAAAATCAGTTTAACTGGTTCTAACTGAGTTATGAGCTAGTGAGAGGTCTAGTGAATTATATTAGATTTAAAACACAATGAGTGATCAATCGTATAACTGATAATTCGCTATTAATAGTTGTATGCATGTCAGTTTCGAGGAATACCCAATTGAGACAGAGGTTAAAGGGAACATAACTATCAATTGTATTCAGAGAAAATTTCCCATGTGAAATTATAAAGTCATTGGGATTCCATAATGGATTGCACAATCAAGGAAGACTGATTTTCCTAATTAATGAGTTAATTCCCTAGGAATTGCATGAGCAAGGAAGGCTAAAGTAAGGATCAGAATTGGCTAAGTACTAGATCGAGTTTGCCTACATCAACGGGAGACAATTGACAGAGTGTTGGAGAATCTCATGAGAGATTAAGCATTAATGTATTGTTTCATGATTCCTTGACTTAATAGTACACAATAGAGATAGAGGGGTTTTGAGCAGTTTCTTTCCCCAAATACATCATGTTGTTGTGCGATTGATAATTTATTTCTCTTACTTATATGTGATTGTGCGATCGTGTTTTGTTTCCGCAAATTTTAGGAAGGATTCAATATCTTGTTTTAGTAGATTACAAGATTAGATTGAATCTCTTTGGTTAGATTTTCTACATGGTATCAGAGCAGGAATTTTTTGGGCGGCGAGTTTGCATAGAATATTTGAATATTTTGGTGTAAAAATTTCAAAAACGAATAGAATATTTGGATTCCTTGTGAAAATCTACCGAAATAGAAAAACAAAATCGGTCGAATCGAAGCTCAGATGAGGGAGATATCATCAATTTAAAATCAACACTTTTTTAGAAACTTTTTGTAATTTCAAGACAATTACACTGTGCGCGAGTCAAGAACCTATATGTAATTGAGGTACCAGATGCATGCAAAGCTTTGAGGAGAAAGGAAAAAGTTAGAGACTTGGTGGTTTAAAGGGAGCATAAATACCTCTCAACATGAATCTTCATGAGAAGTAGTCTTAGAAGGTTTTGGAGTAGCTGCCACAATTGGAGAAGCAGAGAGGAGACTAAGTGGAAGCATCCACTCAAGCAGAGACCTCCAAGAGGGGGAAATTTCGAGCCAGATGGGAAGAGGAAGCAGCCATACCTCAAGGTGTAAGATAGTGGGGTGATGTGTAGACATAATCCCAAGATAAGAAATTTGGGCAAGGTCCATTGAGATGACGTGTCGCATGGATCGAACCTGGCTATGAGGAGCCATAGTACAATAGTAGTAGGAAGGATCAGTTAGATTGATGTAGTCAGATGTCAGCAAGACAGAAATTAGTCATAGATTTCAAATACTGGATCACAAATTAGAGTTAGCAATAGTTCAAAGGGCACGGATGCAGATGTCAGCAGCAACGTAGAGAATCCAGTACTAGACAGATGCAGTAGCTAGCAGTGCCAGTCAGAAGATTCTGATGACAGATGCATTATACTGAGTAAGTTGTTCGGAGGCTATTCAGTTTCAGGATTTGCAGGTGCAAACAACACTAGAGAACTGTAGCATGCAGAACATTCCAAAGGTACCGGATGGGGATAGATTGAATTCCTTTCTTGTTGAGAGGGAGTATTGAAATTTGCAACAAGAAACAGTGAAATTGGAAACTAGAAAGGACAAAAAAAAAATGTACCCACACTGGTGAGGAATTTTGATGTACCAGGAGTGAGGAATGTGAGGCATCTAATTTATTTTTCCCTTAAATAAATTGTAATTTCATCTCATAACAACTTGTGTCAGTTAACTAAGTCATGATGATTGAGTTAGCTCAAGAAATTCGATTTAAGGTGATCGAGGTGGATATTGGTGGCCACCTGCCTATTCCACTTGGGCCCTCGCCATTGTCTATTTCAGTTTTTCAATTTCCTTAATTATAGCACAGTTTACTATTTTTGTCAGTTTTTTAGGTCCTGAACTTTCGGAGCCATTTTGAGGCCCCAAACGACGTTTTTTGGGCAAGAAAGGTTTAGTGATTTCATAGAAATCGCATTAGCAGTTGTAGTCCTCGGAGAGATCTTTCTAACGAGGTATCATGTGTGTCAAACGAAGATCATATGACCAAGTTACGACCTCGAAAAGTTGGCTGCCCAACTAACCCCAACGGGGCCCATAAACTCTTGGTGTTACATCTCCTCGGGTTAGGGTTTGGTTGTTTAGGATTTTATCTTATTTTTAAATAATAAAAAATACCCTTCATCCTTATTGTAACACAGTTCAGAGGAACATAACTATCAGTTGTATTTATAGAAAATGTCCCGTGTGCAATTATAAATTCATTGGGATGCCATGATGGATTGTGCAATCAAGGAAGGTTGATTTTCCTAATTAATATGGAGATAATTCCATAGGAATTGCGTGAGCAAGGCAGGCTGAGAATTGGCTAAGTATTAGATCGATTTTTCCTAAATTAGCAGGAGACAATTGGCAGAGTGTTGGAGAATCTCAAGAGAGATTAAGCATTGTATTGTTTCATGATTCCTTGACTTAATAAAAAATAGAGATAGAGGGTTTTGAGCAGTTACTTCCCCAGATACATCTTTTTTTGTGCGATTGATAACTTGTTTCTCTTACTTATATGTGATTGTGTGATCGTGTGTTGTTTCCACAAATTGTAGGAAGGATTCAATATCTTGTTTTAGTACATTACAAGATCAGATTGAATCCCATTGGTTAGATTTTCTACATGAAACAGAAGAGAGGGTTGATACCATCTTGCCTTGTGGTGGTTAGTAGGCCGCAAGGTCTGTGATAAAGACCAACATAAATGGAGGAGGGCTTGCACTGTAATTTAGAGCCATAACAGAAGTTGACACAGGCGTAATATTGACTGATTTAAGCCTAGTTTGAGGGTCGACAATGAGATCTGAAGTTCATGTCAAGATTCAGTCAGAGAAATGCCCAGAATCTATGGATCCATATGAGCTAGGTCGAGTCTCTTATGGAGGCAAGAGTCGTGTTTTTTCTATGTGTGGATAGGGTTTTTTCTACAACAATTAGAAGTACATAAGTATAATGCCCTAGTTAGGACAGTTTCCTAGCATGTTTAGTTCATAAGGTATGCCCTTAAGACTGTGAAAAATTTGCGTAGAAGAAGACATGTTGTGACCCTTAGAGCGAGGTTTATTTCTGCAATAAAGACCACAGATCTGGAAGATGGTTTGCAGATTCAGTATGTGTGGAGACAATAGATCCAAAGGAGGGTGGAACCTGAGCAGAAGATTGAGCATGCAGAAGAAATGTGCCATATGGAGAATGGATTGACATGTAGAGGAGTTGATTTTGGTGGACTTTCCATAGAGTTTTAGACAAATATCTGAAGAAACCTATAAAAAATTAGTAAATGGACTGTTAGTGGCTGATTTGTGACCCTAGTTCAGTCATCTATAGATTGTTAGAAGTATGATAAGAGGAGTAGTTCATATTTGTTCATAGATTGGACAACAAAGATCAAATTGTCGATACACAAGAACAGTGATCTTGAGAGGACTCAAACCATTGTTAGGTGGCAGATTTTAAGAGCCCTAGATGAAGACAATATTGTGGGCCCTAGATCAGTAAAAAGAATTGACTGTGGTTGGGCAGATTGATGGTAGTCCAAGTACAGTTGGAGGGTTGTTAGGTTAATGTCAAAGAAGAGCCCTGACTCTTGTTCTGGTGAAGGACAACAAAATTGGTAGAAGGGTAGATGTATAGGGCCTAAGGATGTGCAGACTTTGAAGGACTAAAGTAACAGTCAAGTGGGCGAACCAACTAGCCCTAGTTCACTATATTGTAGAGGATTGATTCAGAGAGAAGAAGGGCAACCTTCATAGCCCTGGACTTCTCATCTTGGAGCTGTAATATGGAAAAAGTGGGCATACCAAAGAGTTGTTCACAAATGGAATTGTGAACAACTTGTTACCACTCAAACTAGTAGTGGACCTAAAAGGGGTTCCTAAGAGGGCAACTGTGAGGACAAGGGAAACGATGGAGGCTTACCCCATTGTCACCACAACTAAGGCTCTGTGCTCTTCACAGAATTTCACCAATGGGTGGAGTCTCGGTAGTTTATGAAGTCACTTGTAGAGTATAGGTCAATGAATAGGTAGGAAGTGACCCTCGAAACCCTTTCCCTAAGATAAAATAAAGAGTGGGACTTTCTTTCCTTCTAAGCAAGTGAATTTATCTTCTAGGGAGAGAAGAGGGGGATTGAAGGGTTGAGAGAGAAGAATAAGACTTATGAAGGAAGTTCTCAATCCCTAAAATCCTTTGGGAACTTGGATTCCCAAATGGTCCTTGATGAAAGGCCTTTGACACCAAATGGGACCACACGGGGCCAAGTGGACCCAACCCAGGCTCAGGGATGGAATTTAGCAACCAATGATGTTCCTATACTGGACAAGGTGAAGGGAAAATATCAGACAAGAGTTTTTACTTCAATAGGTCAAATTGATCCTACTAGGTTCTATCCTTGGGACCACCTAGAGTTCTGAGGAGAGTGGGGGTACCCAACAACGTAGCTGCCTCTAGGAGATAGAAGTTATCTCTAGCTAGATTCCTAGGAAATTTTTGCCCTAGGTGACCTAATGGGGCTAGACCTAGGGAATGTAAAAATTTTCTTTAACTCTAAATCTCCAAATTCATCAAATTATATCCTGTATTCAAACCTGATCCTCTATGTTAGCCATTATGAAGATAAGGATGAGAAATTACTATAGAACCATAACCTACATGTAGTGATCTTATTCTGTGAGCAAACAACCTACTTTCGAGAAGACACGGAAATGTAAACACTCTCTGCTAAGATTTTCCATATAGCCCAGGTTGAGCAACCACATATACATCACCAGTTTTTTCTCTTCAGATTTGTGACTTAGAAGAGCTTTGTCTAACCACCTCTGGGTTGCTCCTAGAGTCACCCAAGCAAGCCCTCTTAGCATCATCCTCTTTTTGTAGTACCTAATTAGTAATTTAATTAACCATAAAAGTTTCTTGATCATGCAGGTATTTCAAATATATTTCCAATAAGCATAAAGCTTTCATGTTAAACAATCACGTCAAAAGACTTTAGACTATGATGCAAAAAATATAAAGAAACCTCACCAACACTCAAAGGACAAACAAATTCAAACCTCTACAAAGTATATATAGATATTTGATAAACTTCATTCCACCACAAAAAAGTGCTTAACTAAAGAAAATTCTAATTACTGTGCTTTCAAGACAAAGCTTTCAAGGGAAGTGGTGTTATAAACATACCCCTAACACCTCGTGAACAATCAATGTGTATAAGTAGACCATCATAAGGCTCATTTTAAACATCATTATTATCATTTTATAAATCATTTTTATCAAATCAACAAGAAGCAAGCAACAATTGCATTCAGTTCCACTGAAGAAAAGTATATGTCAATTTCATATACTTATTATGAAGCTATCTAGATTTGCAACTTGATTGTAGAGTCAACCAATCACTTGTTGAAGCCCAATATTGTCTCTTGTGAGAATCAAAGTTACATCAAGCTCTATGAAAATCCAATGTGTCATAACCATTTCAAACACATTGATATTCAATACAATTTCCTAAGATTCCAAGTTCTTTAGGGAGTTGGTAGTGTTGGACCACATTCTGACAAAGTTTCATATGGTTAATAGTTTGACAAAGCTCCTAACAAAGGGGAAGTTGCATATGGTTAACGCTAGTCATATCTGTAGAAGGAATATTATAAGCATAATTTACTAGAAAAACAAAAGAACATTATCAAAGGAATAGTCATGAGAATGCAGGTTGCACAAAGGATATTTACATGTACAGGATTTTCTAAAAGTTTAAACACCAACCCAAGGAAAGAAAATCAAGGGAAGGGCTTCCTAAGATTTGCCTAACAGAAACAGAAAAAAAATGCAACAAACCAGAATTTTCCTGCTATGAAATGACAGAAATATTGTAGACTGGACACTTGTTTTTCTAAAGCAACCACTGCTTGATCAGGCCTCGTGATAACTGTGACTGCACTTTAAACTGCCCAGCTCATATCTTTCTTCATACTCTTCTTGTATAAACAATTCATACCATCATTTTCATACTATCAGAAGCAAGGGTTTCCATATGTTTTTCAATTTGAAGAGGGAGAAAATTTTACACTTTAAAACTACCAACTAAACCTATAAATCTACAAACAAATTTTAAAGTCCAAGCCTGCTTCATTCTTTGATAATCTTACTTATTACTCTCTTTTTCAGTGATGTTTGCATTATGTCTTGAAAAATATAAGGTAACTTGGTGTGAAATTGTAAATTGATAATTCCAGCTGGCAGCATTTCAAGACTTATGGACAAGAAGTGGACATATATTAGTTACTGCATTCAAAGACAAGTCCTCCCCACAGATATTATAAAGACCTGAAAAATGCTGCATCTGACTTCAATATCCATACTCTGAGAAGCATACTCTATTTTTGAGGAGTAAAAGATTTTCTCTAAACACTTGGAAATAGTCTCCTCACTAAGTTCTGTGCTAACATCCTTACGATGTACGATGTATTTCTATATTTTTTTTATTAAGAACAATAGAGATTTATGCAAATAAGTGTGCATTCACATTAAATAACTACAAGTACTCTGTTGATTATACACAGGGTATGTGTGTGGACTGCATTCTTGTTGGTTTTGCTGGCCATCCTGGGTGCATGCTCCATTATCAACAGGTTTACCAGGGTAGCTGGAGAACTTTTTGGGATGCTTTTATTCAGAGAACTTATTAGTGAGATGAGTTTGTTGTTTATATTTAAAAAGAGTCTTCAGTAGGTTATGCACTTAAGGCACATTCAAACCTAAAGTCTTTTCTCTTGGCCTTAAGTAGTCTTGTGCTGATTGTATATTATTTGTGCTAATCACATTTTATATTAATTTTAGCAGCGTAGTAAGCAGCGTAAAAGAGAGGCAGAAATTTGATTGTGTGCCATGTAAGGTTTTGGAAATGCTATAACATGTGAGAAGTAATGAACCAAAACCTCTCATTGCAATTATGAACCAAAACATAGCGCCATAACACTTACCTTATGTGACCCTGAAATATTGATTTATGCATCAAATTTGTGGACATTAGTACATATAGATAGTGAACCTATCTACCCTACACTGATATGACCTTGAAATTTGAGTATACTTGACTGAGATATCATATTTGACGAAGTTTGATACATTGACATATTGCCACGATGTATTGGTCTTAACATTAACACATTCAACCTCCATTGACATTGAAATTACAAATAGACCACAATGTAAGATAGACCTTTGGCATTTAGACTTCACAAGTGTTTTGGGCATTGATATGTTGACCTCAGGTTAGTAGCAGTATCCAATGTCCTTGAGCTAGTTCATCCTACATCTTAAATCTTAGACCCTAAAAATTTAAATGCATTATACCAAAATGTGAAGGCTTTAAACCTTGAACCCTGCTTATTAAGAAATCTGAACCCTAAAATACCCTTTAAAGCCCCAAAATCCGTGATGGACATTGGTTAAAATGTCCTCAAGAGATATCCAACCTATCTACAAGGGTAGTTATGCACACATATATTCATAAATAGCCCATTTTAAGTTCAAATTCCATACTATCACCCAATTACCTTTTGAAAATGACTAAAAGCATTGCAGTATGCTTAAATAGCCCATTGGACGTGCACATTCCATACTATGACCCAATTACCTTTTGAAAATGATTCTAAGCATTGTAGTATGCTTTAAGAAATGACCTTTTGAAAACAATTGTAAAAAAATGGTGAAACACTTGAGGAGCTTTTGGCATTATAGATAAACTGCACTTAAGGACTCTTTGATATCTCTTGGAAATACAAGAGAAATGATTTTGAGAATCATTGCAGTATGCTTTAACTGGTCTTTTGAAAATGATTCTAAGAAAAAAGGTAGCACACTTGAGGAAGTTTTGGCATTAGAGATAAACTCCACTAAAGGACATGAGATATATCTTAGAAAAATAAATTTGTTCTAAATTACTAGGAGGCTGTTGGAAAGGCTTTTGCAGCTTCATGTACATTCAAGGTCCATATATCAATTAGGGGCCTTGGTCTGATCTACACTTTGACAGAGGCAAAATTCATTTCACTATATCTATATCCAAGGAGATGCAAGTTTTTTGTGGGAAAGGGATTTGAAGATTATTGATTGTCTGTGAAAGTAATAGACCTCATTGAAATCTACCATATGTGCACTCCATATTGCTGCATCTAGAGTTGCTTTCCTCCATAGGAAGTCTAATACGAGTCAAGTTGTCTTTGTGGAATAACTAATAATATATGAAAGGAATATTTTTCATGTAATAGTATTGACTAACAAGCATTCATTGCAGGCATATTAACATTCACCCCTTGAAAAAATTCATTCTTTACATTTTCCAATCACTTTAGTTTGAAAAAGAAGCGAACTTGTTTGAAAAACAAAGCATAAAGAAAGGGTACCTCTTGAAGTCCAGCTGCAAAAATAATGGAGCAAGAGACAATCAGTTAGATCGCAATTGTGCTATGGACTGAGAAGGTTGATGCCGTGAAAGAGCAGCTAGCTAAAATTCATCTTGAAGTAATTATGTTTATGTCTAAAATCAGAAAGCTGTTTGTTCCCGATAATAATGAAGACTCTACACTGAGCAGGGTGAATGCAATCTGTGTTTCATGAGAAACAACATTTAGAACTACCAAGAATGAACACAGTCAATCATTTATTCGTCACAATTTAAAAAATAATAAAAATAGAAATCACTTATGGAGATATTCACTTCAACTTGTAATGGAATTGAAACTCTAAAAAGGAGTTCTTGGGATGGAGAAAATTTCATAAGGAGCAGGCACATATTTCTTCCTCCCATCGCATATTAGAGTGAAAACCCTTAACCAAAAATAAGCTTGAAGAATTTTTATTGCTAAACCACTTTCACTGGAAAGATTTACTATTTGCCCACATTTTCAAGGCTTGATATATCATATGAGTTACCCCATTCTATTGGCATGGGATTGAGAGGGCCATGATGAATGAAGAAACTGATTAAATAATTAATTAAATATTTAAGATAGCATGGTAACATTTTTTACTACAAGTTCTAATCCCTTTTATATTCTTCTAGGCAGCTGAAATGTCATTTTTGATGGATTGAAATATTGTCATGGATATAGGCACATAAAGAAATTTGTAGGAGACAAATTACTATATGGTTAGTGAAGAAAATACATTGCACTGCTAGCATCAAAAAGTACCTTGTGGTTCTTTAAGAATGTTAGGATGACAGATTTCATGGCTAGGTCTGCATTCAAAGATGGATTTGTTCAAGTTCTTGACTACTATCTTTGCCAAGAGTTCCATTTTAGAAAATAAACAAAATTTAATTCCATGAATACTATTCACAAGTCAATCTCAAAATCAATACCCCAAGTGAACACATCACAACACGTGCCCAACAAACAATCCCAGGAAATAGCTTATAAATCCCTCCAACCAGTGACTTTTGCTCTAATGCTTTTCTACTATCAATTTCCAGCCTATCCTGTTGACTTCAATCTCAAGAAGTTAATCTATACCAACAATGGGTTGAAATCTCCCTTGAAGATTATATAGTCAGGTCTAACATTAAGCTATAGCCGTTCCTCTAAAGACAGGCCTAAAATTCAACTATTTGTGTTATAAGGAGTTTGCAAACAACAAAGAAGATTTCCATGCCCATGTTTTTTAGACATTTAGCAGGTAAAGCTAAGGGCTCAAATGTAAATCCATGTTACTTAGCTATGTATGTTTAGCTACGTGTGGTCTCACTATGGCCTGGTTGGTGGACGTTAGTGCTAACACCTATGCAATCCTTTTGGAGCCTTATCATTGTATTTTAGAAGCCAACGTCCACTCCGAGAAGATCGTTTTATTAACGTCTTCATTGATCTATGGCTTTGCTTGCACCCTAATAACACATTTCCATAATTAAAAGGTCCTTGTTATGGGATGTTAATATACATACATGCCATATTCCCATGGTATCTGACTTGTATATAAATGTGCATATCACCCAAAATAAAATCACAACTCGTCCTCTCTCTCTCTCGTAATGATCAGAACTCGTTAACTCCCTTTACCATTTGATTTTTATGCTCTACTTTGGAGTGCGCATTCGTGTTGTGGTGACCACCGAGATTTTGACCAATAGTTCTTTAAATGAGACCTTTGGATGTAATTGTGTTGATCCTCACATGTTTGGCCAATAAAGCCAAAACTCCAAGCATGAGCCACTTTAATTAAACACCTGCCAAGCCCTGAAGCCAATATTTATTACTTAAATAGGTCTTCTTCCTAAGTGGTTCCTTCTCACCATATCGTTGGATTTCATGCTTCGACTTAATATGTAGCCAAGGCGACTCCATATAAAGATCAATTTTGCACTCACTAGGCTTGACAATTTAACCCGATAAGTCAAGTCTTCGATTGCTTGTTTAAAGTTTTCTTTACACGTACCATACCATGTCGGGTAATGCCCTCCTTAATGTATAAAAACAAGTATAGTTTGGCATTCATTGCTTCCAAAATAGTTGCAAAAACAAATGGCATTGGTACATAAATGACTGATGCATTTTCCTCTGCTTTAGCCTTTACTTCTGCAACCGTACTAAAAGGCTGGAAGACTCAAGTGTTTTGTTTCTCATAGTCTCGCATGTTCACCCTTACCCAATGCTTTCTCAGTGACCAATGTCTTGGTGCTTTCCAAATTTTCATATGAGGCCCAGTTAGGCAGTGCTCCTTTCATCGTTTGGGGTGATGCTTTCAACGAAAACCTGGATTGGTTTATCCATGTGCACACACACCAACCTCATGAGAAGAAGTAACCAAATACACATATGGTCGAGATCCCTCTTGTATGTAGACCACTGTGTCTTTATTCCTTTTGAATTGGTGTTCCCCCCGTAGTGGTTTAAGAAAAGACCTGCGATGCCACATTACAAGAAGGCATGAGCCACAACATAAAACAATATGAATACTAATACAAATAGTAAGTCTCTTTATGGCTCTAGGGTATCACTATCCAAAGTTGTTTCACATTCGCAATATAAAGATTTGGTTATCAACCAAATAGTAGAATTTCAGGAATGCATTAAGTAAGGACTTCAACGATCATGATCAGGTTATCCTCAACTTAAGTATATCTTGTGATAATTACACTAGAGACTTTCAGGTAGTTTTGTAAATGATTATGACTTGAATGTTCAAACATTCCTTCTAATATTAACATATGAAGCGAAATTCCAAGTTTTGGAGGCTTACTCTCTCACACATAAACAAACCTTATTTTGAGAAAATAATGCTTATGCACATGGATATGATGGATATGATTCCTTAAAACTTGGTGGAGAGAAACCCGAGTAATACGTGCCAAAGTGAAATTCAAGAGAAAAAGGTTTTGACCTTTGATTCATGGCTATGATAACTTAGGATTTTATAACATATGAAAAATACCATAATAATCCAAACCCTAAATTAATGGAGAGAATAAGGGTACATGCACAATATGACCAATGGGAAAACACCCTTGAAAATGTAGGTTGATGACAAGATAACTCCCAACAACAACTACCTGCCCAAAACCTAATGAAATGAGAGGGAATGAGGACTAATGCTATATGAGGTACCTTGTAAACCCTGATGAATATGAGTGATCCAGTTTCGAGATAAGATGAGAAGGTGAAGATGATAATCACCCTCGAGAGTAAGGATTAATTCATGGCAGGTTTGGACCTTCAATCACCAATGCTGAAGGTTTCAAGGATGCCGAGAAAAATATATAATTCTCTCAAACCCTATTGCACATGCTAAGGCATAGGACCAGTCGAGGGCCTAGAGTGACATGCCATGCAATAAATCTCACCATGGTGTGCGATGTCGATGAGACTATGCCTTTAGAGGTATAGGTTTAACACAGAAAGGGGGTCACTTTCTTTCCAAATTATGGTTTCTCCCAAACCCTAGTATAGTCAACATAAGGGGATCCAAAATGAAATGCTGCTTGTCCACATTCAGTGCTTCTGTTGGTTGTGATACATACTAGGGAAATATAAGTTTTGAAGTGAAGGGAGTCTCTTGGCACATCACCGAAGCGACACACCTTCGAAATTGTAATGTCGTCATAATGTTAACATCTAAGGAAACACATGATGTGTGGGGGCAACATGTAAAGTGCGAATGGGGAAAACATTAGAGTTCAACAAATGCCCAAAATTTTGGGTGGTGTTGTAGCAACTATAACAACTCTCATAATGCTAAATCTGGGCAATTGGCCTCATTATGATAGATGAAAGCTTAGTAAAAAAAATAATAACTATCAAACCTTAAAAGAGGGCATTTTATCATACCTTTTTATGTCTATATTAAAACGAGGAAAAGCCAAATAAATTTAATTTTGAGTCTTTTAATTTAAAGATGATCACATAAATAATTATAACTACTAATTAATTATGTTTATAAGTTTTACATATTAAATAATTCATATACATTTTAATAACTTATTTATTTATATTGAAATTTTAATTTAATCTTATATATATATTTTTTTTAATTATTATTATTGCAATTTAATTTTGTTTTAATTTTTAATTTTAAATTAATTTCAATTTCCCTCCAAAAAATTCCGCCTCCCTCTAGCGTTGGTTGAAAATTCAATTTGAATACTTTTAAGGAAGCGAATGATTCTATTTTTTATTTTTTGATAAATTTTTATTCCCGCCTGCAAGTGGAACCTTCTGGAGGGATTTCTGCAGGGATGCTCTACCCCTTTATCGTTTGCGGTAGCTGGTTGATACCATAGCTATTGAGATGCAGCCGGATTGGCCTCTGAGGAGGAAGAAAATTCAAGATGCTGCCCACCCCCCTGACGATGCTGTATCTCGAGATCAATCTAGAGCAAGAATCTACTCTCGGTCTACGGAATCTGGGGGAATAGATTGGGATTAACTGAGTTTGGTTCTCGAACTTCCTTAGTGAATGCATAATGGGTCAACGATGAAATGGTAACAGCAGGGTATCAATGCGCAGTATCCAAGTGGACCAAGCAGAGTCGAGTAGAGTGTATCAAGAAAAGAGTATCGAAGCCCAGGTAGTCACATTCCAATTGTTTCGTAACGACAAGTTGTGGTATGGGGGACCTTTCTCATTCGGGTACTGATTCTCATGGACTACATGGACAGCCTGCCCAAGGTATTTATAAAATGAACCTCCGGAAATAACCAAGTTGAATCTTTTTCTATTTTCTGAAAACCCCATATTTTAATGCTTTGCAAGCGAACTTATTGAATTTTTTTTTTTTTTTAATGCTTTGCCCTGCAACTTGATCAACCATTAGCCAAAAGATGATTGCATTTCCGAAGCAATGTTACCAACTTCAATGCTCTATTCAGAAAAGCTAGAAATGCAGTTCAGCTTGCAACTTCATACGGCATGTGAATCCGATGTAGAAATGTCAACTGCTATTACTATTCTTCTACTAAACTGGAGATGACAGGGCTTTGCCTGCAATTATACTTTTAGAAAATTCCAAAACTCGCTGAAACCTAACAACAAACCTATGCTTTTCAGGAATTGTATGATAAAATGGTATTCCAATCTCAACAATAGTTAGAAAATACTGCTCTCCCTGAAAACTGTCATAATGCTCTGAATAGTAGTTTCCATATGATACAGGGGATTTTTGCAAGCATCCTGTAAATTTCACAGAAGTACCCGTTGAAAGGTTGAGGCAGTATCAGAATTAGAATCCAAACTTATAAAAGTGTTATTAACAAATCTATTTAACCATAGCATTTTGATCGCCCAACAGGCACTCGTTGGAAGATTCCATTTTGAGGCTTCCTTGACATGGGTTTTCCATCAAATTGATAATTGCAAGCATCACTCCCTGATCCACTTTTGATAATGTCAGTAGGAGGAATGAAGAAATCTATTGAAAGGTTAGGCAAATTGAAAACCACATTGTCAATTGTCCATGTTTCTTCCATTCTAGTTCTGGTATGGCTCATTGAACGCTCTCCAAATTTAAAAAGAGTGACAAGTTACAACTGATCGACCTAAATGAGCAATCATCACACCATCTACTTCTCTATAATTGTCGATAGTTGTTTCTATGGTGGTGTCCCAGTAAACAACATCTATTACAGTGGCTTGAATCTGTGTGAGATGGGAATCTTCCAAATATACAAGGAGGCCAGTTTTTTGAATGAAATATCAAAAAGTACATGTCTGATAATTTCTGTAGGTCCATCACTCCAATCATACAGAGTTGAAGGATCAGCAACAAGCTTTAAAATGAAGCAATCTTCCTCTCCAATTTTCTTTTCTCCTAAGCAACGAGTGTTTGCAAACATGGTTGCAGTTGTTCTAGGATCTAAAACCTAAGAATAGAAAAGCCAAAAAGAATAAGAATGTGCATCATCACCAAAACAAGTTAATCTAAGTTGCATAGTTGCCATGGTCCTAAGCTCAGTCCCCTGATTAGTGATTTTCATTCGAAAAAAAATTGTCATTGAAAACAAACATAAATGCAGTTTTGTTCTAATATTTTTCAAGTTTAACAATTCTACATGGCTGATTAAATTAAAAAAAACCAATGTAAAAGAAAAACCTACAAGGTTGATTAAATTAGACATTCAGTTTACCATTGCTTGAAATTAGACAAAATTAGAGTTTTCATAAATAATTCAACTTATGCAGTGATTGATGTACTAGGATCTAAACCAGTGGAAAAGAGATTAACCAAGCATAAGAACATGCATCATTATAAATTTTAAACACATTAATATGAGATATTATTAGAAGAACCACCAATAAACTACTTTCGCAACAATCACCATAAAACTAATTTTAGCAGTCTGAACTCTCTTCTATTTATTTTCGGCAACCGCTCATGCTAAAATTCTCAACTCTTAACTTAATCACAACCTGATCCGAGAGCCTATTCTGCAAACAACAATGCATATTCTATTTGCATATTTCTCATTGGATGAAACTGTAATCTAGGCCATAATCTGCAAGCACTCATATGAAGACATCAACCTCTCGTTCTATCACCCTAACTGGGAATCTAGTCAACAACCATCTATACTATTTCTGTCAACTTAATCCTATAACCTAGTACCTAGACTAGATGAACACTTGCACCAATCTTACTGAAACTCGGCCTGATCATAGAGACTCACAAATCCTTTCCAAAAATGTGTTATTCAAACCACCATAACCAAGAAAATCATCATTTACCAAAATTAACCTTTTTGTTAAACCTTCTGTTAAAATTGGACAACTAGGTCCAAACTCCGGGTTGTGCTGCTCAGATGAAGATCACAATATTTTTATTGGATTCCTCTTTCGGAGAGGTGTAAGATTTATCTAAAGATCATCTCGATCGGATGAGCAGAACATGTACTTTGAATTTATTCCACTTATGTGCTAGGTCGGCCTGGAATAAAATATTGACTTAAATGTCTTAAAGGATGTGTCACACACCCCCAAAGATTCCTATATATTGGAGAGACTTGGAGTTCATTTGAGACACATTGGTGTGGAGGAATTCTCTCTCTCTTGATGGCATTGGAGCTGCGTATTCTTTGTTTGGGTTGTTCTGGGGTTATGTGTGACACGCTTGGCTGAATGACCTATTGGAGACTTTGCTGGTAGAAGCATCCTGCTGATCGCCGTAATGCCACCATTTCTTATCTCTGTCTTGGCTTGTCTTCTATCGATTTATTAGTATGTTCTATCTTCTTCAATATTGTGCCCTAATCTGAAATGGCATAGAACATGAGCAGAAATTAACAGAATCCCTGCAAGTGCCATCCTATATATTATGAATCAATCAATCTTCAAGCAAATCCAAATGGAAGTGTTCTTCTGCAACTTCCACGCAGAGGTTGGGAATGGTAAAGGCCTTGATAGATAACCATTGATGCCGAATCTTCTCATCACAGATGACATGAACCAGAGACCTTAAGTCACTCGCCGATTTGGGAAGTTGCTTCACATGAGAGCACTCCCTCATATCAAGTTCTTTTAAACTAGATAATTGGCCCAATTTATCTGGGAGTTGTTTTAGGTACCCACAAAGTGAAATATCAATGAATTGTAGTTGTCTTAGCTTGCAGACTGAATATGGTAGTTCTTTTAAACTTGGGCATGCATACAATTTGAGCATCTGCAGTGAGCTGAGATTACCTATATCTTCCGATAACTTATGAAGATCATGGCAAATTGTGAGAGATAACCGTTTAAGGGTAGTCCAACTACAAATACTTGTAGGAAGTTCCCTCAAATCACTACAGTGCTCGATAGCTAACTCAAGAAGACAGAGGAAATTTAAATCCACCCCCATATGTAATCCTGTAGTATTCCCAAAACCCTCACATAGAACCAAGGATAACTTCTCTAGTTTTTTCCAGGACTGACAGTATTCTTGGAGGGGAGGAACAATTACTCTTTGTAACCGAATAACCTTCAGCTACGTTAATGAAGAGAGGACTGATATACCTTTGAGAGTAGCCCGCTTAGAATTGTGATTTACAATTATGAGAACCTTTAATTTATCCATTGATTGCATGAATGGTGGAACATTCAAGAAAGTATTCACCTGTAGAAAAGTTCAAGATAAACACCTTGGCATTAGGGAAGTTCATCTGACACCAATCCTTCTCCTCCATCGAACCTGTGTGGAAGGAAACAATTTCAGCATTCAAATCACGCCCTGCATGCTTCTTCCACATTTTACGAATAGAATCAACTTTCTGAGGCACGATAAACCTTTTGCGTCTTTCAATTATAGGCTCCTGCTCAGTCCAATAGATAGCCAGGTCTCGCAATGCATCATGCTGAATTAAGGAAAGCTCACCACTACAGCCATAAGGATTCCCCAGGGTACCTTTTTGAGTTTTCACCAAAGTCACAAGATTTCGACTCGCAAGTTCTATTAAGATTGTGTAAGCAGCTGTCCATTTCAACTTATGAACATAAACACCCAAGTCTAACAATGGATCAGCAGATATTTTTCCAGCCTCTGGAAATATTCCCACATCTAGAAAGCATTCTCGGAATTCTTCTTCCAAGATATCTATGCTTGTTGCCATTCGTTTCAGAACTTTTGTTTCGTGATATTCATATATTGTTGGTCCTTGAGAAATTTTGTCCTTGGCAGTTATCCATGCTGCACGTGGCTGACCATGGAGAGACCTTCCAATCACCTTAAGAGCAAGCGGAAATCCTTTGCATTCTGCTATTACCTCTTTGACTAGGTTGTAATCTGCTGTTTCTGGAATGGACTTTCGATCAAATGTCGAAACGCAGAAAAGGGACACGGCATCTTGCTCTATCAAAGACGGCAAATCATACCGGTAATCATATTTAACAACATTGTTGTTTCTAGTTGTAACAAGAGTTTTAAACCCTTTTCCTTCAAACAAAAGCTTTTCAAGATGATCAATTTCCCAAACATCATCCAGCACCACCAAAGATGGTTGAGGTTCCATTTGGCGAAGCCTTTGTCGCAGCTGTTGATGCGCATCTTCGACGTCATGAAATTCAGGTCTTTTCTAGCCAGCAATCTTGTCCCACATTCTCTCAAGAAGTCCCTTAAGGTTCGGTGATAGCGAAACTCTTTCAAAAACTATCATCTCCTTAAAATGGCCTTTGACTTCATTATCATTGCAGAGGGCTAATGCCACAGTAGTATTTCCACTGCCCCCCATGCCTATTACTCCGAGCAGTGGAGCATCATTGCGCAAGAGATGTTTTTTCAGCTCATACACCAAACCCTTCAAACCAACTCTAAAATCTAGCAATTCTGGGACGCTCGATTGGGAAGCCCTTTTACCAATTTCCAATTGATACATCTGATCTACAATAAACTTAAGGTCATATTCTTCCCTTATTGCGTCAATTTTGTGCCCAATCCCTTCAAGTTTATCCTCCTTTTTGAGGTCAATATTCTCAATTTTATGCTCTATTCGGTGCCCAATAGTCACAAGTTGATCCTACTGTACTCACAGGCTATGCAATTCAGAACAGATATGTGCCCAACCTTTCGTCTGAGTGAAATTGACAATAAACAAATCCAAGCCTTCAATTTTATTTGCATACTTATAGCTCCTGAAGATATTCAAGCGATTTACCTTGGAACAGGCCTTAACCAACCTCTTACCCTCCTGCAGCTGTTGATAGAGTTTGTTGAGCAGCTTCTGGCTAGGTTGAGACAACTCTACACTACTCGCAAAGTTGTCAAGTAATAGAGGTGTGATTCCTTCCAGGGTTTTTTGGAGGCGTTTGCAATTCTCCTTGCAGGAAAAACTCTTCTTCAACACATCTTTAATGATCCCCAGCAGCTCATATGGTACAACGCCCGCAATTGATTGGATCACCAAACCCTTCGCCATTCCGATCAATAGATTGTTTTCAAAGACACTCAGAACTCAATATAGAAACTCAATGACTGAAATCTTTATTTGAGTTTTCCAGTGATATGGAATGCGACTATAAGAAGATGGATGTCAGAGAAACCATGAAAGGAATCTTCATGTGGAGTAGGCAGGGGCATAGCACATGCCACAGCACAAACTTTGCTTCCTGGAAGGAGATTAGCAAAAGAATCCAGAAATTCACAAAGTAGTTGCTTCCCGGAAGGAGATTAGCAAAAGAATCCTAAAATTCACAAAGTAGTTGCTGCTGCAAACACCCATTCAGCGTATATGGTATGCTTAATTATATAGCCACGTCAGAAGCTCATTTGGCATTTATAGGGTCTTCCGTGGTTATATGCGCACGCACCCCTTTCTCCTCGTGGGTTTTACCATGGAACCTTGCAGGAGGCAAACTTCACCGGCAGTGGGTACCACTTCAACCACAGCAGAAAACCTGCAATATAACCCATTCCTATGCCCATTCCACACTCTGCATGACGTTGTGGAGTGAAATTCTAAAGCGGAGCTCTTTGGCAATGTTTCTCACATTTACAATTTCGATCATTAATTGAAATATATAGCAAAACAGAAAACGACATGTTTTCATAATTCAAATTAAATTGCCAATGCAAGGTTAAAACACATTTTCCAGTGTTTATGCCGAAAATTGTACCGAAAACATTCACTTCAACTTAATATCCATGGTGATTGTCTCATCTTAATATGGTCACGCTTCTATATAGCTCAACGCAGATTTGGACTCTAAAATCTTATTTAAGTTGGAACTCAATCCTCATAAGATAAGATAGAGAAACTTAGTTGGCTTCAATTCTCTGTCTGTCAGTTCCTCTTGACTACTTCCAAAGTGATTCCATATCATAGAGCTTGGACTCTCCTTCCAATTCTTTTACAAATTAATATTCATGGTCCAAACAAACCCATGCAAGAGTTGATTAATTGGATCAAAATAGCCCATTCCATAATTTCATGTTAACCTTATGCCTCCAACGATTTACTGATAGTTTGGTGCCTTCTCGTAGTCAATTATACTCCTAAAAAATTGACAATAGCTTCATTTTCCCAAAACCCTCTAGTGTGCACAAAAAAGAGATTCTTCAACCGGAAATGAATAGATAATTAAACTTTGACTCAGATTAAATCGAATATAGAATAAATGCATGGTCTTCGTTATACATTAATTTATAACAACATATATCCAACACAGTCTGTTATAGTAAATGCATGAACTCTTATTCATTAAACTAGTTTTGTGCATACACATGGTGAGAGGCATTCATTCTCTCTATGGCCCGATTTCCCATTTATTTGAATGTCATTTTATTTTCTCTTAATTTTAAATTGATCAAATACAACTTTAAAAGAAAAGTAGCTCCGTGATTTATTCCCTAAATCTCTTATTCTTTTCAAGGTAGAATTTTTTTTCCTTAAGGACAAAATCGTTCCTACCCATACGTTTTCTAAAAATATTGTATAATAATTAAAGGAAACAAACAATATTTACAAATAAGGAATTGAAATTAATTTTCAATGTTGAAAACCCTTTTGGAGCTTTTCTTCAGAATGCTTGATGGCTTTTGGAAGTTTTAGTGCTCTTGCATCAGACTCCCATTGTAGAAAAATTTCATGAACTGTTCATGTGTCATTAGTTCTTGAATCCTATAGGATCCCAAGCTTGTGTTGTAGTTGTCCATTCTTCCCTACATGTTGTTTTCCTAGTGTTGATGTTATATTCACTTATCTAGGCTTCCAAATCCTATGTTGTTCTTTTCCACTTGCCTTGCTAATGCAAAGGTCCTTAGTCAATTGTACTTTGTTGTTGGTTATCCTTTTCCTCTTGTTGTACCTTCTCCTGGTCATTCTCTTCATCAACATCCACAACTTGTCAATTTATTCATCTAACTTTGTCCTTGACTACTGAGATTTACTTTTATCTCTTTCTTGCTGATGCATATCTTCCTTGTGCATTAGAGTTTTAGAACTCTTAACAAACATTGGATTATAAATTTGCTTCATTATTTGTTGCTCATGCCTTGCAATTTACTCCATAACCTTGGTTGGCCCCATGGATTTTCATCTCCATAACCTTATATACCCAATTTACATATTTGAAACATCCCTCATTAAAAGTAAAATTTTTTGCATCACATTTCACTATTTTGGGGACAGTGTAATTGTTTCACTTAAAGTTTCATTGTCATGGAAGTGTGGAGATCGTGCCCCAAACCTTGGTGAGCGTTTCACTATGTAACATTGGGTTGTACTCAACATCGGATCAATGTTATGAGTGTTGATGATGCCTTGTAAGAGGGATTTGCCTATTATGGGGGGCTTAAAATCTTGTGACAAGGATGTGTCACAAGTGGTGACATCCCCATAATCAAAATTCATTATAAGGGTTGGTAGCCCTATATCAAGGATTTTTTACTTGCGTCGTCATGGTTGTAATAAGGAACTAGGGATGTCCCTATATCAATATCCCTATGGAACCCTATATCCAGCAAATGGCCGACTTCATCAAAGTACGAGAATTTTCACACCCATTAAACGATTTGAGACGACTGGGGTATTCTCTATATGGTACCAAAGCCTTCCAGGAGTGGCCACTAATATTTGGCAAGAATTTGTTTGTAACCATTTATGTTTTCTTGGTAATTTAGTGCCCTCACTAACTACTTGTACAACAATATTTTCATGGTATTTAAACAAAACATTGGCCTGGACAACAACCTGACTTGCAAGTTCCATAGTGGGACAAATGACAAGAACAAGAATAGGTTGACCTTTCATGACCTTGGAGGAATTGTGACTTCATTATCACCTCAATAGCAGAAAATATAAATGATATTGTCTTGCCGGTGCAAGTTTTAACCTTGGCCTACACATCCTTGCCTTTGAGAATACATAGAAGAGTTACTTCTTGCACAATGGTCATACGCTCATATCCCACTATGTTGGTTGCCTTGAGTGTCAATGGTGAGATATTGTGCTAGTGAAATCTTGATTGGCTCAAATAATTAACATCCCCAGTAACCTTCACACTACTTGTTTTTGGATCTGCTTTTTCAATAGGACTCAACATTGGTTTCTTGTTCCCCACAAGCTTCAGAATCAAATTCATCTTCAAACTTAGACTCATCTTCGTCATCAATGATCTTTAGTGCTTGGATACAAGAGGATTTAGAGCCTCTTTTGTTCAACAAGTGACCACCTCCTTGGCTGCCTCTTGCAGAGACCCCATTACCTCTACAAGCAACATCCCTTTTTCTAATCATTTTGATATATTTTTTAGGGTTTTTGAGATTTTTTCGATTTTTTCTCACCAATGACCTCCAATTTTTGTAAAAATCATAAATAAATAAAGTGATGAGATCCTAGGAGTTTAAACTTTAGTGTTTTCAAACGTTGGGAACATATGACATGAATCATATGAAATGTTTATTTCCATTAAGCATGAGGGTAGAATTATTAAATTAAATGGTCTTTAACACAATCCCTCTAGATTTGTCTCTTCAAATGTGAGGGCACCCACTCTCATAAAGGACACGTTGGGAGTTTAAACTTTAGTGTTTTCAAACTTTGGGCACATATGAAATGAATCATATCAAATGTTTATTTCCATTAAGCATGAGGGTAGAACGATTAACTTAATTGGTCTTTAACACAATCCTTCTAGATTTGTCTCTTCAAATGTGAGGGCACCCACTCTCATGTTCGCATTTACTGATGTTAACCTTTAGGAAAAGATAAGAAAATATAAATTGGACTAATGTATCAATCCATGTGAACATGATACCCATTCATCCTCTCACACACTCAATGTGCAAACTTTGTCTCCTAAAGGACATGATTTGGGCAGTATATCAGTTGCCTCAAAAACTTAGGTTCAAGTCAATTCTTCATGCAACATGATACTAAGAAGTTGCTAAGTTGTCTCCTATTATTATGCTAAATTGTTCAGCATCAGTTCAACAATTCTAGATGACTCTCATGGTGTTGCAATGTTATTTAATCTTACAAGTTGACATACTTTCTTAGTCCCACAATGCTGAAAAAATTTCCTCAACTATTAATCCTAAAGAAGCCCAATAATGGGTGAACATGGATAGGCCAGCTTGACTTTTCTCAGATGTCTTCCATCTCACTTAGACACTTATTTTGGGAACTCTTATACATTTACTATGTTAGTTTTCTAAGGCCTAAAATGGGAAAAATAAATAACAAGTGTGTGCAAGCAGCAACACACTTGACTAGATTGAACTCGGCCTAGTCTTATGATGGATGTACATTTTAAGGGCTTCTTTCCTAATTCAAAATCGCTGAAGATATATAAACTAACTATTTCATTTGTCCTACAATTCCAACAGTGCACATGGCAAGCTTCTCTGCAAATATCTTTTGTTGCATATGGCAGGCCTCTGAATAGACTAAGCTTGTACTAGCATAATGCAAACATGACCTACAATTCACCACTATGTTTTAGTTTCTGAACGTTGTTGCATTATTGACTGACTAGTGAAGTATCAACCATTGAATAAGTTTCAAGCTTTGGAGAAGTCACAATATATATTATAATTTTGTCTTTCAGATTGGCCTCTTGACCAATTTTTTCTAGGAATGCCTCTTATGAAAAAATAAATTCTTTCCTAATAGGTTATGACCCTCTTGAAAATACCAGGTTCACTAGAACATTGGAAGCAAATATCTAATGCACACATCATGCTACCACTACAAGCCATTGCAGAAAATAGAAACCAACGTGAAAAAGGATCTACAACTACATTGTAGATGTGTTACAGTGACAATACTTTCTTGAATGTCTATTCTCCAACATCCATAGCATTACCACAAATAATCATAGTTTGTATTTAACTCCAAATAATATACATTCCAATAAGAAGTTGTCAATCATAGTTTTACCTTGTGGCAATGATTTTCCTTATCTCCTGCTCTCATTTTCAGTCAAAAACTAGATTTCCTATATTGATGACATTCCTACTATAATATGACCAACTATCAGACAACTATCTCACTGTAATTCTAGATAAAATGAGCAGTGTACCAAAATAATAAAGAAACTGAAAATGATAGTAGATATTGCAGGTTAAGTAACTAAATAGGTAGTACGCATGATATGCTATTCCATAATTCACTACCTTTCCCATTTATAAAATAGTTTCCACAAAAATTCTACTGCATATTAGTTCTTTATGTTGCTAGTTATTGAGATTTTGGCTCACACGGGGATTACAATCAGCCTTTCCACAGGAGATACATATGGCTTATGCAATTGGCATACCATTGTTGTTACTGTAACTAACATTTCATGATAAGAAGTTACAGTTGAAACATTTCATTTACTTTTTTTGGCTTACTAATTGTTATGTATGGCATATATAATACTAGTTGTCCATTGGGATTCATACGTGACCAAATGAAAAAGTATTTAACTGTTGCTAAATGAAAAAATGTGACATGCTAAGATTAGAGGGATTTTGTGCAAATTATAATGAAAAATAAAAAAGTGAAGGCCTACACCTCCAGTGCAGTGATAGTAGGGTTTCCTATTTATAATCGTCTAGAGGTATTATTATTATTATTTGTTCGTTTCTTTCTGGCTGTTTTTCCCTGGTCAAGGTGTTTCTCAAGTTTGTCAGCTCTGAATGCTAAACACATTGCTTGATGTCTTGCAGTGGAAACACCTCAGATCTTAGCATAGGTCCAAGATCTAGTTCTGGTACAATAGTGCAAACTATGGAAAATTTGGTAAGTGCCTGCTACTGAAAGCCTTGCCACTATGACCCAAGTGCTATTTGGCCACAACTAGAAGGTTAGTGCATTGGGAAAAATAGAATGTTGTGTGTGTTGATGCTGCACATAGGGCATCTTTTTGCAAGCCCCTTTTCCCATCATGTGCAAGAGCAGTTTGCATCTGCAAGATGCACATAGCATTCTCTTTGCCCAATAAAATTACCTTCTAGTGTTGATTGAAAGCCTCTTTAGACTAAGGAACTGTCCAGAACTTTGTCACTCTTGGTTTGTAGTTATCCTGTGAGTTTAGTCTGATTGCAAGACTTTTGCCTTAACATTCCTTCTCAACGTTTCTGCCATAACCTCAGAGCTACTCGGGTTTTGGGTTGTTCCCTAGATATATCTTGGGGTCTGGACCAACCTCCTGATCTGCTGGAAAAATTTCTATACCTCCAGCAGGTATATCACTTATCATAGGCATTTTTGTTTCTCCAAAATGTTGTTACTCTCGCAGAAGGGTGCATTATAATTTAAGATTCTTTCTCCCACAACTAAACATGTTATGTGCAATGTGGTGCCTGTTGGGTGATTTCAATGGCTTCTACAAACTATTTATTAGACAATGTTTCTAACCTCTTAGGAAGGAGCTACTTAGTGGTGGATGCCTCTCTGAAAATTGCTGGTATTGATTGTTCATTAGTATATTGAAAAATTCATCGTCGGGGATTAATGTTTCAATTTTATCAAGTGTCTCCTGTTTCATATTCAACACAAGATGGAATTTGCATGCACTCAGTTTATTGGAGCAAGGCTTTCTGGCTTGCCTTGAATATTGAAAGCAAGTTATAGAAGCGATCCCTAAAGATGGAGCATCATTGACAAAAGTTCAAGCTCCTCTCAGTGGATGTTTTCTAATCCCTCTTCTTCTGCTCCTTCCCCTTGTCATCTTCATTTGTTTACAAGGCATGACAAAGATACCCATAAGTCTAAATTTTAGCCCAAAATCAATTGTAATGATAGTGGAAATGTTACGAGAATATTATGATTATCACTAATGTTCTGCCCATTCTAATGAGTGATGTCTTAAGAAAAAAGTTCTCAACACATATTTTAGTGGCTGAGCAAAAGGAAGGAGAAGGTTAAAATGATTATAGTCAACAATCCCACTTACATAAGTGGTTGTTGTGGACTTCCCAATCCATGGTGGAAATGACTCTGCTACTAAGTACGGTAATTCTAACAATTCAAAAAAAAAATGGAAAAAACAATTCTAAGCCCACAATTAGTCTTAATCATCACTGACTACTTCACTTTAGACAATGATTCTTTGTTTGTGCAAAACTATTACATTATAGTTAATGGTAGTGATAAAAATCTTATTTCACAAGATCATGTGACTTTTCTTAATTTCCCTTCAAAATGTTAACCTTGGTCTAAAATTTTAGGGTTGGATGAAGGATAAGGAACCAATGCAAGTTATGAAGGTTTGTCAATCCACTTTTGCTATTGACCACTCTTTGATAGTATTAAGTATGATGACACTCTTGTTCACTGCTGTGGTCTTATTCCTTGGAAGGTTTTATCAACATGATTGCCATGAAAACTATTATACATTGTCTTGAAACTTCCCTATTTTTTCACAGAAGTTAGCGTCATGCTATTGATTAGTTTGAAACTGTATTTTAGTGGAAAAATTCACTGTTTTTTGGTGTAATAGTTCATAATTTATTCTAATATTTTTTTGCAAGTGTACTAGTCACGATGATAAATGGGTGGTTTACTTCAGAGGGTTCTTAGTTCTTTCTAGATACGCTTTTCATCATTTGCTTTGAATACTTCTCTAGTGCTTTACCTTCATATTTTATCCCCTGCACAATTGCTCCCGAGGCCCATGTTGTTATGTTTAAGGTCCACGTTGTTATGTTTATTGGTTGTTTTTGTGGAAACTTTTTCTTGAGGTTCTGCTAGGTAAATCCAAATGCAAAAAAATACTATTTTACATATTGATATTTGTTCAAGACATTCTTGTGTGATACTTGAATTTCATAAATCTAGATTTCTATTTAGTTATCTATATCAATATATAAGAACAAGCCCATGGATTGTTCATATTTCTCAAACTGTGGAGTTGTTCCTTTCCTATTGCATGTTCATTTATATTGTTATGTTGTGATTCAAATTTCTAGTTGTGATTTTCAGTTATTCTCCTACGTAGGACATGCTTTGTTAGATTATATCAAAATTTATTCTTATTGTCTTTTTATTATGTATATTGAACATATTATTTCTAGCAACTTTTGATTTTCCTATATTTTCTATTCCTTTGGTGTATCTTTGCACCTTTAGGGGAAATTTCTAGTTTGAATGCTAATTCTTTAAAGGGTGCTAGCTCAATGGAAGAGCACCAGCTTTACAAGCAGGAGGTTGGTGGTTCAATTCCATCGTGCCCTGATATTCATAAGGAATGACGACAATCAGTTTTTGGTGACGGATGCTCTTTTGACCATCACCAATGAGCTTATGGTCACATTTTTCGACCCTCACCAAAATATGAAATGGTGACGATCAACGAACGCCACCATATATACGCATCAATAGTGATGACCATTAAAGGTCCATCACCATAAATCTTTGTTGTTGATATGAAATGGTGAGGGTCATTGTTTGTCATTATAGTCATTATTCGTGACGGACCTTGATGTCACAAATGAGTTTATGGTGACGGTCAATGAACGTCGCCATATATATGCACTAGTGGTGACGGCCATGAAAGGTCCATCACAAAAAATCGTTGTTGTTCATATGAAATGGTGACGGTCACTATCTGTCATTATAATCAATATTCGTGACGGACCTTGAATGTCACCACAACACATACTTTTGGCGACGCCACCTTTGGTGACGTTCAGTTTTTTGGTGATGGAGGCGATTGTCTGTCACCATTGCTCATATGAAATGGTGACGGTCACTATTCGTCACTATAAATCATTATTGGTGACGGACCTTGAATGTCACCACAACACATACTTTCGGCGACGCCACCTTTGGTGACGTTCAGTTTTTTGGTGACGGAGGCAATTGTCCGTCACCATTGCTCATATGAAATGGTGACGGTCACTATCCGTCACTATAAATCATTATTGGTGGTGGACCTTGAATGTCACCACAACACGTATACTTTCGGTGACGCCACCTTTGGTGACGTTCAATTTTTGGTGATGAAAGCTCTTTTGACCCTCACCAATGAGCTTATGGTGACCATTTTCGCCCCTCACCAATGTCCTTTTTTCTTGTAGTGCTAGATGCAGAGAGGTTGAGTATTATGTATGTTGAGATAGTATTGTTATTGTCGCATCGGGTCATCACTACGCTGGAACGAGGAAGGCTGAAACTTGCCACCTTAAGTTTGATTTTCCTACCCAAATATTTTTTTTCCATTTCTTTGGAGGGGGAAGGCACCTACCTTCCTCACCCAACATTCCTTGATTTCAAATTTTCTAGGAAGAATCCCATTGACACTCAGCTAAAGGATGCCACTAAAATTTGATTGCATCTAGGGGCCCATCTTCTAGTGGTATTTGATGGTTCATAGCTCTATTTTAATAGTTGGAGGCTTTAGCCCTACAATTATTAGATCTAATGCACCATCTTCTTCGAAAAATCTAGGAAATAGGTGCATTTCATTGCAATTTTTTATGTGCCTCATTCCCATTTCATTTTACAACTCTATTAGAATCTGGTTAAAATTATTTTTGTTTCCTAGTTCTTTAATTGATGAGATATAAGTCACTGCACTTTATTATTTCCCTTAGTACATGGTGATTCCATGTGTCCTAACCCATATTCATTCCATTATACCAAAACTCAAACTATTTGGACCTTGACACTTGCACTTCAACACCATCATAATTGATTCACCTAATTTCCTTGAAGCACTTTTATGCTCGTTACTAGTTACTCTACCTCAACGTAGCTTCATCTATCAATTGAAAATTATTATTATTGTTCCCAACTCTATTGCTCTTTATTATTATCTTGTGTTCTCCCCCGTTGCACTCTTGGTCATTTTTTGTTAGAATATCTTCCACAACATGCCTCACTAATGCATGAGAAGTGGGTGTGGATCCTCTGGCAGTGGCAAGGGGAGTTCCTGAGGCTCCTTCTTAGCCCAAAATATAGTGCATGGGAACCATGACCACACCCATAAACATTTCTAGATCTGTCTGAATTAAGTGTTTGTTGAAGCCTGAAAGGAATGAGCACATTGATGAGGAAATCCTCTCCTTAATAGTTGAGTAGCTTCCAAACCCAAGCCACACTAAAGGAATACAAAATCAATACTTATGTATTGTAGATTTATATTGTAACATCAAAAAACTCAATACCGAAGTCCTCAACAATAAATAAGACACTAAAAAGAAGATTTCTCTTCAGCTCAGTGATATCCAAGTGGAGAACTAGGATATTTCTATCAAACTCAAGGACATGAATCTTTGATTAGCACGAATTGAGACCATCATCATCAAAGGAAAAGGCCCAGTTTCACCTAGAACACGAGCGACACTTGTTGATGCCTCATTATCCAACTAATCTATTTCATGGCACCTTTTTGTTTATTGTAGCATGTTCTCTTGGGTTTGGAGATTCATAGCTATCATGGACTTTCAACAACATAGTTACAATTTAAATGCACTTAATCTTATGCATTTACATGATAGTACTAGTAAAAATGTTGAGGCATGGTATAGGTATAGTTTTTTGAGTTATATGTGAAATTTTGGACTAAAGAATACTTTCGATGTTGGTTTGGTTTTCTAACTAGAAGAGAACAAGGTTTGGTTTCCTAACTATAAGAGAGCAATCAAAATTCATATGATATACATGTTATCTCCTCATTGATCAATATAATACCAATCTTACAAAAAAAATATTGATAAATAAAATGGTTTAAAGTGGGGTTTGATATAAAAATCAAAGTGAGTTTTTCACTATTGGATTGTAGAATACTAAGGTTTAAAAAAAAAAAATCTATATATAAAATAGTTTAAAGTTGTGTTTGATATAATAGTAAAAATGTGGAATATTTCACTATTGAATAAGGTTTAATTACTATGAGGGTTTTACTATGAGGACACTTTAAGGTAGTGGTCAAATGGTTCCTTGATGTAGGTATCCATATGTGGATCAAACCCATCCAGTGCTCTTAAAACAACCCACCAATCTTAGAACAACTCATAATAATTATTAATAAATATTTAATGTAAAGTGATAGTAAATAATTATATAAAATAATAACAAGTTTATTAAATATTTATATTTATATAAAAATTATTAATATTATTACATATTTACTAGGTAAATATTATTTCAAGCAAGATTGTGACTCTTTGCTTTAAAAAAAAATAAATGAATACATAAATGGATTTTTTTTTTTTTTTTTTTTTTTAATTTGGTTAAAATTAACAAGAAAAAATGTTGTGAAAAGGTTATTTTCTCTAAACTTAGACTAAGCTAAAATAAAATGACCATTCTTAGTGGGATCTTAGTTAAACAGTGATGAGGTGGGATGTTATAGCACTCATCAAAAGTTCAATTCTGGTTTATAGCACTCATCACGATCTTGGTTAAACGGTGATGAGGTGGGATGTATAACACTCATCAGTTCAATTCTGGGTTATAGCTTAAATGGTGATAAGGTGGGATGTATAGCAGTCATCAAAAGTTTAATTCTAGGTTATAGCACTCAACACAGGTTCAATTCCCCTTAGGGTGATGTATGTATCTAGACATGAAGATGTGGATTTATGGAGACACCTTGAGGTAGTGGTAAAATGGTTGCACACATAAGTAGATGAAACCCACCTATGTTGTCATTTTTATGTTAGCCCCCATAGGTGATGAAAGTTCATCCTGGGTTATAGCACTCATCACAAGTTCGGTGTTGTATCTAGACATGAAGATGGAGTTAAAAAAAAGAGAGAAGAATTAAAGGTACTACCAAATAAACAAATAAATAAATAAATATATATATATATATATATATATATATATATATATATATATATATATATATATATATATATATATATATATATATATATATATATATATATTTCATAAAGATTGGATGTGCAGTTATGGAGACACCTTGAGGTAGTGGTCAAATGGTTGCACACATAAGTAGATGAAGCCACCTATGTTGTCATTTTTATGTTAGTCCACATATGTGGATGAAATTTCATTCCATATCCTCCTTGTTCTAATAATCCATGGAGTTTTTTTACCAATCTAATTATTTATTCAACCAAAAAAATAATTTTGAAAAATAAAATAAAATAATAATAATAATAAATTATAATTTTAAATAATAAAATAATTATATATATTTATTAATTATTAAAAATAGTGGATGAAATTTCATTCCATATCCTCCTTGTTCTAATAATCCATGGAGTTTTATTTACCAATCTAATTATTTATTCAACCAACAAAATAATTTTGAAAAATAAAATAAAATAATAATAATAATAAATTATAATTTTAAATAATAAAATAATTATATATATTTATTAATTATTAAAAATAGTAATAAATATTTAATGTAAAATGGTAAAAAATATTTAATTTAGAATAATAAAAATTTAAATAAATCTATATTTTTTTAAGAAAAAAGTTAATAAAATTATATAATTATTACCTAAAATTAAATCATCTTTAAGCCAAACAAATCTTTTTCCCCAAAAGAATGGCTAAAAAATATTTTTGTTTTAATCGCATAACATTGAATATTTTACTTCTTAATATTTGAAATTAATAGAACTGAGAGTGTAAATTTTTGTGATCCATAGTTATTTTTCAATAAAATTATTGAGGAAAATCACATCAGCTTTTGGAACTACTAAATATAGTTCATCATCAAGAGATGACACTTAGTATTTCTTCTGGAAAATCACATAAGGATTTATAGAGCCTATGCTTTTAGAACTACTAAATGTAGTTCATCATCCGGGAGATGACACTTAGTATAGAGCCTACTTGTTTCAAACTACTAAATGTAGTTCATCATCAGGAGATGACACTTAGTAGTTCGAAAGCGGTAGACTATAAATTCTGATGTGATTTTCCCTAAAATTTTTGTGAAAAATTAATTAAACTAATTTATAAATTTAATGGTTTAAATTTATATAATAGAGTTAAATTAATTCAAAAGTAATCACATGTAAACTTTACTTTTTTAATAAATATTTAAAATATTTATATCATTAAATTCATATAGAACTACTCTTTTAAATTAATAACTTTTTTATTTTTATTTTTAAAATAATTGTATTAATTATAAATCTTTTTTTTTTAAATAAAAAAGTATTAAAACATAATTTATTAAAATAAAAGCATTATTTTAGCATAATGTTTTTCAAATTCTTAAGGATACAAAATTTGGAAAGAGAATTATAGATAACCTTACTTTGAAATTATGGTTTCTTGTTTTACTAGTTTTATTCAAGAAATCTCATCTAAAACCTGTAATAAATTTCTATAACTTCATTCAAATTTTACAATGTTATATGACAATTAACAAGCACATTTTTACATTAGAACTTTATAAAACATATAATATGAATATATTTTTGATATTTCATAGGAAATTAAAAAGTACAATATTGATTGTATAGCAGCACTCTTGACAACTTAAAAAAGTGAATTGAAAATAAAATTCCAAAAATATCTTAGAATTTTAACATATATTACAACTTAACTAAATCATATTTAAATAGGATCAAACATATTAAATCACAAAGACCCTTATGAGATGGAAAGTAAACTAGCATCTAATATTGAAGCTTCCTCCAATAACATATCAACCATGGCATTATTTTCAATATGAATAATTTGAATATCATCATATTTCTCTTCCACTTGGTGGATTTTCCTTTGCCACAATTCTAAATGAAGAACCCTTAAGGTAGCTCTTCCAATGAACCAAACCAGACCATAAGGATTTTTAAATCCATATACAATATGAATACTTTAACTTTCTTCTACAGGGAAATCCTCATGGCACACCACATAGCAAGTAGTTCAGCTATAAAATTTGTGTTTTGGTCAACACCTAGTTTGCAATTAATCATAATATTTTGAAAGAAAAAAATGACTATACCCAGACCATAAACATACATCCCTCTGACTCCATCAAATAATCCCCATACCATAAGAATTGGCCACTCAATTTCAAATTCTAGCTAACTGTTTGACCAATATCATTAAACAAATGTCATCTAAAACACTCATTAAAATTGCTATAACTTTATTCAAATTTTACATTCACATTACAACAATTACATTATCTCATTGAAACCTTAAAAAAACATATAAAATTTCTATAACTTTATTCAAATTTTACATTCACATTACAAAAAGTACACTATTCCATTAAAATCTTAAAAAACATATAACATGAACATAATAACAGAAATTTCCATTTCTATAACTTTATTCAAATTTTGCATTCACATTACAACAAATACATTATCCCATTGAAAACTTAAAAACCATATAACATGAACATAATAACAATAAAAATCATGATTTCAATTTCAAATTCTAATAGATTGTTCTACCAATATCATTAAACAAATGTGAATAAACAATATTAATGTCTAACATTGATAACAATATCAGTAAACAAATATAATATAAAACTCTCATTAAATTTCAATAACTTCACAAATGTCATTAAACAATATTAATGACTAATATTAATAACAATATCAGTAAAAAAATATAATATAAAACTCTCATTAAATTTCAATAACTTCGCAAATGTCATTAAACAATATTAATGTCTAACATTGATAACAATATCATTAAACAAATAAAATATAAAACTCTCATTAAATTTCAATAACTTCACAAATGTCATTAAACAATATTAACAAACATCTAACATTGATAACCCTAGATAACATAAACAAGTCTAATGTAAAGCTCTCATTAAATTTCTATAACTTCATTCAAATTCCACATATTGATATTACAACTAACAAGTAAGTTGTTCCATTGAAAGCTTAGATAACTTATAACATGAACATATGAATGCTTCATTTCATTTGATTAGTGGACATAGTTAGCATTGGATAAATAAGGAAGCATTTCTATGAAGCCATGTAAAACCAAATAATGAAGTCATCAAACTAAATCTTTATATTAAAATCCAAAGACTTCATAACAATAGTATCAACACAAAGTGAATTCGGCAAAATGATAAAGTCATCAAACTAAATCCTTGTATTAAAATCCAAAGACATTAAAACATTGGAATGATAAACAGTATCAACACAAAATGAATTAGGTAAAATGATAGAGTCATCAACCTAAATCCTTATATTAAAATTTCTATAACTTTATTCAAATTTTACATTCACATTACAAAAATTACATTATCTCATTGAAACCTTAAAAAAAAACATATAACATTTCTAAAATTTTATTCAAATTTTACATTCACATTACAAAAAGTACACTATTCCATTAAAACCTTAAAAAACATATAACATGAAAATAATAACAAAAATTTCCATTTCTATAACTTTATTCAAATTTTACATTCACATTACAAAAAGTACGTTATTCCATTAAAACCTTAAAAAACTTATAACATGAACATAATAACAGAAATTTCCATTTCCATAACTTTATTCAAATTTTACATTCACATTACAACAAATACACTATCTCATTGAAACCTTAAAAACCATATAACATAAACATAATAACAAAAAATATCATTATTTCAAATTCAAATTCTAATAGATTGTTCTACCAATACCATTAAACAATATTAATATCTAACATTGATAACAATATTAGTAAACAAATATAACATAAAACTCTCATTAAATTTCAATAACTTCACAAATGTCATTAAACAATATTAACAAAAATCTAACATTGATAAGAAAATAACAATATCAGTAAACAAATCTAATGTAAAACTCTCATTAAATTTAATTTTTCTGTGGATTGTGAACCTACTTGCTTTGAAGAAGTTGTTAGTTATGAAAAGTGAAAAGATGCAATGCAAAAGGAATTTGATGCTCTCATAAAAAATGGCACATGGAGGCTAGTGGATCCTCCTGCTGGCATCAAACCTATTGGTTGCAAATGGATTTATAAAACTAAGTTTAAAGCCGATGGTTCGCTAAACAAGTACAAAGCAAGACTTGTAGCGAAGGGATATGCACAGAAAGAGGGTATCGACTATACAGAGAATTTTGCTCCTACAGCTAAATGGGGCACTATTAGATCTTTGTTTGCTATTGCAGCTCAGAAAGAATGGAAAACTCATCATATGGATGTCAAAACTTCCTTTTTAAATGGAAATTTGAAAGAAGACATTTACATGTTTCAGCTACAAGGTTTTTCCGTTAAAGGGAAAGAACAAAAGGTTTGAAAACTAATGAAGTCTTTGTATGGCTTGAAACAAGCGCCACGAGCATGGTATGAGAAGCTAACTGAACATCTTCTTAAATTAAACTATAAACATTTTGACCTAGATGATGCAACTCTTTTCGTTAAGAAATTTTGCAGATCAGTTTTATATCTAGTTGTATATGTTGATGATTTGATGATCACAAGAAACAATGATGAATATATATCATCTATAAAGAAGGACTTGAAATTTTTTTTTGATATGACAGATTTAGGTTTACTTCATTATTATCTTGGAATTGAAGTTGATCAAAAACCACAACATATTTTCATCTCTTAGAAGAAATATGTTGATAAGTTATTGACCAGATATAGTATGACGGAATGTAATCCTGTTGCTACTCCAATGGAGAAGAATTTGAAACTCACTTTCGAAGAAGGAAATTTGTTTGAAGATCCAAAAAAGTATAGGCAACTTGTTGGAAGTTTTATTTATTTGTCTATTACTTGTCCTGATATAACCTTTGCTATCGGAATACTTTCTACGTTTATGCATCATCCGTGTGAGGGGCATTAGGTAGCATCAAAAAGAGTTTTGAAATATTTAAAAGGAACTCAAACTTACGACATCAAATATTCCAAAGTTTTAGACTTCCATCTTGCTGGTTATTCAGATTTAGATTTTGATGGAGATAAAGAAAATGGAGTCTCAACTTCTAGATATTCGATGAATCCTGGATCAGCAACCATCAGTTGGAGATCACGCAAGAAATTTGTTCTTGTTGATTCTACCACTGAAGTTGAATATGTTGCAACAGCTCAAGCCACTAAGGAAATCATTTGGCTTCGGAAAATACTCGAATATTTGTAGGAGAAACAAAAAGCCTCAACTCCTTTATTTGTCAACAACTCTTCTGCAATTCAATTGGCCAAGAATCCTAAATTCCATGATCGAACCAAACATATCAACACCAAGTATCATTTGATTCGACATCATGTAGAGGCCAAAACAATTCATCTGACACATTTTTCTACATCGAAACAAATTGCAGATATATTTACCAAAGCGTTAGGACGTGAAAAATTTGAAAATTTCAGATCTTTACTTGGCATGTGAGATATCCCTTCGAATTAAGGGGGGATTTTAAAACTAATTCTACGGGATATTGGTTAGTTATAACTAAATTATACTATTCCCGTATGTGAGAAGTTACATAACTATCTTTGAGCAAATTGTATGTATAAATACTAGAGATTATTGAATAATACATCAATGGTTCATGTTTTGTGAAGTTCTGGGATGACAATGAAAAACATAAGCCCATCGGAAAATCCCAGGAGAAGACAAGCTTTAGTTAGATCCCTGTGATAGGAACCCTCCATATAATACCACTTGCTAGGGTTGTTGTTGACTAGGAAAAAGTTGTTGGGATTCTGGGGATCGCTGGTGAGAGCAATCCATGGCTCCCTGTTTCTTTTGTCATACAACAATTGAAATATGTGGGATGATGAAATGGATTTGTGTCAAGCGTGGAAAGTAAGTCGAGCCCTCAAGAGGTCGTGGATATTTAGGCGAGACAGAATTTCATGCTCAATGTCTTTTGATAGACCATCCAAAAATCATTTTTCACTGCGCCCTCGTTTCTTGATAGGTTTACTGATTTGAATCTCATGGGATGGACCGAGAGGGGACTGAAAATTTTTCAATTTGTGGCCGAAGCCTAGTGTTGCTGCAAATATTTCTTGTGGAAAAACTCCCATCACCATTAACCCTTTCAAATGATATTGCAGACTTAACCTTTAACCAGAGAAGCAATATCTTGAATCAGGTGCCAGAACTTCAAGATCCACTGAGGAAAACCATAAATCACCACAACTATCAATTTGTTTGCACTGAACATATTTATATTGAGACTTAGGCATTAAAAAAGGTTTATATGGGAAATAGGCGAGTCCACTTCAAGAGTTTACAGATGGACGCTGGATAATTTACTATAATAATTTGTTTTAAATAATATATATTTGACTATGTCAATGGTTTTGGACAAGGTGAATTTTAGATTTAATGGTTTTGGTCAAGGTGGATTTTCATTTATTTTGGTTTAAGGCTTAGTATAAGTGATAGTATTTTAAGTTTTATCTTTTTTTCCATAAAGAGTGGGAACCTGGTGATAACGTTTTAGTTATAGATATATATTATTTTTTATATTTTAAATTTATTTTTATTCTATTTAATGAAATAAAAAATGTTTTTTCTAATTTAATAATGATTATGCAATGGTTTAGGGAAATTTAATTTTTTCACCCCTGTGAGCATCACACAATGCAATGAGTGCTAAGTGGACTATTCAAAAACCATGAGAAATTAGTCAGATACGACTACCTCTCATGGAAATGGTCATAGATGAATGACTAAATTAATGCAATTGAATCCCAAAAATGATATCTAATATAATGCACTGCGGAAAACCCTCATACTTAAAATACTAAGAGTAAAGGGAGCTCTTCTTGAATGGTTCATGAGGCGCAATAGTTGCTAAGGTTTTGCAAATGGGGTAGCAAGCTAAGTGGGCTTGATTGTGGGGAAAAATCCACAGTTAAACGCGCTTGAACTAGAGGAGTTCTGGGATGGGTGACCTCCCGGGAAGTCCTGGTTACTGGGTGCAAGCCCCGGAAGTGATGATTGATGCTATGTGATTCATTTCACTAGTTTCAATCCCACTTCTTCACACCAATGAGCATCAGAAGTCATAGGGTGCTCTATTAAGGCACTCTTTGATATGAAGTCACCCATTCAATTCCCCGCTTCAATTAGGATGATAATATTGGACATGATAAAGATGTATTCATGCAAAATATTTTTAAAAAAATACTAATAAACAATTTAAATTAGTAGATTCTTAAAAGAAAATTAATAATTACTTTCATTACAAATATAACAATTTAAATATCCTATCTATACAGTTTGAGTGGGCCTAATTGTTAAAAGCATGTATTTCCTCCTAAAAAGTCACAAGTTCTAAACAAAAGAGGAGTAGAGTATGTATCCCTTTATAATCTTAGCACTCAAATCATGGAAATAGAATATATATCCCTTTATAGACTCATTAAAATTAAATAATAATAATAATAATAATAATATTTTTTAAATCACTTTTACTATATATAATTATATAAATTTATATATCACTTCATTTTTACTAAAAAATAAACTAATTAAAAATTTCCATTCAAATTCATTAATTAATAATGATGATAATATCATTTTTAAAAATTTATTTTCATATAAAATTATTCATATAATTTTACATATCAAAACTTTCCATTCATATTCATTAATTAATAATGATAATAATATCAAAAAACAAAGTTATTAATTAATAAATAATTTTATTTTGAATTCGGTATAATTTTGTTAATTTTTTAAGTCTAAATTAATTATAATTTTAAATATAATTTTATAAAATATATGATATATAAAAATAAAAAATAATTTCATTCAATAAATAAATATAATGGGTTGAGAACCCTCGTGTGCTCCTTAGTAAAGGTATTTATTGTATAACCACATTACATGAAAGGAATGTATAATCTTAGATAGGGGTATTCATTATTGAATGGTAGAAGATTATTTCATGAGTTATAATAATAAAATAACACAACAAGGATAAGACAAAGGGTTCATGGATTTGTGGGTCATAGGAAGGTATATGGGCCACACGGGGAGGGGATATGCTTGAAGCGACAAAGAGATCCATCCATATGCATGTACCTTCGCACAAATCCATCATATCATTGTACATGGTGCGTGCAGCATATATGTATTTCCAAGTATCATATCTGATAACGAGGTTCAGGCCCCACAACTCCTCTCGGAGCTTAAAAACTTGCTTTGTGAAAACTTTAACGGTGCCACAATTAATTCGTAGGAAATCCCAAGGGAGTCATCGCAATCACACCTATGGATAGTGCTTTGGGAGAATGAATACATTTGATTTTTTCATGTATCTAATGCTAGATAGATAATTGTTTGGAAATTAAAATAAATCAATTGAGTATTTATTAAAATTAATTAGAAAATTAACAATGAATAATAGTTTTGATAATCCATGATCGGGGTGGCACATTGAAAAAGTGTGTTAGAGGGGAGGGGGAGTGGCCCTCCGTCATCACCTTGCTTCACAAGTGGGGATGTAGGGCCATCCCACCATCACATTTAGCATCCATGGAGCGTGAGGTACAAAATCCACCCAAGGTATTACTCACTCTAGACACAGAGAGGTTGAGCATTATGTATGTCAAGATAGTATTGTTAACTATGTTGCATCAGGTCATCACTACGCTGCAATGAGGAAGGGTGAAATTTGCTACCATGAGTTTGATTTTCCTATTCAAATATTTTGTTTCCATTTCTTTGGAGGGGGAAGGCACCTACCTTCCTCACCTAACATTCCTTGATTTCAAATTTTCTACGAAGAGTTCCATTAACACTCAGCTAAAGTATGCCACTAAAATTCGATGGCATCTAGGGGTCCACTTGCTCATGGTGGTTGATGGTTCGTTGCTCGATTGGAATAGTTGAAGGCTTGAGCCCTACAGTTCTTAGATCTAATGCACAATCATCTTCAACAATGCTAAGAAATATGTGCATTTCGTTGCCATTTGTGATTGGCCTCATTCCCATTTTATTTTACAACTCTATTAGAATTTGGTTAAAATTATTTTTGTTTTTGAGTTCTATAATTCATGATATATAAGTCATTTCACTTTATTATTTCTCTTAGTATATGGTGATTTCATATGTCCCGACTCATGTGTCCCGACTCATATCCATTGCATTATACCAACACTCAAACTATTTATACCTTGACACTTTCACTTAGGTTGCACTTCCACACCATCATAATTGATTTACTCAATTTCCTTGAAGCACTTATATGCTCCTTACTAGTTATTCTACCTCAGCTTAGCTTCATCCATCAATTGCAACTCATTATTATTCTTCCCAACTCTATTGTGCTTTCTTATTATCCTGTGTTCTCTCCCATTGCTCTCTTTGTCATTATTTGTTAGAATACCTCCCACAACATGCCTCACTAATGCATGAGAAGCGGGTGTCACTCCTCTAGCAGTGGCAAGGGGAGACTGCTTCTTAGCCTAAAAAAAAGTTCAGAGGAACCATGACCACACCCCTAAATACCTCTTGATGTTTGTGAATTAAGTGGTTGTTGAAGCCTGAAAGAAATGAGCACATTGACAAAGAAATCATCTCCTTAATAGTTGAGTGGCTTTCAAACCCAAGCCATACTAAAGGAATACAAAATCAATACTTATGTATTGTAGATTTATATTGTCACATCAAAACACTCATTACCAAAGCCCTCAACGATAAAGAAGACACTAATAATAAGCTCTCTTCAGCTCACTGACATCCAAGAAGAGAACTAGGATATTTCTATCAAACTCAAGGACATGGCTCTCTAATTAGCACGAATTGAGACCATCCTCATCAAAGGAAAAGGCCTAGTTTCACCTGGCACACCAGTGGCACCAATTGATGCTTCATTATCCAACTAATCTATTTCATGTCACATTTTTGTTTATTGTACAATATTATGTTGGGTTTGGATATTCATAGCTATCATGGAATTTCAACAACATAGCTACCATTTAAATGCACTTAGGCTTATGCATTTACATGATAGTACTAGTAAAAATGTTGAGGCATGGTATAGGTATAGTTTTTTTGAGTTGAATGTGAAATTTTGGATGAAAGAATACTTTAGATGTTGGTTTGGTTTCCTAACTCGAAGAGAACAATCGAAATGCATATGATATACATGTTATCTAGATTGATCAATATAATGTCAATCTTACAAAAATAAATGATAAATAAAATAGTTTAAAGTGGTGTTTGATATAATAATAAAAGTGAGGATTATTTCACTATTGAATAAGGTTTAATTACTATGAGGGTTTTACTATGAGGACACTTTAAGGTAGTGTTCAAATGGTTTCTGGATGTAGTTATCCATATTTGGATCAAACCCATCTCGTGCTCTTAAAACAACCCACCAACCTTAAAATAATTAATATTTTATTAAATATTTAATATTTATATAAAAATTATAATAATATTACATATTTACTAGGTAAATATTATTTCAAGCAAGATTGTGACTCTTTAATTTTTAAAATATTTTTTTGAATGCATAAATGGATTTTCTTAAATTTGTTGCGAATTTGGTTAAAATTAACTAGAAAAAATGCTGTGAAAATGCTATTTTGTAAGTCAGACTAAGTTAAAATAAAATCATCCTTAAACAAAACCAATTCTTTTTTTTTCATAATGGTTGGATGTGGAGTTATGGAGAGACGTTGAGGTAGTGGTCGAATGATTGTTGTGCACACATAAGTAGATGAAACCCACCTACATTGTCATTTTTATGTTAGCCCACATAGGTGAATTACAGTTCATCCAATGGCCTCCCTGTTTTGATAGTCTATGGAGTTGAATTTACCAGTCTAATTATTTATTCAACCAAGAAAATAATTTTGAAAAATAAAATAAAATAATAATAATAATAAATTATAATTTTAAATAATAAAATAATTATATGTATTTAGTAATTATTAAAAATAGTAATAAATATTTAATGTAAAGTGATATAATATATTTAATTTAGAATAATAAAAATTTAAACAAATCTTTATTTTTTTGAAAAAAATTAATAATATATAATTATTACCTTAAATTAAATCATCTTTAAGAAAAAATAGATATTTTTTCCCAAAAGAATGGTTAAAAAAGGATTTTTTTAGTTGCATTACATTGAATATTTTATTTCTTAATATTTGAAATTAATAGAATTCACACTGTAAACTTCTGCTATTTTTGAACACATTAGAATTTATAGAGTCTATCTGTTTCTAACTACACTACACTTAGTAGTTAGAAACAGGTAGATGATAAACTACACTTAGTAGTTAGAAACCCGTAGACTCTATAAATTCTAATGTGATTTTTTAGAAAAATTTTGTGAAAATTTAATAGAACTGATTTACAAATTTAATGGTTTAAATTTATATAATATAGTTAAATTAATTCAAAATTAATCAAAATTAAACTTTACTTTTTAAATAAATATTTAAAATATTTATTTCATTCAATTCATATAAAACTATTTTTCTAAATTAATATGACAATTGACAAGCACATTGTTACATTAAAACTTTAGAAATATACAATATGAACATAAGAGATTTGTTTTTAAAGAAAAAACATATGATATTTTATAGGAAATTAAAAAGTAAAAACTTGGTTGCAGATAAGCACACTTGATAACTTAAAAAAGTGAACTGGAAATAAAACTCCAAAAATATCTTAGACTTTCAACATATCTTACAACTTAACTAAATCCTATTTGAATAGGATCAAACATATTAAAGCTCAAATACCCCTCTAAGATGGAAAGTAACACAACATCTAATATTGAAGCTTCCTCCAATAACATATCAGCGTGGCATTATTTTCAGTATGAATAATTTGCAAATCATCAATTTCTTTTGTAGGTAGTGGATTTTCCTTTGCCACAATTCTAAATGAAGGACCCTCAATCCATAAGGACTTTAAAATCCCCATACAATATGAATACTTTAACCTGCTTCTAAAGGGAAATCCTCATGGCACACCACATAGCAAGGAGTTTAGCTATAAAATTTGTGTTTTTGTCAATACCTAGTTTGCAATTAATCATAAGATTTTGAAAGAAGAAAATGACTACCCAGGCCACCAACATCCCTCTAACTGACTCCATCAAAAAAATCCCCATACAATAAGAATTGGCCAATCAATTTGGAATTCTAGCTAATTGTTTGACCAATATCATTAAACAAATGTCATCTAAAACACTCATTAAAATTTCTATAACTTTATTCAAATTGTATATTCACATTACAACAAATACACTATCTCATTGAAACCTTGAAAAACATATAACATTTCTATAACTTTATTCAAATTTTACATTCACATTACAAAAGTACACTATCTCATTAAAACCTTAAAAAACATATAACATGAACATAATAACAGAAATTTCTATTTCTATAACTTTATTCAAATTTTACATTCACATTACAACAAATAAACTATCTCATTAAAACCTTAAAAACCATATAACATGAACATAATAACAGAAATTTTCATGATCTCAATTTCAAATTCTAATATATTGTTCTACCAATATCATTAAACAATATTAATAGACATCTAACATTGACAAGCCTCAATCTATTGTAAAACTCTCATTAAATTTCAATAACTTCATTCAAATTTCACAGATTGATATTACAACTAACAAGTACAGTGTTCCATTGAAATATTAGAAAACATATATCATGAACACATTAAAAATCATATGTTTCATTTCATTTGATTCGTGAACATGATTAGTGAACACAATTAGCATTGGATAGATAAGAAAAAATTTCTATGAATCTATGGATAACAGTATCAGTAAACAAATCTAATGTAAAACTCTCATTAAATTTCAATAACTTCATTCAAATATCACACATTGATATTACAACTAACAAGTACATTGTTTCATTGAAAATTTAGAAAACATATAATAGGAATATATGAAAAAGCATACGTTTCATTTCATTTGATTGGTAAACACAATTAGCATTGGATAAATAAGGAAGCATTTCTATGAAGCCAGGTAAAACAAACTAAATTGCGCAAAATTATAAAATCATCAACCTAAATTCTTATATTAAAATCCAAAGACATCATAACACTGGAATGATAAATAGTATCAACACAAACTGATTTGGTAAAAATGATAAAGTCATCAACATAAATCTTTATATTAAAATCCAAAGACATGAGAACATTAGAATAATAACCTAAATCCTTATATTAAAATCCAAAGACATGAATTGGGCAAAATGATAAAGTCATCAACCTAAATCTTTATATTAAAATCCAAAGACATGAAAACTTTTAAAAATCCAAAAACATGAGAACAATAGAATGATCAATAGAATGATAAACAGTAACAACACAAACTAAATTGGACAACATTATAAAGTAATTAACATAAATCCTTATATTAAAATCCAAAAACCATCACAGCACTGGACTCATAAACTACATCAACACAATAAAAAAATGTGTATAGAAGCCTTCGTTAGACTTAGCATTTAGAGAAAAAGCCATGAAAAGTACAAAGGCTTGATACCACTGGAATCACAAAACGTCCCAAGATAACAAAATTACCCTTGAAAAGTACAAAGGCTTGAGACCATTGGAATCACAAAACGTCCGAACATAACACAATTACCAATGAAAAGTACAAAGACTTGATACCATTGGAATCACAAAACGTTCGAACATAACAAAATTTTCTAATGGATTAAAAACAACATCACCTTGTTCATCTTTTAATATTTCATTTTCCATTTTCTTTATGAGAGCTGGGGATGATTCAATTTCCCACCATTTTGCCAAAATACCAGTAAAACACTGAATTAGAGTTTTACAAGCCTTAACTTCAGACTTCCCCCTTAAGCACATCATTTTGTATTCGATGAACATTAAATCAATCACATGTCTAATCTGGTTCACTGCCAGATTTTCTACATTCCATTCTCTATGGGCATCTGGATGGAATGTGTATGCTTCTGGAGCTTTCCCTTTTATGTCAGGAGTAGGATATCTTGTATACTGACTTTCCAATGGTTCATAAATTGGAAATAGACTGGTCTCTGGTCCTGAGGGAGTTTCTTCTTATGTTTCTTTGAGTAAAGAGCTTACAGTAATATTTTCTGTAGATTTTGCTTCTTTACTAGACTGAGCTTCTCCTCTGGGAAGAAGGTGGGGAAATCTGTAAACTAGTTTGATAGGATGTTGAATCTGAATATTCCTTTTATAAAGGAATGAATTCGGGACTGGTTTTCAACAGTCTTTATTTGAGCTATATCGAACTGTACAAAGAGATTTTCTATTGACCCTTGGGTTGAATGAAATTCCTTTTAACCTTTAGCTTCTAAAGCTTCAACCTTCTCCAAGGATTCTCTGGAATAACTTCTCATAGAAGAAGTAGCAAACTGAATATTATTCAAACTGTTATTTACATCAGAAACTGAAACTGTAAGACTATCAAAATAATCTTTCACTTTGGCTGCTTTAGCAACATTCATATCTAGGCCTTTTATAGCAGTGTTAGTCCAGTTTAACTGCTCACTAGCCTTCTTAATTCTCCCATATATGCCTAAAGCATTGTCATCTTTGATTACTAAAGGAATAGCTTTAGCTAAACTTTGTGCTTCTCCTTAGCATTATTCCTTTGAAGGGAGGAAAGGTTGTGCTAGTCTCAACCTTAGTGCCATCCATAGTAATCCATGAATGTTGTCTGGTGGAAGGAGTGGCTGTGTTTGTCATCATGATAGCTTCTGCTTCAGATATCTTTTTCCAAGAATTGAAATATATCCATTCATTATTATTATCCATGCATTCCTTCCATTCTATAGCTAGCATTATTCTTTCTTCTCTGTTGGTGCTTTTATCAAAAGCTTTAGCCTCAGGGTGTGTATCAAGATCACAATTCAACATAGCTTTCATCCAATGGGTATCTATCTTATTTTTTGGACACCCATCCATAACTGAGAAAAAATTATGCATCTCAGGGACTGATGGATTTTTACAATCAGTAGGAACTTCTTTAAATATGCTATTTGGAATCAAATCATTCAATTGTTCCAAATATCCAATACCATATCTGGGCATACCAGGAGGTCTCAAGTTGTTGAATATCTCTGTTAGCCTAGGGTCTTCATTTTGTAGTGAAGGCAGGTTGTGCATCATCATCACATGATTAGATTCATGTGGAAATGGGATGTCTGAACATTTAGGGTTAGGACATGGGTTTACAGATGTAGAAGGCAGAGCTTCTCCAGTCCTAGGATGATGGTTATAATGGATGACCATTTCAACAAGTTGGCTTAGATTGACAGCAGATTTATAGCTAGGGAAAATAACTTCAATAGAATTAAAATTGACTAACTGGGAAAATTCAAACAATTCAATGTGTTGGCAATGTACAATGGATTGTAAAGAACAAGCAGTATCAACAACTTCAGGGCTTCTGTACAGAGGTGAATTTTTCCAGAGAGCATATATCCTTCTACGATCAATGGTGGATCTTCTTGGGGAGGATATGACAGCAGATGATTTTTCTTCCTTTACATTGGCTGATGTAATACCCTGCATACCGGGAGGTTTGGGATTATTTACAACCGAGTGTTCAGGAAAACTTAGATCTTCCCATTTAATAACTTGGTGTTCTATCTTCTGATTTTTCAAATCTGTTAGAACAATCAAACTAGATTTAGAGTCATGACGAGGAGCATGAAGGACAATAGGATACAAGGTATTTGTGTGTCTAAAACATCCTCTAGTTTGAATATAGATGTTACTTCTGTTTTTCCTCATATCGAATCCAAAGGTTTGGATCTATAATTGCATAATGTCCTTTATGTGTTCATCAAACACATATAATGAAAAATTTGGATAGTAGTCAAAATATACTGGTCCATTTGACAGTGGAGCTACTATCCCTCCTATCAAGGAATATTTATATTTATTATGTGTTAGATCTCTGAGAGTGGCTAACACAAATGTATCTAACCCTTTGTGGGTCAGAGCACTTATCCCAACCTGGATACAACCCAAATGAAGATACTAGGTTTTCAACCTCTTTACTTTGGCCTGAAGTGCTTTAGGATCTGAAAGGGGAATGGATTGAACACTTTCAAAATTCTCCTGAATTTGACTAACAGTTTCTTTTATGGAGATTCTAGTAGCAGCATTCAGATGAAAAGACTTTAGATCAGAATATAGATCGGATACATTTATTAATGGTAAATGTCATTTGGCAGCTAGCTAACTTTCTATAAATTCTAATTCAACAGAATTTATAACACGGCTAGATGAACTAGCAAACATATCTCTAAGAGGGTTTTGCTCAGCTTGGTCTTTATCCTCTATCTCACGGAAAGAAACTGATCTTTTAGATGAATCCATTCTTCAATAAAGAGATTAGATTTGAATACTAACCTTCTTGAACCAATCAAACAGTACCGGCTCTGATACCAATTTCTTGCAGGGGCTTCCTGACTGAAGCTCGCAGCAGCAACACAAGCTGTCTTGACCTTGTTGAGTCTCTTCTCTATCTTCACCTCTTATAATCCTTTACACGAACCCATACACAAACCTACTTTGCACCGTCACACTCTTTCGGCCTAAACACGGCTTCCCTTGCCTTCAACGGCCTTGGCATCCCTAGGAGTTTTCGCGAACCTCTGGTGAACCTCAAGTGATAATAAGAGAGACAGATACTACCTCAACAGCAATGTTTAAAAGCACAGAGTTTACAGTATTCAAATGATGCGGAAAAATTCTCACTCTTTATTGATTTCTCATAAGACTTACAAGATCTGATCTTACAGACTCAGATGTTCATTCCTGAGATAGACTATAATGGCATTTACCAAAATGCGCTTCTCAATGAATGAGATAGCTTACTGGAGGCTACCTGGCCAATTACAGACTCAGTCTATAGAACATAAAACACACAGACGAACTTACAGACTCAAACTATGAGATATGGCCACTTTAGGTTCTGATCAGTGCCGAGCACACTCACCCGCAGGCTTCTCAATTCAGACTCTAGACTTGGAACTAATCTCCATGATGCAAGTGGATCGAGTTTAGAACTCACAGATGCAGAGCAGGAAGAATTCAGACTCTGACTCTAAACAAAAACTCAGACTCTCTGACTCTCTGACATATGATGCCAAATGAATGAACCTTACCTTCTTTATATAGGATGAGAAGGGGGACAAACACTCATTTCGGATTTGGTACAACCTAATGACGTGGATTTGGAATCATTGTTTTCAGGTAATGCCGAGGCGACATCTGCACAGATATTCCTTCATCTGGACATGTGTATGTGATCGACAAAACAAAGTGGATACCTTTAAGTACAGCAGGCCCACGAGAACTGTGGAAAAGAATATTTACACTGTGGAGGCTTTTTACCGGAAAGCACATGAGAAAACTGGTCACTGTGAGTCTGTGACTAGACATCATTATTACACTGTGGATATTTTTCAGGGAATCCATGAAAACCACTTAGTGATTCTTATTTCATGACTGGTTTCTTCAAGGATTGAAATACCAGGGAACCTGAGTCTTTTATATACATTTTCATCCCAGGCTTTGGTATAAATACGCCTTACAACCATGGGCTTACCAAGTATGATCTGGTGCTTAATCTTGGTCATGAATAACCATTCGTAATGACGTGACATGTATTGGTGAAGGGTGTCATGGTCACCTACCATCAAGAATTCTTCTACATTTTTATGTGCAAGGTGGAAGCATTCAAGATTTCTTTCTTGACACCAATTGCAATAACTCTGGATATAGGATTCATAATAAATTGGATCTAGAGAAGTTTTGTTAACACCATAGTCATTCCACCATGATTTCAACCAATCACTTTGTCTGTTTCTCTGCATAATCTATATAGGGCCAAATTTGATTTTGGTATAGTGGGTCTCCCCTTTGCCATCAACGTTTAATATGTCCCACCATAACTTTTTGTAACCTGCAAAGTCATAAACAGTGTTAGGAAATATTAGTGAAGGATTATTACCTCGCCATGATGCACTGTCGGTTGTCTAGGAAGGATCTCTTGTCCTATTAATACAAAAGTATCGATGATATACTCGGCTCCTATCCCAAATCATACTGATGTCGTGGAAATATTTAGAAAGACTTTCTTCAACCACATGGGCATCCATCATGCTTCTTGAATAGACCATATCATGTATCCACTTGCTCCCCTTCGGATACACTTTTCTCTCTAGTAGTAAGTGTTGAACATCAGTATGTGGCTGCAAATTTGCATCCAATACTTTAGTACTTCGGAGCGGCCAAGTTGTATTCTGACCAACTTTTACTTTTACATATGGATCTTAGCACTTCTTGTTGTTGATTTGGATCCCATTCAGTTACAATCATCATAACTTGCGCATCCTTAGTACTATCTTGAATGTACTCTCTGGTCAAAAAATCTGGAAGACTATTCTCTTCTCCTTTGATGTGCTCAACATCAAAATCAAAGTTAGAAAATAGAGCTTTCCATCTGGAAAACTTAGCTTCACCAGCTTTTCTGATGTCTTTGGTCAAAAATTTCTTCATAGCAGATGCGTCAGTTCTCAAAGTAAAATGTTTATTTACTAATTGGATTTCAAATTTATCCGTTGATTTCCATGCAGCTTTAACTTCTTATTAAATAGTGGAGTAATTCTTTTATGTTGGGCTCCACTTACCTGATGCAAACTGAACCTCTTGTTCCATGCCATATTTTTTCTGTTTGAGAACACCTCCCCATCCTTCATTGTTGGCATCACTTTCAATGATTTTGTCAGCTTCATCATCTGCAACATATAGGATAGGCAGATGTTTTACCTTTGACTCGATGTTTCTGACTGCATGAGGGATTTTTCCTAAGCCTTTGGTTAAGAATTGCTCTGTCTGTGGTGCAGTCTTGGTAAAAGCTGCTTACATAATTTAAGAATCCAAGAAATCTTTGCAGTTGAGTTTTATCTAAAATAATATCAGGAAATCTGTCTCCAAACTCTAAGGCATGCTTCTACAAAGAAATTTGTCCTTATTTGATGATATGGGGTAAAAACTTGATAGAGATCTGAAACATCTCTATCTTCTTTTTGCTGAGAACTAGACCGTGAAAAATATTTACATGTTTGAAATGGTCATGTAAATTCTTTGAAAATACCTACGAGAAGTAGATCATATGACTGTGCGAAATTTCAATTTCATATGAAAGGCCATAAAAGGTGCTGAGAAGGTTGTCTGTTCTTGTTGTGCATTTCCAACTGACAACCTCAAGGCTAGGCTATCTTCATCAGACACCGTCCACTCTTTGGTATCCAAATTCAAAAGTCTCACCTTCGACCCCAGCGTCTTTCGAATAATTGTGACGTTCTGCTCTCCATCATACGCAGCTGCTACCTCGTCCTGGACCTTTGGTGCCTCAGATAATGAATCTTGCAAGGTGTGAGTGGTCAAAAGGTCCCACTGCCAACCATTGAGATGTGCCTGCCATAACCCTAAGAAAGTGTCGTAATGCCCTCCCATAAATCTATACCCGACGATGATACCTAACAGATATTCTCCGCTCTTGTGAACCACCAACTTAATGTTCTGCACCTGTTCCAGTACCATGCCTAATTGCCACGGCGGCAATAGCAAAAATCTGTGTTGAGCAACAAAGGAACCGCTCTCTGTGTTATAAATAGCCAGCATAGACCGATTTATGGAGGTATAGAATATGGTGTCATCATCTGCAGTGGAATGGAATGGTCGCCTGAATAATCTATAGTTGATATCTGGGCACGGCCGTACAGTCCATTCTTCTGTAGCTGAGCTGTAAACAATAGCGTGCACCATATGCGTTCTCAGTTCTCCCCACACAATTACTTTAAATTTGGCTGCGTGCAACCAAATTTTTTAAATTAATAATTTTTTCATTTTTATTTTTAAAATACTTTTATTAATTATAAATATAATTTTTTAAAATAATAAAAATTAAAACATGATTTATTAAAAATAAAAGAATTATTTTAGCGTAATATGTTTTTCAAATTCTTAATGATGCAAAATTTGCAAAAAGAATTATAGGTAATTTTAATTTGGAATTATGGTTACTTTTTCTACAGTTTCATTCAAGAAATCTTATCTAAAATTTTCATTAAATTTTGATAACTTCATTCAAATTTTATAAAGTTATATGATAATTGACCAGCATATTGTTACATTAAAATTTTAAAAAACATATAATATGAACATAAGAGATTTTGTTTTAAAAAAACCATATTTTCTATATTTTATAAAAATTAAAAAGTATAATAGTGGGTATATAGCAGCATATTTGATAACTTAAAATAGTGGATTGAAAATAAAATTTCAAAAATATTTTAAACTTTTAACATATCTTATAACTTAACTAAATCTTATTTGAATAAGATCAAACATATTAAAGTACAAAGATCTCTCTAAGATGGAAAGTAACAGAGCATCTAATAGTGAAACTTCCTCCAATAACCATGGCATTATTTTCAGAATGAATAATTTGCATATCATCACATTTCTCTTGCAAAGTAAACCAATATCTAATAGTGAAGCTTCCTCCAATAACCATGGCATTATTTTCAGTATGAATAATTTGCATATCATCATATTGCTCTTGCAAGTGGTGGATTTTCCTTTGCCACAATTCTAAATGGATCCTTAAGGCAACTCTTCTAGTGAAACAGTCCATAAGGACTTGTAAATCCCCATACAATATGAATACTTTAACTTGCTTCTAAAGGGAAATCCTCATGGCACACCACATAGCAAGGAGTTCAGCTATAAAATTTATGGTTTGGTCAATACCTAGTTTGAAATTAATCATAATATTTTGAAAGAAAAAAATGACTATACCCAAGCCACAAATATCCCTCTAACTGACTCCATCAAAGAATCCCCATACCATAAGAATTGGTCACTCAATTTCAAATTCTAGCTAATTGTTTGACCAATATCATTAAACAAATGTCATCTAAAACACTCATTAAAATTTCTATAATTTTATTCAAATTTTACATACACATTACAACAAGTAAGCTATCTCATTGAAACCTTAAAAAACATATAACATTTCTATAACTTTATTCAAATTTTACATTCACATTACAACAAGTACATTATTTCATTGAAACCTTAAAAAACCTATAACATTTCTATAAATTTATTCAAAATTTACATTCACATTACAAGAAGTATCCCATTGAAACCTTAAAAAACATATAACATGAAAATAATAATAGAAATTTCCATTTCTATAACTTTATTCAAATTTTACATTCACGTTACAACAACTACACTATCTCAATGAAACCTTAAAAACCATATAACATGAACATAATAACAAAGAACTTCATGATCTCAATTTCAAATTCTAATAGATTATTCTACCAATATAATTAAACAATATTAATATACCTCTAACATTGATAAGCCTAGATAACAATATGAGTAAACAAATCTAATGTAAAACTCTCATTAATTTTCAATAACTTCATTCAAATTCCACCAATTGATATTACAACCAACAAATACATTGTTTCATTGAAATCTTAAAAAACATATAACATGAAAATATCAGAAATTATTTGCTTCACTTCATTTGATTAGTGAACACAATTAGCATGGGATAAATACGGAAGCATTTCAATTAAAATGACTATACTCAGGTCACAAACATCCCTCTAACTCACTCCATCAAAGAATCCCCAAATTGGCCACTCAATTTCAAATTCTAGCTAATGAAACATTAAAAAACATATAACATGAACATAATAACAAAAATTTACATTTCTTTAACTTTATTCAAATTTTACATTCACATTACAACAAATACACTATCACATTGAAACCTTAAAAAGAATATAACATGAACATAATAACAGAAATTTTCATGATGTCAATTTCAAATTCTAATAAATTGTTCTACCTATATCATTAAACAATATTAACAGACATCTAACATTGATAAGCCAATACCAATATCATTAAACAATATTAACAGACATCTAACATTGATAAGCCAATCAGTAAACAAATCTAATGTAAAACTCTCATTAATTTTCAATAACTTCATTCAAATTTCATAGATTGATATTACAACTAACCAGTGCATTGTTTAAAACCTTCAAAAACATATAACATGAGCATAATAACAGAAATTTCCATTTCTATAACTTTATTCAAATTTTACATTCACATTACAACAAATACACTATCCTATTGAAACCTTAAAAACCATATAAAATGAACATATTAACATAAATTTTCATGATCTCAATTTCAAATTCTAATAGATTTCTCTACCAATATTATTAAACAAATGTCATTAAACAATATTAACAGATATCTAACATTAATAAGCCTGGATAACAATATAGTAAACAAATCTAATGTAAAACTCTCATTAAATTTCAATAACTTCATTCAAATTTCACAGATTGATATTACAACTAACAAGTGCATTGTTCCATTGAAATCTTAGAAAGCATATAATATAAACATATGAAAAATCATATGCTTCATTTCATATGATTAGTAAACACAATTAACATTGGATAAATAAGGAAGCATTTCTATGAAGTCATGTAAAACAAACTGAATTGGGCAAAATGATAAAGTCATCAACCTAAATCTTTCTATTAAAATACAAGGACATCAAAACAGTATCAACACAAACTGAATTGGGAAAATGATAAAATGGTCAACCTAAATCTTTATATTGAAATTCAAAGACATCAGAACACTGGAATGATAAACAATATCAACGCAAACTGAATTGAGCAACATGATAAAGTCATCAACCTAAATGCTTATATTAAAATCCAAAGACATCAAAACACTAGAATAATAAACTGTATCAAATTGAATTGGGCAAAATGAAAAAGACATCAACCTAAATCCTTATATTAAAAATCTAAAAACATGAGACCACTACAATGATAGACAGTATCATCACAAACTGAATTGGGCAACATGATAAAGTAATTAACATGAATCCTTATATTAAAATCCAAAGACATTAGAGCAGTAATGGACTGACAAACTGCATCAACACAATAAAAATTGTGTATAGAAGGCTTTGTCAGACTTCGCATTCAGAGAAAAAGCCATGAAAAGTACAAAGACTTGATACCACTGGAATCACAAAACGTCAGAACATAACAAAATTCTGCATCAACACAATAAGATTTGTGTATAGAGCCTTGGTCAGACTTCGCATTCAGAGAAAAAGCCATGAAAAGTACAAAGACTTCATACCACTGGAATCACAAAACGTCCGAACATAACAAAATTAGCCATTAAAAGTACAAAGACTTATACCATGGAATCACAAAACGTGTGAACATAACAAAATTTGCTAATTTGTATGACCTAGGATTCAGAGAAAAATATGAGAAAAAAACTGAGAAGTAGATCATATGCCTGTGCAAAATTTCAATTTCATATGGAAGGCCATAAAAGGTGCTGAGAAGGTTGTCTGTTCCTGTTGTGCATTTCCAACTGACAACCTCAAGGCTAGGCTATCTTCATCTGACACCGTCCACTCTTTGGTATCCAAATTCAAAAGTCTCACCTTCGACCCCAGCGTCTTTGAAATAATTGTGACGTTCTGCTCTCCATCATACGCAGCAGCTACCTCGTCCTGGACCTTTGGTGCCTCAGATAATGAATCTTGCAAGGTGTGAGTGGTCAAAAGGTCCCACAGCTCACCATTGGGATGTGCCTGCCATAACCCTAAGAAAGTGTTGTAATGCCCTCCCATAAATCTATACCCGATGATGATGATACCTAACAGATATTCTCGGTTCTTGTGAACCAGCAACTTAATGTTCTGCACCCGTTCCAGTGCCATGCCTAATTGCCACGGTGGCAATAGCAAAAGTCTGTGTTGAGTAACAAAGGAACCGCTATCTGTGTTATAAATCGCCACCATAGACCGATTTATGGAGGTATAGAATATTGTGTCCCCATCTGCAGTGGAATGGAATGGTCGCCTGAATAATGTATAGTTGATATCTGGGCACGGCCGTACAGTCCATTTTTCTGTAGCGGAGCTGTAAACAAGTGCGTGCACCATATGCGTTCTCAATTCTCCCCACACCATTACTTTAAATTTGCTGCCGTTTACAACTAGGTGGATGCACACAGACGACTGCGCAGCCGCACTAGGTGTAGAGTTGTTCTGCCTGAGTTTTCTCTTCAAACAGGATTGGAGCCCAAGCCGTGGACTGATCCTTGTATCGAGCAACAGTTTGAAACGTCTCGTTAAGGGATTAAGGACCACCAATTTTCCTTCAGTGCTTATGAAAAGCATAAGCCCACCGGCAGCTCCCAGGAGAAGCCAAGATTTAGTTAGATCCCAGTGATAGAAACCCTTGATATAATACCACTTGCTAGGGTTGTTGTTAACCAGGCAAAATTTGTTGAGATTCAGGGGATCGCTGGTGACAGCAATCCACGACTCCCGGTTTCTCTGGTCGTACAACAATTGAAATATGTGGGATGATGAAATGGAGTCGTGCCAGGCGTGGCAAGTAAGCCTAGCTCTCAAGAGGTCGCGGATATTCAAACGAGACAGAATGTCATGCTCAATGTCTTCTGATAGACCTTCCCAAAAGCAGTTGGTTGATTTGTCACCGCGCCGCCGTTTCTGGATAGGTTTACTGATTTGTGTTTCATGGGATGACCGAGAGGGGATTGAAGTTTTTTCAGTTCGTTGGCGAAGCCTAAAGTTGCTGCAACTCTTTCTTGTGGAAAATCTCCCATCACCATTACTTCCCACATTCTTGTCCTTCCGCTCGTCATCATGAATATCAGTAATCTCAACACCAGTTTTTCTCATCTTTCAGTTCCAAATGATATTGCAGACTTAACCCTTAATCAGAGAAACAATATAGTGAATCAGGCGCCAGAACTTCAAGATCAACCGAGTCGAAACAATAAATCACCACAACTCTCAATTTGCTTGCAGTGAACATCTATATCGAGACTTCGGCATTAAAAAAGGTGTAGATGGGCAATAGGGTGAATCCACTTCCACAATTTACTGATGGACGCGGGATGATTTACTATCATAATTTGTTTTTAAATAATATCTATTTGACTATGTCAATGTGGATTTTAGATTTAATGGACCAAGTGGATTTCCTATTTACTTTGGTTTAAGGCGTAGTGTATAAGGGATAGTATTCTTTCTTATTTATTTTTATTTTTTTTAACATGATATATTACTTTTTTATATTTTTATTTTATTTAATTTAATAAAAAATGTTTTTTAATTTAATAATGATTGTGTAATGGTTTAAGGAAATTTGATTTTTTTATATAATTATTTTTAATTAATTTTAAAATTAATTAATTGACCAAATCTATTAATTTGATTTTTAATTAATTAATTAATTGACCAAATCTATTTTGATGTGATTTTCACAGAAAGATCTCAATCATAATTTTAAAATTATTTAAATTAGGTTTATTGGGTTTTGGATAGATAGTAATAAGGTGTTTTGTTAAAACACACTTTAATGTGAAGTCATGACTCATAAAGTGCTTTGTTAAGAAACTCTATAATATGAAGTCACCAATTCAATTTCGGACTTCAATTCAAATGATATATTAAACATGATTAAAAATAAAAATAAAAATAAATTAATTAATAATAATTTAAATTAATAAATTAGTAAAAAAAATTAATAATTAATTTTATTACCAATATAACCATTTAAATATACTATCTATAATATCATTTTTTCAAATCTATATATATAGTATATACATATATGGTGCTTGGGGTCAAATGCAATTGGGTATCTATCTCAATATAGATCTTAGTCACGATGTCCTCAATATAGTATCTGTATCTAATGTCCTCAATCTCCTTAGAGGTTCTAACATCACGGGGTTGGTCTAGCGTCACGTTCTATCCAGCTAGATAGCGAGCAAGTCGTCAAAGTTGTTCTTAATGGTAAGGGCAGACCTCCCTTCGTCAACCAGCACGTGGTATTGATATGAAACAGCCAATTTCACTTTAGATACTAAAAAGTGAATTAATTCGAATTTTCCTTTCAAATTCATTAATTAATAATGATAATAATATCATTTTTTAAATCTTACATTTCAAAACTTTCTATTCAAATTCATTGATAATGATAATAATATTATTTTTTAAAAACTCTTTCCTTATATAATTTTACATATCATTCTTTCTCATAAAGAGACAAATTCATTGATAATGATAATAATATCATTTTTAAAAATCTCTTTCCATGTATAATTAGTCATATAATTTTACATATCATTCTTTCTCATAAGGAGACAAGAATTACTTTCTCATCTCTGGATGAGAATTACTATAGAAATACAATGTTATTAATTAATATTAAAAATCTCTTTCCATATATAATTAGTCATATAATTTTACATATCATTCTTTTCCTAAGGAAATGAGAATTACTCTAGAAATACAAAGTTATTATTAATGATATTTACCTAATAAATATATAATATTTACATAGTAAATATGTAATATTATTAATAATTTTTTAAGAGCATGGGGTGGGTTTATCCACATATGGATACCTATATCGAGAAACCACTTGACCACTGCTTTAAAAAAACTGGGTGTCTCATGGGATGATGGAGAGGGGACTGAAACTTTTTGAGTTCGTGGGTGAAGCCTAGGGTAGCTGCAAATATTTTTTTGGAAAATCTCTCATCACCATTACTTCACATATTCTTGTTCTTCTGCTCGTCATCATGCATCTCAGTAATTTCAACACCAGTTTTTCTCCTCTTTTAGAGTCAAATGATATTGCACACTAAACCCTTAACCAGAGAAGCAATATCGTGAATCAAGCACGAGAACTTCAAGATCCACTAAGTGAAACCATAAATCACCACAACTATCTATTTGCTTGCACTGAACATCTTTATATCAAGACTTGGGCATTAAAAAAGGTTTAGATGGGCAATAGGGTGAGTCCACTTCCAGAATTTACGGGGATGATTTACTATCACCAGCCTAGATCCATCTAACTCTGGATCTATCATGCGCCGAGAGGGATCAAATCTCTCGAGGTGCAAACCTATTTTTTGAGTGCAAAACTTGAGGAAGGTTTACACTCTAGATATTTGATCTCCTACGATGATAGATCCAAGAGTTAGATGGATCTAGGTCGGTTCCAACCTTCCACATCAACGGCCACATTTTTCATTTTATTAAAATTTTTGTATAGTTTTGAGATGTAAGATGTGATCTAGCCGAGCCAAATGTAGCCAAGGAAAATCTATCAAAGATATGATTAATTTTATCAGTAATATGTAAATATATCAAATATTAATATAATCATTTTAAATATGCTAAATATTTGTGAGATTAACTTGGTCATTTTAATTTTAAATTTTCTTAGTTACCTCAGTTCGTTGAGATGATAATTATTGTTAATAACTATAATGATGAAAAATGATGAAATATTTTTTTTTAAATGCAAAGTGACAATAATAGTGTTGAAAGATAGAAAATGTGAACAATAAGAATGTACTCATGTTACAATCAATCTCAAACTATTTTCTTCTACTATTCTTATTTCCTCCCTTGTTAGTTTTGTTATCTTTTCATATTGATTATATGAAAAAGAAAATTTAAATCGTAAACCATTTAAATCTTTAGCTTGATCTATTGTAGTAAACATGATACCTTGTCTCTCTTGCTCTCCAATATTAATAGCTTAAATTACTATAACACAAAAATCAATCTACATTGTTAATAACTTTTTGTGCTTACGCTAAAATCAATGCATATTGTTAATCCAATAACTTTAATATTAATGTACTATCATATATCCAATTACATCAAATCATAAATCAACATATACATTGAAATCAATGCATTTAATGCAAGCAATCAAATAAGATTATAAAATAACTTCTACATTGAAATCAATGCACCTAATGCAATCAATCAAATAAGATTAGAAACCAACATCTACACTGAAATCAATGCATTTACTCAAAGAAATAAAATAGGATTAGAAATCACCATCTACACTGAAATCAATGCATCTAGGGCAAACAATCAAATAGTATTAAGAATAATCTACATTGAAATCAATGCATCTAGTGCAAGCAATCAAATATAATTATAAATGGACGTCTAAATTGAAATCAACACATCCAGTGCAAGCAATCAAATAGTATTAGGAATCATCACCTACACTGAAATCAATGCATCTAGTGAAAGTAATCATATATCATTAGAAATAAATATCTACACTAAAATCGATGCATCTAGTGCAAATAATCAAATAGGATTATAAATCACCATCAATCCATCTAGTGCAAGAAATATTCTCCCCTCTCTCCACCCTCCATCCATATCTATATCCCCATCCATCTCTTTTTTTTGTGTCTCTATCTCACCCCCCTAAACACACACGCTCTCACACTCCATATATATCATTCTCTTTTTTGATCACCCTCTCTCCCCATCTCTCTCTTCTTCCCTCTCTTCCCCTTCTCTCCCTCTCCCCCGCTAATATCTCTCTTTCCTCATTTTGTCCTCTCTCTCTCTCTCTCTCCATCTTCCTTATCACACACACTCTCTCTCTCTCTCTCTCTCTCTCTCTCTCTCTCTCTCTCTCTCTCGGAACCAACATCTACACTGAAATCAATGCATTTACTCAAAGAAATCAAATAGGATTAGAAATCGCCATCTACACTGAAATCAAAGCATTTAGTGCAAACAATCAAATAGGATTAGAAATCATCTACATTGAAATTAAGTCATCTAGTGCAAGTAATCAAATATAATTATAAATCGACATCTAAATTGAAATCAACACATTCAGTGCAAGTAATCAAATTGTATTAGAAATCACCACCTACACTGAAATCAATGCATCTAGTGCAAGTAATCAAATATCATTAGAAATAAATATCTACACTAAAATTGATGCATCTAGTGAAAATAATCAAATAGGATTAGAAATCACCATCCCCACTTATATCAATCCATCTAGTGTGAGAAATATTCCTCCCTCTCTCAACCCTCCATCCATATCTATATCCCCTCCATCTATTCTTTTTGTCTCTCTATCTCACCCCCCTAAACACACGCGCTCTCGTACTCCATATATATCAATCTCTTTTTCAATCACCCCCTCTCCCCATCTCTCTCTTCTTCCCTCTCTTCACCTTCCATCTATATCTCTATCTTCCCCTTCTCTCCCTCTCCCCCATTAATATCTCTCTTCCCTCCTTTTGTCCTCTCTCCCTCTCTCTCCATCTTCCTTATCACTCTCTCTCTCTCTCTCTCTCTAGAAACCAACATCTACACTGAAATCAATGCATTTACTCAAATAAATCAAATAGGATTAGAAATCGCCATCTACACTAAAATCAATGCATTTAGCGCAAACAATCAAATAGGATTAGAAATCATCTACATTGAAACCAATTCATCTAGTGTAAGTAATCAAATATAATTATAAATCGACATCTAAATTGAAATCAACAAATTCAGTGCAAGCAATCAAATTGTATTAGAAATCACCACCTACACTGAAATCAATGCATCTAGTGCAAGTAATCAAATATCATTAGAAATAAATATCTACACTAAAATCGATGCATCTAGTGCAAATAATTAAATAGGATTAGAAATCACCATCTCCACTTATATCAATCCATCTAGTGCGAGAAATATTCCTCCCTCTCTCCACCCTCCATCCATATTTATATCCCCTTCCATCTATTCTTTTTTGGCTCTCTATCTCACCTCCCTAAACACACACGCTCTCACAGTCCATATATATCAATCTCTTTGTCAATAACCCCCTCTCACCATCTCTCTCTTCTTCCCTCTCTTCACCTTCCATCTATATCTCTATCTTACCCTCCCTCTCTCCATTTTTATCACTCACTCAGCTTCCTCTCTCTCTAATCTTTCTCTCTATTTCTTTCTCTAACCCTCCTCTCCTTCAAGTCCATCTCTCTTCCCTCTCTCTCTCCACTCTCTCACATCCTCTCACACCTCCCAGTTTACAACAAAAAAATTTATAGTTAGTTTTTAATCACTTAGTGAGGGGAATAATGAGTTCCAACTTTTAGCTATAATGCCTTCTTAACCAAATTTTCTCTACTCCTCTAGCCTCTCTATATTTATACAACATTGAACATTACACTTCTATCCTTCTTAACCACATCTATATGTATATCTTTGATTCACCCTTTATATGTATTATTACAAAAATACATATATATATGTCACACATATATCTATATGTGCACATGCATATCTATCTATATACTACTTATATACCACTAAAACAATTCGTACTCCACCTATATATACATATTCTCACTTATATATATATATATTGATATCTTAACTACATCCAATTAAAATATCTCAGTTTCATATACATGAGTCCACACATATGTGTCCATAATGTAATAGAATTACATCCTATATATTTATATATATCAAAGCTCATCTTCGTTTTCTGTTCTATAATTATTAGATCGTGCTCTTATACCGATGGCATATATATGTATATAATTACATAATACCCGCCCTGTGGTATTCGCTTTTCAATATTATAATTATTCCCGTGAATACAGTCATTGAGGGCGTACTACACCCATACTATTAACTCATTGAAACCTTTGTGTGCACATTTCAGTGATGTCGTGATCATAGCGTTTTATGGTGGAGAGTCAAAGGCGGCCAGATCGCCGCGTTGCTTACCTAACACGTATTCCGTCACTACTCAGCGCCAGCTATTCGTAACCCTGTTTATTATTGTTTATTATTTTCTCCAAGGAGTTTTATATGTATGGGTGGTCCGTGTTCCATTGTAAGCATGCTACCGGTGATGTTTTAAGTGATCACAACGTTGAACTATCGTGTGTTGATTTAATGTGAGGAGTTTATCATGTTGACTAACATTTAGAAGGTAGATACTTTCACACTGCATCTGGCACAACGCAATTTTTTATGAATCCTGGCTGCTCCATCTCGTTTACGTGTAGAGCATTGTTTGCATATTCACAAGGCTCAGACGCTCAAGTTGAGACAGTGGTCAAGATCAGGCAACTTTTTTTCCTCAAGAAAGAACGATGGCGATGCACCGAGCTTTCCCAAATCTCCCTAGGGATCCCTTACCCTCTTAGGGTTACGGAATTAGGGTTTTGCACAGTCTTCTGTCTTGTCATGGCAACCTACCCTTCCTTATCACTCCGCGGCTCATTCCCTATTTATCTAACTCCGGTTCAGTTGGGATCTCATTACTGTTGAGATGATTGTCTGGTTGTTAGCTCGTGCACGGAGGGAGATGATCTATGGGAGATGGGATACAGGGAAACAAACTAAACATGAGAAGTATGAGTTCCGTGTATCCTGTCGTTTCTACGCTCGGCACTTATTCTAGTATTTTTTTTCCTCTTACAACTCGTCTCTGACGTCTGGTGCGATCCTTTATGTAGGGTGTCAATAATGGGGTTTCTGGCTGCACTCAGCACGCAGAGCAGCTGATAAAAGCCCTCACCCAGTTTTCCCTCCTATCGATGCCGGATCCACTTCTTCTGGCGTCAGGCTATGAGTTTAGTTTTATTTTAAAGTTCGTATGTGTAATATAATTTTCTTCCATTACCCTATCGAACGCGGCCGAAGAAGAGCTCTGACCCCAAGTTTCTCTCGGCTCGGTCACAGAATAACAGAGCTTTACGCACTTACCTTATTGTTATATGTTTTCTTCGAAATCTGTGAGTATTTTCAGAACAGATTTCATGGTAGCATGCAGGTGATTTGTTCATTTGGCCCGTTCGACTCCAACTGTATCGAATTATTTCATTATAGAGGCGTTACAGACCCCACCACCCCGCCAGAGGAAGAGGCGAGCTCCTCCATGGGTAATCTTCTTCTATTAACACGATCTCGCCTTGTTTCTTTTGTTGTTTAAAAAGATAGCAGTCTTGAACATGGCGTCACGCCTTAATACTCCGTCATCCCGATATACTCGGCCCCATGCGAAGAACCCGGTGATGGTTATCTGCGAATCAATTTATCGTTTAAATGTTGATTTGGGATTAGCTGCGCGCTCTGTCTTATGTTGGGTGGCCTCTGCCTGCTTAATATATGATTGTTTAGAATATAAATGATATCCCTATGGTAGGTAGATAATAACACTCTTCTGTGGTTTTCGAAGTTTACATGAAGTTTTACCTGGTTAATCCGTCCTGTAACTACATATATTCAAACAACCCTAGACTGCCGCTACTAACTGTTTCTTTCCACCATATGACAGTGAACAAGACGATGGCAGAATGATGGTCATTATGGTTCACCAATGACGGTTATTTGATCTCTCGGTATTCAGACATTTGTTTTTCTCGCTTTGTTCACATATCCACTGTTGCAAACACTACTGATTCGAACTATTTTCTCACTCTCAGCGTTTCTGTATGTCATGTGGAAACATGATGATATTAACTCTCGGCGTATTTAAAGTTAGGTTATGGTTTTTATGATCCCCCACACATTGATGTCGTAGACTCTATTCTGGATTCTAATGGGCGTAGAATGCATGTATGCCTTTCGTTTTAACATAGTCGATTCGTATTTATTTATGCCTCTCGTCATACATCGTTACCTATACATTTATATACATTGTTTTATACTCTTTTAACCCGTGACTATTTCGTTTTATTCTATGCAGAGATTTATGTATGAAACGATACGATGCGAGGGTGCATTGCTTGTTTTTGTTTTCCTTTGCTGCCTATATACATGTGTACAATAGTAATTGCATAGGAAATAGATATACATATGTTTTGTTAAGTACTTATGCAAGTATCGAGGGTTTCAATAATTAGTGTATGTTCGGCACCACCTTAATACATTACTCTAATATTTCTTTCTTGCTCTGGAAGCTTTTGAAATAAGTTTTAAACATTGTTAACCTTACAGCATTTAAGTTATTACCGCATTAATATCCATATAGAATGGAAGTACACACACTCTAGAAAATATCTAAATCTTTGTTTTTTTTTTTTGTAGTATAATGTCTTTTGTTCTTCTTGCATTAGTTCAACTATGAGGTGGCTCTACTATAAATTTTGCAACTATAATACCATTTTATCTCGCATAAAACAAGAAAATAATACATTTTCCATGGAGATTGAGTAACTTCAGATTTAGACCACACTTGGTTTAGAGCTTCTGAGGTTTCTACTCTATGGGTTTCTGGTCTACAACTAGACAGGATCTGGAAGGTGAATGCCTTAGGTCAGATTCTGTTAAATGTAGTACCAAAATTTCTCATTGTCATAAGATTAAATTTTATATGTAGCCAATTCATACTGTAATAAGACATAGAGACCAGAAATTCAGAACATACCAAAATCTGCAAATGACCAACCTCCCAACCTTAGAATCCTCTTTATCTCCCAGGATTCACCCCCGAGCAGAGATCACTTCCTAGCACTGATCCACCCCTGATCAACCTAGGAGCAGCTTATTTAAGCTCATAATTCCCCAAAGCATGTTTCTAATTCTGCGTCCAGAATAGCAGGATGCTTTCTTTCCTGTTTAGCCTAGGCTTCCCATCTTGGGATTCTTTAAAGCTGCTTTAAGCTTTTCCTCAGCTTTTCCAACTTTTTCTCACCTCTTCCCAACTACTCCTCTTCATTGGGGAAATTTTAGATTCCTCCTCAAATCTAAATAAATTTCTTTCAAGGATTTTTGAAAGATTTTTGGGGATTTGTTGCCTTATCCATCCTCATGGATTTGGCAAGTGATCTCTAATTCTCTTTTTGGTCAAAATGCACAATCATTTTATTTATTTCCTCAAATAAAATATGCAACCATATTCATCCCTTGGGGTCCACCCCCTTAGGATTAGAGTTCAAATGTCTAACTTTTAAAAAATTCAACACACAAATTGGGGGTGTTACATATTCCCCCTCTGAAAATAAACACCGTCCTCGGTGTTCTTATTCAACTACTAGAGTTCATTTAAACAAAAATGGATATTGCTCCATCATTTCAGCTTCCCTTTCCCAGGTGGCTTCTTCAGCAGTAAAGTGCTTCCACTGCACTTTTACTCTGGCCACCGTTCTGTTTCTCAATTCAATTTCTTCCCGCTCCAATATTTGAAGCGGTTCTGGCAGAAACTCCCCTTCTGGTTCCACCTGTACAACATTCCAATCAACTATGTGAGAAGCATCATGCACATATCTTTTTAGTAATGAAACATGAAACACATTATGCACTCTAACATGGGGTGGTAAGGCCAGCTTGTAAGCCACTGGTCCCACCCTTTCTAAAACTTCAAAAGGCCCACAATATCTAGGAGACAGTTTTGCACAACTTCCTGCATAAAGTGTGCTCTTTTTGGGTTTGATGCGCAAATACACATGATCCCCTACTTTGAATTCTCGATGCACTCTTTTCTTATCGGCATAGCTCTTCTGTCGATCTTGTGCTGTCTTAATATTTCTTTGTATTTGCTTGACAATTTTTTCCATCTCTTGTAGTGCATCTGGTCCCAATACCAGTTTATCCTCTGGTTGACTCCAACTCAAGGGAGTGCGGCACTTTCTCCCCTAAAGTGCCTCAAACGGACTCATTTTAATAGAGGATTGGTAGCTATTATTATAATCAAACTCAGCTAAATGCAGATACTCTTCCCATTTTGATGGCCTATCCATCATGTACATTCTCAGCATATCCTCTAAAATTTGATTTGTTCTTTCTGTTTGCCCATCAGTTTGAGGGTGATAGGCAGTACTAAAATTCAGCTTAGTACCCATCCCTCCAAACAACCCTTTCCAAAATGCTGCTGTAAACTTAGCATCTCGATCTGAGACAATTACTTTGGGCACCCCATGAAGCCTTACTATCTCCTTCAGGAAAACATTTGCTACTTGAGCTGTTCCGAAAGTAGATTTGACTGGTATAAAGTGAGCAGATTTGGTTAAAGTGTCTACTACTACCATTATTGAATCATGTTGGTATTTGGTTTTGGGTAGTCCTGTTATAAAATCCATGGAAACTGTATCCCATTTCCATTCTGCAATTGGCAGGGGATTTAAAAGCCCTGCTGGGTGTTGATGTTCAACTTTGACTAGTTGACACTCCATACATTTACTCAGATACTCTGCCACATCTCTCTTCATTCCTGGCCAGAACAGCTTCTTTTTCAAGGCTGTTAACATCTTCTGGTACCCTGGATGTCCTGCATAAGGATGTTTGTGATATTCATCTAGTATTTCTCTTTTCAATGACTCTATATTTGGAATATACAATCTGTTTTTATAGTAGAGCAACCCTTGTTGATTTTTAGTGAAATCAATTTCATCCCTTTTCTGTAGTTTCACCAAGAGGGCTTCATAGTTGGGATCTTGTTTTGCTGCTTCTCCCACCAATTCTTCTATCTCCATATGGGCACTACTTCCCATGCTGTTTAAATTTTGACAAGAATTTCGACTCAATGCATCAGCAACTTTGTTCTCCTTCCCCTTGATATGCTTTATATCCATATCAAATTCGCTTAGAAAAGACAGCCATCTGGCTTGTCTTGCATTCAGGTCAGTTTGAGAAAAGAAGTATTTGAGGCTAATATGATGAGTCATCAATGTGAACTTCTTCCCCAGCAGATAGTGTCTCCACATTTTTAAAGCATGGATAACAGCTGCAAATTCCAAATCATATGCACTATAATTTTGTTCATGTACTTTCAGTTTCCTAGATTCATAGGCAATGACTGAATTTTCCTGTAACAGGACTCCTCCCAGCCCTTCTCTGCAAGCATCTGTACATAAAACAAATTCTTTATCAGGATCATCAATTTTTAATATAGGGGCTGAAATAAGTTTTTGTTTCAATTGTTCGAAACTGTTTTGACATTTTTCAGTCCACACAAACTTGACACCCTTCTTTTGTAATGAGGTTATGGGATTTGCTATAGCAGAAAATCTCTCCACAAATCTGCGATAATAGCCTGCAATTCCCATAAATGATCTTACTGCTGAAACATCAGTGGGAACTGGCCATTCCTTAATTGCTTTTACCTTTTCGGGGTCAACTGCCAACCCTTTTTCAGAAATTATATGACCCAAATATTGAATTTTATCTTTATAAAATTCAGATTTACTGAACTTAGCATATAGCTGATTTTCTTTCAAAGTTTGCAACACTATTCTCAGGTGTTCTTTATGTTCTTCCTCATTTTTAGAGTAAACTAAGATATCATCTATGAACACAAGAACAAATTTGTCCAAATACTTATTTAACACACTGTTCATCAGACACATAAATGTGGCAGGGGCATTCGTCAACCCAAAAGGTAGGACTACAAACTCGTAATGCCCATACCTGGTTCAAAATGATGTTTTGTTGATGTCTTCTTCTTTAATTCTGAGCTGGTGGTAACCAGTCCTTAGGTCAATCTTGGAAAAGACTGAAGCTCCTCTCACTTGATCAAAAAGATCGTCAATTCTAGGAAGTGGATATCTATTCTTAATGGTCAATTTATTCAGTTGACGATAGTCAATACACATCCTAAAAGTTCCATCCGTCTTTTTCACCAATAAAACTGGGGCTCCCCAAGGAGACACACTTGGTCTTATATACCCTTTATCTAACAACTCCTGCAATTGCATTTTCAATTCCATTAGTTCAGGGGGACTCATTCGATACGGTGCTCGAGAAATAGGTGTTGCTCCTGGTACCAGATCGATTGAAAAATCAATCTCTCTTTTGGGGGGAAGATGAGGAATTTCCTTGGGAAAAATTTCCTTAAATTCTCTTATGACTGGTATAGCATCCAGCAACTCCTCCTCAGTTTGCTGTTCTATTTCTTCTACATGCACTGCATAGACTTGGTATCCTTTTCTAGCTATTCTTTTCAATTGTAAGGCTGATATTTGTCTTACAGAAATGGACTTTGGTTTCCCTTTTAATGAAAAAGTTTTCCCTTCTTCATCCACACAATGTAGGGTTTTATCCCAGCAGTTCATCAGAGCTTTCTTCTTTTCCAGCCAATCCATTCCTATCAACAAGTCATAGGATCCTAATGGCAATATGTTCAAGTTTAATTCTGTGGAAAAACCATTTAATTGTATTACTGTTTTGGGCAACTTATGAGTGACTTTTCTCTTAGTTCCAGTGGCTAACTGTACCAACCATGACTGCGAAAATTTTTCAGGTTTAATTTTACATTTTTCTACAATGCCAGGACTAATGTAACTCAAAGAAGCACCTGGATCAATCAAAACAGTAATAGGTAGTTCAGAAATCTTACCCTCCATTTCCACCATGGTTGCTTGATGTTCTGCTTGTCGATTTTCCAATGATGCACTGATAGTTGGTATATTTCTGGCTATGTCATTGACTGTTGTTGCCTCTCGCTCTCTGCTGATCAGGTGTATATTTCGATGGGGGCAGTCCCTCATCATGTGGGGTTCTCCACAGCCCCAACATTTCAAAGGTTCCTTCATTCTGACTGTCCCTTCCTTTTTATTTTTCCCTTCTACTGGTTTTGAAGCCACTTGGGACTGAGCAGTTTGACTTTCTTTTGGTTTGTTGAACTTTTTCCTTTGATGATCTCTACCAAAATTCCTTAAATATGCTGGCTTTGGCCTCTTTCCTTTGAACTCACCCTTGTTCATCCAGCTCTTCCCTGGTTCAGCTTTCCCTTTAAACTGTTGATAGCATAATCTTGCTTTCCTAACAGCTTCATCCATGGTCTTTGGATTGTCAAATTCAATTTTCTCCTGATACACAGTGGGCAAACAATTTAAAAACCTTTGCACTTTTTCCTTTTCTTCCCTAATGTAAGGGACATACCTCAGTAGATTAGTAAACTTAGTGACAAACTCATCAATAGTGAGCTACCCTAGCCTAAGCTCATGGAATTCTTTTGCTTTATCGTCATAATAACGTTCATTCAAATAACGACTTTTGAACTTAATCTGAAAATCTTCCCAAGTAACTGTCTTTTCATCAATGGCATGCACCATTTTTGTCTCTTCCCACCAGAGTGTAGATTTTCCTTGTAGCTGGTACACAGCTAATCTAGCCTTCAGATTGCTCTCATATTCATAAACTTGGAAATACTTGATCATGTTCAGCAACCAAGCTTCAGCATCCTCCTCCCTCTCCCCATCATAGGAAGGAGGCTTGATCTTTCTAAATTCTCCCTGAAATTCTCTTTTCTGCTTATGTTGATTTCTAGTTGCATCCTCATCCTCAGATTCATCCATCTTTATTTTTCCAGAACCTTCACCTTCCTGGCTATTCTGAGAAGTCAGCTCTCTGATGAGCTTTTCCTGCTCCTTACTGGCTGATGACAACATGTCATTTTGGCTTCTTAATTCAGCCAACTCTCGTTGCATCCTGTGCAACATAGCCAGTACCGGGGCATTAGGATCTGGAGTAGCAAACTCATCCCGCAGATCCAAATAAATCCCTTCTCCTTCAACCATTCCAACTGTACACACTTACAACACAGATTAGCAAGGGTTTATAAAACTTCAAAGAGAAAAAAAAAACAACATATGTAATACGTAATGAGCACAAAATTGACAGCCCAATTTTTGTAACTTGGCTCCGATACCATTTGTCACACCTCCTGTTTCACAAAAAAAAAAAATTCTGATATGTTGGGGTTTCCTTTTTAATCACTTAGTGAGGGGAATAATGAGTTCCAACTTTTAGCTATAATGCCTTCTTAACCAATTCTCTCTACTCCTCTAGCCTCTCTATATTTATACCACATTGAACATTACACTTCTATCCTTCTTAACCACATCTATATGTATATCTTTGATTCACCCTTTATATGTATTATTACAAAAATACATATATATATGTCACACATATATCTATATGTGCACATGCATATCTATCTATATACTACTTATATACCACTAAAACAATTCGTACTCCACCTATATATACATATTCTCACTTATATATATATATATTGATATCTTACCTACATCCAATTAAAATATCTCAGTTTCATATACATGAGTCCACACATATGTGTCCATAATGTAATAGAATTACATCCTATATAATTATATATATATCAAAACTCATCTTCGTTTTCTGTTCTATAATTATTAGATCGTGCTCTTATACCGATGGCATATATATGTATATAATTACATAATACCCGCCCTGTGGTATTCGCTTTTCAATATTATAATTATTCCCGTGAATACAGTCATTGAGGGCGTACTACACCCATACTATTAACTCATTGAAACCTTTGTGTGCACATTTCAGTGATGTCGTGATCATAGCGTTTTATGGTGGAGAGTCAAAGGCGGCCAGATCGCCGCGTTGCTTACCTAACACGTATTCTGTCACTACTCAGCGCCAGCTATTCGTAACCCTGTTTATTATTGTTTACTATTTTCCTGTGTTGAGTTTTATGGCGGTGGTGTGTCCGTGTTCCATTGTAAGCACGCTACCGGTGATTTTTTTATGATGGCCACTGTTTAGAACTATCAGGTGTTGATTTAATGTGAGGGAGTTTATCATGATGACTAACGTTTAGATTGCAGGGATGGCGTCTCACACCTGCATTCGAAGTACCAACGCGAATTTTTTTATGATTCCCCGGCTCGTTCCATCTGCTACGTGTAGAGTGATTGTTTGCATATCGGCGCGGCTCAGTACTTCTCAAGTCGGTATGTGCAGTTCAGTACCGGGTGTATAACCTTTTTCTCTTCATCGAGTACAACGATGGCGATGCACCGAGCTTTCCCAAATCGCCCTAGGGATCCCTTACCCTCTTAGGGTTACGGAATTAGGGTTTCGAACCATCTTCTGTCTTGTCATGGCAACCTACCCTTCCTTATCACTCCGCAGCTCATTCCCTATTTATCTAACTCCGGTTCAGTTGGGATCTCATTACTGTTGAGATTTCGCTGTTAGCTCGTGCACAGAGGGAGATGATCTACGGGAGATGGGATACAGGGAAGAAAATTAGTCTGAGGTTATGCGAGTTTCTGTGTGGTATCCTATCGTTTTACATTCTGCAATTTATTCTGGTATTTTTCTTTCTTTACAACTCTGTCTCTAAACTGTCGATGAATCTTTCGTGCAGAGGGTTCGATAATGGGGTTCTGGTTGCACTCAGCACGCAGAGTAGCTAATAAAATTCCTCACCTCGTTCTCCGTCTTATCGACGTCGGATCCACCTCTTCTGGCGTCAGGTTATTAGTTTGATGTTATTTCAAAGTTCGTAAGTGAAATATGATTTTCTTCCATTAACCTATCGAACGCGGCCGATGGAGAGTTCTGACCTCACGTTGCTCTCGGCCCGGTCACAGAATAGTAGAGCTTTACGCTCTTACCTTATTGTTATAGGTTTTTTTCGAAATCTTTGAGTATTTCCCGAGTTGATTTCATGGTGGCATGCAGGTGATTTGTTAACCTGGATAAGCCATGAGTTCGTTTGGCCCGTTCGACTTCAACTGTATCGAATGATCTCGTTATAGAGGCGTTACAGACCTCACCACCTCGCCAGAGGAAGAAGCGAGCTCCTCCATGGGTAATCTTCCTTCATTCACACGATCTCGCATTGTTTATTTTGTTGGTTAAAAAAATAGCAGTTTCGAATATGACCTCACGGATTAATACTCCGTCGTCCCGATATACTTAGCCATATGCGAAGTAATCGGTCAGGGTTACCTGCGGATCAATTTATCGTTTAATTGTTGGATTGGGAATTAGCTGTGCGCTCTGACCTATGTTGGGTGGCCTCTATCTGTTTAACATATGATGGGTCAGAATATGAATGATAACCCTATGATAGATAGATAATAACACTCTTCTGTGATTTTCGAAGTTTACATGCAGTTTAACCTGGTTATTCAGTCCTGTAGCTACATATATTCAAACAAACCCTAGACTGCCGCTAATAACTGTTTCTTTCCACCATATGACAGTGAATGAGACTACGGCCAAATGATGGTCATTATGGTTTATCAGTGGCGGTTAATTGAACTCTCGCCATTCAGATATTTATTTTTCTGTTTTACGCACATGTCAGACGTGTTGCAAGCACGACTGATACGAATTATTTTCTCACTCTCAGCGTTTCTATATGTCATGTGGAGACATGATGATATTAACTCTCGGCGTATTTAAAGTTAGGTTATGGTTTTTATGATCCCCACACATGGATATCGTAGACTCTGTTCTGGATTCTAATGGGCGCAGAACGCATGTATGCCTTTCGTTTTAACATAGTCGATTCGTATTTATTTATGCCTGTCGTCATACATCGTCACCTATACATGTATATACATTGGTTATTACTCTTTTAACTCGTGACTATTTCGTTTTATTCTATGCAGAGATATGTATATAAACGATACTATGCGAGGGCGCATTGCTTGTTTTTGTTTTCCTTTGCAGCCTATATACATGTGTACAATAGTAATTGCATAGGAAATAGATATATATATGTTTTGTTAAGTACTTATGCAAGTATCGAGGGTTTCAATAAATAGTGTATGTTCAGCACAACCTTAATACATTACTCTAATACTTATTTCCCTTACTCAAGCTGTGGAAATAAGTCTAAACACAATACCTTATACTTGCTATCACTGCATTAATATCCATATAGAATGGAAGTACACATTGATCTAGAAAAATATCGAAATCTTTGTTTTTATTTATTTTTATATAATGTCTTTAATTTCTTTGCATTAGTTCAACTATGATATGGTTCTACTATAAATTTATGCAATTATAATATCACATTTTATCTGCATAAAACAAGAAAATAATACATTTTCCATGGAGATTGAGTAGCTTCAGATTTAGACCACACTTGGTTTAGAGCTTCTGAGGTTTCTACTCTATGGGTTTCTGGTCTACAAGTAGACAGGATCTGGAAGGTGAATGCCTTAGGTCAGATTCTGTTAAATGTAGTACTAACCTACATCATACATTTTAATTTGGTTTTTTTTTTTATATGTAGCCAATTCATACCATCAGAAAGTAAAATAACAAAAATTTCAGAACATACCACAATCTGCAAATGACCAACCTCCCAACCTTAGAGTCCTCTTTGTCTCCCAGGACTCACCCCCGAGCAGAGATCACCTCCTAGAACAGATCAACCTCTGATCTGCCTAGGAGCAGCTTATTTAAGCTCTTATTTCCCCAAAGCATGTTTCTAATTCTGCGTCGAGAATAGCAGGATGCTTTCTTTCCTGTTTAGCCTAGGCTTCCCATTTTGGGACTCTTTAAAGCTGCTTTAAGCTTTTCCTCAGCTTTTCCAGCTTTTTCTCACCTCTTCCCAACTACTCCTCTTCATTGGGGAAATTTAGATTCCTCCTCAAATCTAAATTAATTTCTTTCAAGGATTTTTGAAAGATTTTTTGGGGATTTGTTGCCTTATCCATCCTCATGGATTTGGCAAGTGATCTCTAATTCTCTTTTTGGTCAAAATGCACAATCATTTTATTTATTTCCTCAAATAAAATATGCAAATACATTCACACCATACTCATCCCTTGGGGTCCACCCCCTTAGGATTTAAGTTCAATTGTCTAATTCAACACACAAATTGGGGGTATTACATCGTTCCCCATGGTGTACCTATCCCTTAATGTTGCTACGGATTTGTTTTTCGAGCTCACAATTATCATTTTTTATTTGATTTTTTTTTATTCAACCGTCAATTCGTTGGAACCAAGGTCTCTGCCATCGTACCACAGCCTTAATGGGGTTTAGGTTTCCCCTCCGTCACTTGATCCGAGTCTCGAACAACGAGAGAGCAGACCGATGGGTGCCAAGTGTAGCGTGCAATCTCAACTAGGTTTCTTCAGTTGCTTTGTTGATATAATGCGGTTTTGTTGCCTGTTCGTCCTTCTCCAAGGATTTACTCTTCGCTTACCTTTCTCTGAGGTTTAACAACATTTCGACGAGGCCATATAGAGCGCCAGCATGGCTTTCTAGACTGGTTCGACATCTTGAACATGGTATCGGTGAGTCATTTGTTTTTGTTTTCCTTTTTGTTTTAACTCTGTTATGAGTTTGAAGGGAACGGCATAATTTTTCATTTTCATTTATGACCTGTATCTCCAGATTTTTTTTTTCTAATTTCCTTGTGTTCGTGGTCTCTTATTAAGGCCAATGTTTGGTCCTTCTGGTACGGCGACGCGAGACCCAGGTGGGACTCCACTCCAGCTACAACCATAGGTAGGTTTTCTTTCCGCAAGCAGATTTAACCGGTATTCATTTTTATCTTTTCTCTGACAGTAATGACACTCTTATTTTTCTGTGTTTACAGGTACGCTTCTCCCTGTATTTCTTAGGCTCTGTCGTTGCTTCCCTCCACTATCACATTCGCCTTGTAAACGAATCTCTGGCTTCAATTTCAGGTGGGTCACTCTCCACGCTCGGCCATTCTGCAGGTCGTTCCAACTTGTTAGAAGTTGAGATTAATTTATCACTTTCGCATGGCCAGCTACTACTAGTCTAGATGAAATTTGCATGTACAAGACTCTCGTGAACCTTCGAGAGTTTGCTTTGGTTGTATAATTTTTTTCTTTCAAGCCCTACCTCAACGGACTTTTTAACTTTGTTAAACATTTCGATGTATTGGTCTTGGTCCTTATGGTAAAGATTTCTCATCAGATTTGCCGAGATAGCGATTTTGTCTCCATGTATTTGGCACTCAACTTGTCTTCCGCCAGGCTGGGTTATCGTCTTTTATTTCGGTTCCTATGGAACCTGGTAGCCTGGGGTTAAAATTTAATTTTGTTTTCTCTGCACCTTAAGTTTAGTAATTCCCTTTTTGGACATATGTTTATCGTTGCAGATTATTTTTATGACAGTCTTTTGTATTCTGCGTTGTATGGCAATCTGTTTGGCTCCACTTCTCAGATCATGTGAAAACCCATTTCCACATACTACATCTTTCTATTTCCGAATTTGAAATGTTTTTTTTTTTTTTGTACCATATATTTAGAACACCTTTCGAAATTTTAAATACTGGTAATAATTGTAAACAGGATGAATTTAGCAGAGGAATACTCAAGCTTAATACCTAAGAAGTTAATCATCATACCGTAGGTTATTGTTCTCTAACATATTTCTTCTGTTTGGTAAAACTTCTAGAATGAATATTATTGGGGTACAGTTTGAGATATTTTCGTGGTCGCCGAACTTGGCCTTAGGTGCTACTCTTTACTACTTCATTATGCATAAAATTTTTACACATGTCCTTCGGCATTTATACGTTGTATTTCTCTCACTACATTAGGTAGAATTTTAATTGGTTAGCTTAATCACAGAATTTCTTTTCTGGTATTAATGGGATTGTTCTATCATAGGCTATCTTTGCCCGAAAATACTTTCTGTTTGCAAAATCAGCTACAGTTTAGCTTTTTCATGTTAAATTCTATCGGCCAGCCTTATATTAAATAATGATTTCAATGTTTACTCTACTCTATTAGTCTACCTTATTAAACTCCTCGATGTTCCCTTCGGGGTATGGATGTAGATAAGTGCATCATGAATTCAACAGAAATCTGTGATGGAGTTCTGTGTAAGTGAAATATGAAGTACAGTTGCAGGTCTATTTCAACATTTAATAATTTCTCAACTATAGTTTCAGTCCTTGTCTCTCTGTTATGTCACTTGGTTGACATGGAGGTCTGGCCTTTATATAGTTTCTTTTCCAGCATTCACACATAAATATTTCTTCTATTATTTGGCTAGCAGAGTTCATTCTTATTGCATCCCTTATGAACTATAATAATATGTTTGACTCTCTTATAAATTTGATTTCAGAAACAATTACAATGTAATTTGTCTTATGTTCAGATTTTAATAAATTAGAGTCTGGTGCATCTAGTTTTAATGGAGCTTCTTTTATTTTAAATTGCAGAAGCAGATTAAAGTTAGAATAAATATCACCTTAGGAAAATATGTATTCTCAGATTTGAACCAGTTATGGTTTAAACATTCTGATGAATTCTTTCCCTAGATGTGATTCCCACAACCATATAGAGGTTGAAGATAATTCTGCTGAAACTTCTGTTCAATGTGTGGAATATTACTACATAAAATCTGTACCTAAATTTCTCCTTTCGATGCAACAGAAAATCTAATTCTACTTCTTATGATCACATGTAAATAAATAGGTCTAAGGTAGCATTCATAAGTCTAGTATGCAATTTCATCAATTATATGTAGCCAATTCATACATTAAGAAGTAAAACATAGTTAAATTTAGAGACATACCACTATTGAGATTGACCAACCTCCCAACCTTAGAGTCCTTTTGTCTCCCAGAACTCACCCCCGAGCTGAGATCATCCCCCTTGAATAGATCAACCCCTAATCTGTACAAGAGCAGCTTATTTAAGCTAATTTTTCCCAAAGCCTGTTTCTAATTCTGCGTCCAGAATATCAGGATGCTTTTCTTCTTGTTTGCCTAGGCTTCCCATTTTAGGGACTCTTTAAAGCTGTTTTATGCTTTTCCTCAGCTTTTCCAGCTTTTTACCTCTTCCCAACTACTTTCCTCATCATTGGGGAAATTTAGATCCTTCCTAAAAATCTAGATTAGAAATAATTCCTTTCAAGGTTTTTTTTTGAAGGATTGTGGGGAATAGTTGCCTTATCCATCCTCATGGATTTAGCAAGTGATCTCATAATCTCATTTTTGGTCAATATGCACACCAGTATTTTATTCATTTCCTCAACTTAAATATTGAATTACATTCACAAATATTTATCCTTTGGGGTCTCCGCTTAGGATTAAGGTTCAAATGTCTAACTTTGAAATTCCAACACATAAATTGGGGGTGTTACAAAAATAATAGAAAAGCTAGAAAAGCTAGATTTCAAAAGCAATGGATTTAATAGAAAAACTAGATTTCATAGAAAAACTAGATTTTATAAATAATAGAAAATCTAGAAAAGTTAGATTTCAAGGAATACATAAATAGAAAAGCTAAATTTCAAAAAAGATAGATTTAATAGAAAATGTAGATTTCAGAAAGACAAATTTAATAGAAAAGCTAGATTTTAAAAAAGATAAATTTAATAGAAAATCTAGATATAAAAAAAGATAGATTTAATAGAAAACCTAGATTTCATAGAAATAATAAAAAAACTAGAAAAGACAAATTTCATAGAAAAACTATATGTCATAGAAATAATAAAAAAGCTAGAAAAACTATAATTCAAAAAAATATAGATTTCATAGAAAACCTAGATTTCAAAAAAGATAAATTTAATAGAAAAACTAGATTTAAAAAAAGGTAAATTTAATAGAAAAACTATATTTCAAAAAATATAGTTTCAATAGAAAATGTAGATTTTAGAAATAACAGAAAAACATATTTTCATAAAAAAAATATAGATTTCATAGAAAAACTAGATTTTAGAAATAATAGTAAAGCTAGAAAACCTATATTTCAAAAGATATAGAAAAAGAAAAGCTAGAATTCAAAAAAGATGGAAATATAAAATCTCGCTTTCCATAAAAATAGATTTAAGAGAGAAGCTATATTTGATTTAAAAATATATATATATATATATATATATATATATATATATATTTAATAGAAAAGCTAGGTTTGATAGAATTGATAGATTTAATATAAAATCTATATTTCATAAAAAGGGCAGTGTTAATAGAAAAGATAGATTTAAAAAAGAAAGATAGATTTAATAGAAAATCTAGATTTTAAAAAAGTTAGCCAGCTACCCACCAGGCTAGACAAAGAAGTCCAGCAAGAAGTCCAGCAAGCCCAACATCCTCTATTAAATTATATTAATAATTATTAATATAATAATTAACAATTATTATTAATACAATTATATTATAATATTATATTATTAAATTATTATTATTATTATATAAAATAATAATAATAATAATAATAATAAATTTAGAATCTATTTTAATAATATTTTAACCTTGTAACCATTAAAAAAATCTACTTGATCACTTCAATGAGTAAATTGTATTTTAATACAATCCATAATTAATATACATTAAATAATTTAAACATTAAAATATTAATAAATTGGAGCATTAAACATTATTAAGTAAAATACTAATTAATAGCATTAATTAAAACATTTTACAATATGTAATTAAAACTTTTGTATAAAAAAATGTTTAATAACAATAAATATTAATTCAAATATCTGGAAAAAATTATATTAATATTAATTAATAATAAAGTGAAATAATTATTATATTGCCATTATTACATTGACATATTAATTAAATCATTAATATGTAATTATTATATTTAATTACATTATTCAAATATATCTAAACATGA
>JAXQQM020089542.1:0-34784 GCA_034641835.2 Pinus albicaulis | reverse complement strand
AGAAAGAAAAAAACGCTATATTATATTAAGATATAACCAGTACATTGACGAAATATGTCTCAGCTGCGTAAGAACTGCAGCGAGAAATCAACATATAATGCCATAGTGAAATGCTCAGTCAAAATACCGAGCAGAGAAAAACAGGGGAAACGATCCTTCCCTTACAGATATCTTTCCTGATATATAAGAAGAAAATAAACAGAGAAGTAAGAACAGAGATGAAAGGATTCATCTCGATCCTCACCCAGAACTGTGTTGACTGTAAAGTAATAGAAAATCAGAGAGATTGGACAAGAAGGCATTTTAGCATCAAGATTCCAGGAATGTTATAGATTATGAATCATGATTTAAAAATAAAGAGACATTCTTGGTAGATTGGTAAGATGAACCCGATGATTGTACTGTCTCTTGTGATGAAGATCCTGGTAGTGTGCAAAAAGATATGCAACAGAAAATGTGGATAACCATGAACCCGAGAAGTATGCCCGCTCGCTTGATATAACAGGATTCAATGAATAGAAGTTCAGGCACACTTGATTGTATGAGTTGTCACTCTCGCCTGATTAAAGAGTAAACATATCATCCTGGTGGGAGGACCTGAGTACTAGTATGAATTGTTGTTGCTATTGCCCGCGAGAAAACATAATAAGCACGCTCGCTTGAAACAAATTTATACACGCTCGCTTGAAAACATATTGAACACGCTCGCTTGAAAACATATTGATCACGCTCGCTTGGGTCATGAGTCACAGGCTCGCTTGTAAGATAACCCGCTCGCCTGAGAAGGATACTTTTGGCAATCAGTCGAAAGGGCCTATGAGAAAGATCAGAGATGCTCGAAATTTAACAAAATTTATGTCAAAATCTTAAAACAGAAGGAAATCAGGAGAGAGGGATTGAAAATTCGGCAGACTGTCTGCCATCATTATAATGAGAAATAAACATCAGTCCAAACTCAGCAGAGAGTCCCTTTTTAGATAAACGATCAGCCCGGGTGTTGTTCTCTCGGAAAATATGGAACATAGGGAAGAAATCCATTCTACTCCACAGATACTGAGCACGGTCAATCCAGCCCTACAAAAGTTGATTGTACATGTTAAACCTATTAGACATCCAGCCAATAACCAACTGGAAATCCCCATATATACCGGCCACCCTAATTTGGAAATCAATAGCAATGAGAAGGCCACCCCAAAGAGCCATAATCTCAGCTTTGTTGTTTGAACCTGGACCACCGTTCCAATAGAGGAGAATGCGATCCCGATCCGAAATCTTAATCCATGCCCCACAACCAATGTTACCATCAGCAGAAGCTCCATCGAAGTATAAGGCAGGGAGAACAATATCATGGGGTCTGAGACGATGAGAAGCATCACATACATCAACAATCAAAGGAGGATTATCCGCCATCCAATTTTTAATAGCCATATATGTACGGTGGATCTGGAATGATTTCTGCTCAAAAATAATATTGTTTCTTGTGAGCCAGACTTCCCATATGAAGTAGAAGGGAAGGGATCGGTGAGCATTGTTCAAAGAGTCCCAATCATATGCCGCAGAGATAAAGTCCACCGGCAACCAGGATGGGTCCATAATAAACGAACTGAATAATTTCCATAGCTTTATAACGGAAGGGCATGAGAAAAATAGATGATCAATGGATTCCTCAGCCATGAGGCAAAGGACACAGCAGCTAGGGCCATGATAATTGCGCTTCCTAAGATTATCCCATGTAAGCACTTTACCTTTCCATACCAACCATCCGAAAATAGTGACTTTCGTAGGGATATTCCTCTTCCAAAATGGAAAGAAAATATTTGTTGGCTGCTGAGGAAGATCAGATACAATCATACGATATACATCCTTCACCACAACCATGTTGTTTTTGAGGGGCCCATTCCATACAATTTTATCACCCCCTAGAGCATAACACAACCCAGCACAACTAAGAGTATTTCGAAACAGAACCCATTCGTCAGCGTCCGGGCCATGTAGATCAAGTTGCTCGGCCGATTTGAAGATGGGAGCGCAATAAGACCAATAATGAATAACCTGGGAATAAAACATAATACCTCTACGTGCCAAAGCAACAATCAAACGCTGAGAGGGTGCTGAAAGAGGCGTCAGTGGCATGAAGTTTTGTGAGCCAATTGGAATGTCACAGCCATTCCAAAATAGCCAATATAAGCGTGGAGCAACGATATGCAATATCAATTTAAAACTGCGCCAAATGCAAGATTTTATTGGCGGAAAAGTGAAGTCATTACAGCTAATCTTCATCAACGCGTCCCCACTATAATATTTGGCCTTGTTAATATTGTACCATATACCTGTGAAGTTAACAACTCGCCAAAAAGATTTAACAAGTAGAGCTCTATTGAAATCCCGGATACAGAGAATTCCCCAACCATCCATGTCCTTAGGAATAGATATTGCAGATAGCTTACAAAGGGGGAATTTCCTGCATAAATTAGCACCTCCCCAAAGAAATTGTGTAATGATGCAATTGATTTTGGAAATGATAGCAGAAGGAAGATAAAGCAAGTGAGCCCAGAAAACTACCATTTGCGATAATACCGATTGAATCAGTATGAGGCGACCTCCCACGGATAACCAGCGATGTGTCCATCGCTGAATCCTATCGCGGAAACGATCAATAATCCAATCCCAATCTTTGTTCTTATAACCACAGGGTTTGATAAAATATCCCAAATATTTAAAGCCCTTAGACATATGACGAGTGCCAACACCCATAGAATCAGCAATAAAATTGACTTCTTGAAAGTCCCCAAATTCAAATAAGATGAAAGATTTGGAACCATTAATGCCCAGCCCTGCAGCAGATTTAAATCGCAAAAACATAATGTTTATATTGAACAAGTGATTTCGAATCAAATAGCCAAATAGTAATAGGTCATCCACGAAGAGAGAATGCGAAGTGGATACCGATTCTGAAAATGCAAAGCCTTGAATGTAACCCTTTTGCTCAGCTGAATGCATCAACCTGCTGAAACCCTCCATGACTAAGATGAATATGAGAGGTGAAAGAGCACAACCCTGACGTAGGCCTCGACCAGCCTTAAAGAAGCGGGAGGGGAATCCATTAATAATCACTGCATATCTAACATTTGAAATGCGGGACATTATCCATCGAATGATTCGAATAGGTAATCCGACTTTGAGTAAAATAACTCGGATAAAGGACCAATCGAGTGAATCATATGCCTTGTGTAAATCCACCTTCATAACCAGCGCCTCCTGCTTTTGTGAGTGCATTGAATGAAAAACCTCCTGAGCGATAGCAATCGCATCATGAATAGACCTGCCATTTAGAAAACCAAACTGCTCCACAGATATATTAGCAGATAAAACAGCTTTAACCCGATTTGCAATAATCTTAGAAGTAACTTTGTAGATTAAGTTGCAAAGAGCAATGGGTCGAAAATCAGAAAATAGCTAGGGGTCCGATACTTTAGGGATGAGAGCAATGAAAGAAGAGTTCAGATTTGCAGGCATAATGCCCTTCTTGCGGAATAATTCCATTAACTCAGAAAGTTCTTCCCCCAAAAGATCAAAAAAGAATATGAAAACTTCCCATCGTCATAACCTGCTCATCGTTGACAAATGGTGAATGTAGGAAATAGGTTGTGCGTATAGAACATTTGTGGTGAACTCATCGTAGACAAATGGTGAAAGTAGGATATAGGATGTGTATACAGAACAATTGTGGTTTATGGCCACTGGTGCCTCACTTCACTGGACCGCGTACGTACTTTCCCTTCTGTCTTCGATATGATTTAGTGGATACTCTACCCTGATGCATCTCCAATATGAGGCATGGTTTCTGAAATTCGACAGTCCGTACAAAATTGCGTGCTGTTCCAGAATTGGGTTTGCTATCGCAAAAAACGCGGCAGGTTCTCTTCAATGGTTGATTCGGTTTTTAGTCCTTAGTGTTGTCATGGTATTAGATTTACTCCGGTTTGAAAGTCTTCGGATCCAATTCGCTATCGGTTTTTTTTTTGTTTTTTTGGTTTTCTTCACAAGCTCAATTACATTCAAGTGTTATTGTGTCACTTTCTTTTGGTCTATTATAATCACATAGTTTCATTCAATAAATCTCTAACATATTAAATGGGACTATGGTATGTTAAACAATATTTTTAATTTGAGTATATATTCGAAAATATCCCTAAAAAACACATTATTTAACCCATTACCAATATAAACCCAATATACATTTCCAATTTAAAAAGCCCTTACTTTCACTATATATTGTAGCTATCTATTTTTTTATTAACATTTTTTATACCTTTTTATATTTTTTCATTAACTTTAAGCTCCACTTTTTATACCAGCCAATATAAAATCTCTTTATCCCCTATATCCCCCAATATATTATTTCATTTTTCTCTGATTATATATCCCCCAATATGAACCTAGGTGCTATGGTATTGCTTCGACAGTGATGATCATAATCAAAGCAAAAATCTTTTGCTTTGGGTATTTCATCTACTTACACTACTACACTAAGGGTATTTCTAAGACATGATGAAAGAAATCTTTTGTCTTAAAAAATCGCTTTTTATTTTAGTTATTTTACATTAAAATTCAATATCAATTAAATTGTCTTAAATATGAAATTTAATACAAAATTAGTGGGACACAAATACTTTGAGACAAAACAAAAATATTTGAAGACAAAACTTTATATTTAAGACAAAATTTTATATTTAATACAAAAACAATTTAAGACAAAAATAATTTAACATAAAATATACATTTAAGACAAAAACAGTTAAAGACAAAAATAATTTAACATAAAATATATATTTAAGACAAAAGTAGTTTGGGACAAAAATATTATAAGAGAAAACTTTATATTTAAGACAATGGCAACTTAAGACAATGACAACTAAGACGAAACCCATTTAAGACAGTTAACAATTAAGACAAAACCATTAGCATTTGGAAGTATGCACTAAAATTCCATGAGTGGATAGTGGATACTCCTATTTTAATTTTTGAAAAAGATATTCAAACCCCATGAAATTTAATCATGTCAATTTTATTTTGTTTATATCACATTTTTCATTTTTTTTTTAAAATCACATTCTAAGAATATAATAAATAAATAGAAAAAAAATATTATTTTTTATTTGGCCACTCAAGGGGATTTAACTTTGAATCTCATATTTTTACATAATACTTCATAACAAGATGATTAAGAAATGAGTTACATTCCATGAACTAAAATTGTTTATTTTTTTAGTATGTGAAAATATTTAACTTCAACTAAAAATTTGATATAAATTTGCAAGAAATTAAATACAATATAATGATAAAAGAATTTAAATATTTTCTCAATTGTTATATATATATATAAAGAAAATAAAAAATAAAAATTCATCTATATATGCATTTTAAAACTTTATTATTTTCTATCTAAATCAAAAATAAAAAATTTGATTCTTGCATATATCTTATAGTCACATCTCAATTTTCTTTTTACTATTGAAAAAAAACTTTCTACTAATGTTGTAACAAACATACATATACAAAATGCAATTTAATAATTTTTTATATTATTTTTTTATTAGGTATTAAGATGTTGGTAAATATTTTCATCTCTTAATTAGAAAACCATGAATGTATTATTAAGAAACCATGTAATATTAGTAATTGATATCATTTCAAACTAGGGAATAATGATTATATGATTTATCTTCCTCACTTAATAGAGATATATGTAAATAAATTGTGAAGGATGTTGAAAGAGTACCTCTAGCATAAACTTTAATTCAACCTAAAAACCCATTGTCATGCTCCTATAGTCACCCATATCGTAGGTTTACTTATGATTTATCTTCCTCACTTAATAGATATATATGTAAAGAAAATTGTGAAGGAGGTTGAAAGAGTACCTCTAGGATAAAATTTAATTTAACCTAAAAACTCATTGTCATGCCCATATAGTCACCCATATTAGAGGTTGACTTAGCACATCCAGATGGCCCATCACTATAGGTTTGTGGTCCATCTGACTCATTTCATCTCACTGATTTTCTCAATCTGAAACTATGTGATTATATAGTACACCTCAGTTTTTATATTTCAAGATCTTTAAAATTCATACGTTTAACAGTTATTGGAGTATGTAGATAATAATTCCACACAATTATGCCTTAACATAACCAATATGAAAATTATATGAATGAAAGTAATCTAATAGAATCAACAACCTTATTGGCCTAGCAGTAGTCAAATATTCAAATGTGTTACAATTAAGTGAACTCTAGTCTCGTATAACAATTTGAATTATAAGAGCACATGATTCATACAAACCTATCACAAAATTTCTTAATTCATTTACAATCATCGATCGCAACTTTTTCATATATCAAAATTTTTTTAGTTGATAGAAATAATAAGTACTCTCGTATGCATGCGATGTATGAAGAGTTAAATTAAGTGAAGGAAAACAAGTTAAGTCTAATATTATAATTCAAGTGAGTCAAAGTTAAAAAGGTAACTCCTTGTCAATAAAAGCTAAGTGAAGGAAAATAAAAATGTCGATTTATGTTCAAGTGAAATTCAAAAAGTTTAGTTAAAGCGTGAACTCATAGTTTGCATGAGAAAGAGAAAGTTGGAGTTTGTATGATTCAATATTTAGAAATTTTAGTGCTTATATACTCATGGTTTGGTCATTGTAATGTGAAGTAAGAAGAGAGAATAACAACAATTCGGTGGATGTATATGATAAAATAATTAGTCAATATAACTTATTTATTCAAGAAGAAGTTTTTGTACTTATTTTTCTTGTGTTTGCATGTTTATATTTGCATCTAAATAACAAGTGGTATTGGAGTAAGGTTTATCAAGGTTTTGAAGCAGCAAACAAGTTAAGAAGGTCATGAGCTACTTCCACTAAGAGCCTTGGCTATTGTGAGTAGTCTGCAAATCAAAGTTTGCATCCATTGGTCCATAAGTAGAAACTAGAGCTCCTTGACAGTTTGTAAACCAAAATACTAAAATTTTAGGGTGAGTAGCCTATAGAGCCACCACCATATCAAGAGGAAAGAGCCACCACAAATGACCAAAGAAGGAGTCTCCATCGTAAGTTGTAGCCATGAGCCTCCATAAGAATATACATCGAAGAGCTTAGAAAACTTACTAGTAGTTGTTGCGAGCCACCATTAAACTGAAGGTTAAAATGTTTATTTCTAAAGATAATCAAGTTTATGTGATGTTAATTTCTAGAAGGCTAACACATTAAGGAAAGAAGTTAGAAGACAAAATAAACGCTACAACCATGGGTCACAAAGTAAGAATGGAGAAAACCGAGAAAATAAATAGAGAGGAAGAGCCAAAGTATTTTGAAGATCTCATAGAGATTCTCGCCACAGTCGAGGCATCTAAAAGAAAAGTAGAGGGAGTAGAAAAATTTGAGGATGAATGGATCAGGATAAATCTCATAACACTTCCAACATTTGCTAGTAAAATTTTTAATTTTTGGGTACTATCAAAATGAAACTTTTCTTCCATGTAAAGATTTGATTGAGTATCAATCTAATAAGCCATATGATGAAGTATGTGATATATTACTATTGGATACTATACAACATGCATTGGGTGATAATTCCTTGTGCAACATAGCAAAAGCTACATCTTCCTAGGAAGCATGGAAGACCCTAGAAGCAGAATTTGGTATAAAGGAAGTGATATAAAGAAAAAAATCATGTTATAGTCTGTTGAAGAATCAACAAAAATTTAACTACAGTTCTAAGATTAAACGAGAAAGAATCTAGGAGGAAAACAAAGCTTGGAGAATCCCACTCAAATGTGGATGATGGGCAGAAAGACTATAAAAGTGAAACCCGTCATGGAGAAATGCATATGGATGAAGAACACACATAAAATATTGCAGAGTAAGAAGTTGAAGCCCATACATGTGACGTAGAGTAATAACATATAAATGCTCGAGAACCCTACTTTAAAATGGATGGTGAAGATGATGGTGAATCCCACTATGATGAGACACATGCAGATGGTGATTGAAAAGTGAGTAGTGAATTGGTGAATCCAACAATAGTGCTTTTTTATGATGGTGAAGCTTCCAGTAAATACATCAATAACATTTGTGATATAGTTGGTATGATTGTAGTTTATAATGACCTCTTTTCATCAGAGTTTGAAGCATTTAATTTTGAGAATAACAAAGACAATTTTTCATATGAAGTAATGGTTTGTAGAGTTGAGTGTGCAAATCTCATGAATCCAAGAACAAATGATGAATTTGGTGAAGTTGAAATTGTTAATGAGCACATGCATGCTCAGATATATATCACCACAAAGTGGATGAAAGTTATGTTGATGAATTTGTGGTCTCTTTTTTGAAACAAGGATTGATTGTGGAAATATGGAAAGTGCCATGTTTGAGGAAGAATTGAAGGTTGAAGCTACCACTATAGCAACAAGTTGTAACAACTCTGGTCAAAAGTCCACGTAAAAGTTAATAAAGGTAAAATAAGATATTGGTCATGGGACATGTATTCCAAGTTGAATGTTGGGCAAAAACATCCTAGTGGGTGTTCATTTCAGTTTATTAATGGTTATCAAAGTCGGCAAAGAAAATGGAAAAGGATTTAGAAAGACATGAGGCATTTATTGGCATTTTATTTATGAAAATAATGGTGAATAGGAGAAAAGGGTGGTAAAGGTCACAGGTTGCATGTAAGGAGGAAAATGAAGAAAAATAATGGAAAAATGAAGAAATTAAAGGCCCCATTGATAAAAAGTCTTATGAGGATCAGTTGGAAGTTTTTGCACAAACTTTTTCAGTTAAGTTTTGGAGCTCTCATTATATTCTCTCTCTCATACTCTTGGACACTTTTATTTTTCTTAGAGAAATCTTGGAGGAGTGTGGAATACTTGGGCATTAGAGCAAGAAGGCAAAGGAAAAGAAAGAAAGCGCAAGAGGAAAATGATATCGATAGCTATAATGGGTTTTTCTTGTAGGTATTGAGTTTCATGTATGGTTCTCTTACTAGTTTTGGCATGCATGGCATATGCATGTGGTTATTTGGTTTTGATTTCTCATTGGAATGGGGGATTGAATGGATTGACAGTGGTTTTTCCTAACCTTGCTATTTCCTGGATAACCATGTTGTGGGTTTTACTTTTTTTTTCTGGTTGGTTTTCTCGTGCCTTTGGTTGTGGGTTGAGTTATTAGTTCCTAGAAGCCTTGGTTGGAAAAATAATTAGGAAGATATTAGTGGGTTGAATTACTAGTCTTGGAAGCCCTAGTTGGACTAATTCTTTGGAATCTCGATAACAACTCTGGGTTGAGTTACTAGTCCTAGAAACACTCGTTGGAACAAACAAATTGGAGCCCTGGATAGCTTGGGTAGAGACCAATATGGTGATGGTTAGTGATGTTCAACTGTGAGACAGAATCACCGATTGAGGGTTGAGGTGCTTTGGCCTCTGGAAGCCCCAGTTTGGTTTTGATTGATTTGTTCTATGAGATCCCACATTCATGCTTGGAATATGGAATTGGGATGACTGGCTTAAAGAAATATTTTATTCTGCCTAACCTATGGTCTGGTGGTTCAAGGAAGTCCCATACCTACTCATCCTATGTAATCATCAATAAGAGCTCTTTATCCTTGGTATTTTATGGGTAAATATACTTGTTTATATGTGGCTTATATCATTGTTATACCCTTGATATTTCTATTGGTTATATTTTGGTTATGATTGAGTTTTATGATAGTGATAATGTATGGCTCTCATCATGTTTTGGCTAATAATTGAATTTACAATGATTATATGGATTAATAGATGGTAATGTAGTTATTTTGATGAGGCATCAATTCCTCTTAGTGATTCTCAGATAATTTTGAGAACCTTGTGCTGAGGTTTTTTGTTTTAACCTGTAGAATGCATATTTGTGACATGTTTGATGAAATGGTTGTCATGGCTAGTAGCGGTCGACACAAGTCATTTTTTAGGTATTTACATTTTTATCATTGTTTTGATCTTACTTTAAATTTCTAGAAGTTTCATGGAGTTATGGGTAGTGGCCCGAGTCCTGACCCTAAAAAAGTGGCACAAAATCTGGAGTCATTGCCATAAAAATACATGGAAAATCCCCTAGGCATGCCTTGTTGTGGGAGCGACTGGAGGTTCTAAGTCACATGCATGCCCATGTCAAGGGAGCGATTAAGAAGTTGATATAGAAAAATGTCATTTTTTCTCAAGTTTTGGTCACATGGATGGGTTAGATGGCTCTGGTCACCAGGATGGGTTGGATGGCTCCTGGGGGTTATGTTTCAAGTGCAGAAGGTCAAGTTGGTTGTGTTCCATCAGTTCCACTTCCTTAACGGATATATAGGGAGTTGAATAGTATTATAGTAACTATTCTTCACATGTTTTCCCCGATTGGCTAGCTACTTGGGTAGATGTCAGAAGAGGGTGTTATAGAGTGGTATCATAGCATGGTTTCGTTCTCCTTGGGTGATTTATGATTTCCATTCCCCTTGGATGAATGTGTTGTCATATGTACATGTCGGTTGCATATAGGTCCTTGTGCTTGTGATCTATGTGCTTTTTCTGTATGGATGGAATTGGACATGATTATAGTGGTGTCACCATGTGAATGTTGATGGTGTGATTTTTAAATGTATTTTTTGTGAATTTATGTCAGTCGTGCATAAGTTATGTGTATCCATATTTATATGTTGTTATCCATAATTTGACTAGATCATGGTCGTTATGGATGAAGTCATGGTCCGTAGTAAGCATAGTCATGCACTGATAACTAGGAAATGGTTGAAAACATGTTTACATGTTTATATGTTTATATGTGTGTGTGTGTGTGTGTGTATTGTGCTAATCTAATCACTCTTGCAGACGAGATATCCTCTCCGAGATATACTAAGGTATGCTAGGTTTTTTATGATTTGGTTTATCTGACATAATATACCTTGAAGGAAGAAGAGATCAAATATGACTAAAAATATGGTAGACTAAAAAGATTCTCCGTATGAATTAGATGAGTAGCATGATGTTGGGAACTATTCTGACTTAGCAGACACATTAAGGAGTTTGAAGGAGGAAATAATGATTTTCAAAGAAGATGTTGACAAAATAATGCAGGCATAGGAGGATATGACTAATGGGGCCTGTGGAAGTAGACCCGTAGTGGGCACAGGCGAGATAGAGATGACACGAGCAGGGAAGTTAGGTTCTTGGATACTGTGGAAAGGAGAAGTGATGGACATCGATACTATCCTCGTTCTGGTTCTGATAGGTATCATGGTCATAATTGTTGTGATCCTCATAAGAGGAGTGATAGGGGATAGTTTCCAGATGAGTTCAAGAAATAAAATCCACCTACATTCGATGGGGAAATGAAGAAAGCACAGGATTCAGAAGCATGATTGATTGGAATGAATACATTCTTCAGATTGCACGATTACTCAGAGAACATGAAGGTCGGGATATCTACATTCAGTGTTAAAGGTAAAGAAGATATTTGGTGTGAAGATTTAAACTACATTAGAGATATTTATGAGGAGGAGTTGACTTGGAGTGTGTTCAAGAGAATATTCAGGAAGAAGTATCTATCGAAGCGACACTATGATCACAAGGAAAAATAGTTTTATGAGCTAAATATGGACTCTATTATCGATCAGGAGTACACTAGCAGATTTATGGAGTTGTTGAGATATGTGCCTTAGCTCAAGGAGGAGAAGGCCAAGATTCAACGATTCATCAGTGGGTTGTCGATAATATTCAAAGACAAGATCAAGTTTGATGAGCCTAAATCATTGGAGGAGGCCATCCAAAAGCTAAAGCATTGTTATGAGAAATCAAAGCGTAGATGTGAGACTAAACCCAACTGTAAGGGTAATGAAAGGAATAAAGGGAAATGGGATAACAAGCAGGAAAGACCTCAGGACACATGTAACAAAGAGAATGCAGTACCAAACAAGAAGTTCAATGCATCTAACAAATTTTAGGGATTTTAGTTTGAGGAGGAGAACAAGGGTGTAGGTTGGTAGCCTATACAATGGCGGACTTGTGGTAAATATCATCACATGAGAGATTGTACACTACATCAAGGTCGTAGACCACATATTTATAGTTCTCAGGAAGCAGAAGTAGTGGGGGATGTTGGACAAAGTGTTCCTTGGATATATTTAGTGTTGGATAACAGACATGCAGATAACCAGGCATCTATTATCGAGATGGATGGTGACCTTTGTGATCAATTTGTTTCTATTTTGATTGGGCCTAGATCTAATTATAGTTATGTTAATATTGACCTTGTGGATAAGTTTTGTTTGAATAAAGAAGTGTATGCTAAGACATGGTTAATGCAGTTGGATATAGGTACAAAGGAGCGAGTTCATCATTTTGTAAGATGTTATGCATTATATTTGAATGGTATGTCTACATCAACACATTTGAATGTATTGTCATTGGGTTCGTATAACATGCTTTTGGGTATATATTGGTTGTATCTTCATATGACCAAAGTGGACTGCTATGAATAAGCTATTGAGTGCTTGGATGAAAATGCTGAACAAAGATTCTTGAAAGGTGAGAATAAGGAAACATCAGTTAGAATGGTGACAACTATGCAGACGAAGTGTAGTTTCAAGAACATGTCAGTGTTATTTGCAGTACATATTTCTAGGGAAAAAGATAAGGAAGTTGAGGATGCAAATATCTTGAGCAAGTACCTGGTTTTACAATAGTTTTAGGATGTATTTCCTGTAGATATTTCAAAGTTTTCGCCTCAAAAGGAAGTGTATTTTTCTATTGGGTTGGTACCAGGGGCAATATCAACATCAAAAGGACCATACAAGATGAGCACTCCACAGTTGGTAGAGATAAGGTTGCAGTTCAAAGAAATTTTGGACAAGGGATACATTAGGGAAAGTGTACCACCATGGGGCACACCAATATTTTTTGTGAAGAAGAAGGATGGTACTCTCAAGTTGTGCATTCATATCATCTAGAATTAGGCTATTGAATATTAACATTTATCCTAAGGGTTGAGGAACTAGGGTTCAAAGATGAAATTGTATTTTATTGTTTTAAACCCTGCTTATCTCCTTCAAGGGGGTTTCTTGAGGTCTTAAAAAATACTTCCTTTTTCTAACCAGACTGGTCGTTTCTTTGACACATGTATGGAAACATAATTTGCAAATCATATTGTAATATATTCATAAGATGATATTATTGGTATTGACTACACCTTATTTGGAGACATCATTTTTATTGTAGGGGTTGGTACCTTTCTATTGGATGTGGTTGGTGATGTGAAGACTACTCACCTTCTAGTAAAGATTCATACTAACTCTAGCAAGCCTATGGATGTTTTTTTAAAAAGGGATACCCCTATCAGATCATCTCATTAGATTATTTGTTTTTTCATGCTATTATTTTTCTCAACTTTCCTTCTACAAGGGGTTGAGACTATTTCCTTCATTTATTTTACATGGCCCTATGAAAGAAGAAGAATGGAGATTATCTCCACAACTTTTCCATTTCGCTAAGTTACAACCAAAAAGAGTCCAATTCTATAGCCAATAGAATAATAGCCTCTTGATGCACCTTTAGTGAGTTACGCATAGCTCTCACCTATCACTGTAGCTCAATGAAATGACATCTAATATCTCTAGCATAAAAGAGTTTCATTTTATGCCCAAGACAGCAGTATTAATGGGGAATTTATTAAGGAAATGTTCTCCATTGGGGATTTCAATTTTTGCTAAACATACAAGAAGAATCTTGGTGTTGGAGGAAGAGATAAAATTTGTTTTCCAAAAACACAATATCATCACTCTCCTAGTAAAATGGATGTTCACCCTACAAGATTATATCCTTATGGCCTAGGATAAGGCATCCATCTATGTCACCCATTACTATTGAATTAATGTTACACTATTAAAGAGCAAAAGACTTTGAATGGATAATTCTTTGTGTTGAGTTTCATGGATAGTACACGAGAGTTTGTTGATCAAGTTCTGTAATTTTTCATCATACTCGGAACTTTCTCCAACCATTTTCTTAATTTCCTTTAGCTTAGTGATTTTTTTTTTCATTTTTTAGCCTCTAGAACTTAGATAAAAATATCACCTTTAATTCATCCAAGGCCTTAGCTACACCCTAGGGATAAATCTATATGAACTTCATGCACCATTAGAGAATCTTCCCCCACAATGTGGTTACGAACTTTATCAACTTAGAAACTAGCACTACAATCCTTTTCACTATCCAAATGGATCCACATAGGAATGAATGCGGTTTTTCATCACCATAACCCTCCAAATGATATGGGATTTGTTTTTGCGTAGCTCTTGGGAAACCTCAAGCTGTCATTTCTTAAGAAAATCAAAAGGAAAAGAAGTTTTTATGTTTGCATGTAGCTCTTCTAAGTCAGACAATACCATTTCCTACACATGATGTCTCACAAACTCTGGCTCCCATGGACCCTTATCCAATTGAACATGCCCCAAACAATATTGCCCAAGATCTCACTTCAAAATTTGTTCTGAAATAAAACCACAAACCCAACATCTATCAAATAATTTTCCACCAAGAATTGTAATTGTAGGAATGGTTGCAGTCCATAATATGATAAGTAAAATATGCTTTATTCAATTCCCATTCAAAAAAATGCTTTGAAGGTTTTCTTTATTTATATGACAAGAATTTTCATACAAGTATTTTCGCTTTGGTCATTTTACATGTAGGAAGGGGTTGAATTTCATGATAATGTTGATGGAGGTTTTTACTATGGATATCTCATTATTTTCGGTTAATGGTCAATTGTTTCGAGGTGTTTTATTCAGTCCAGTAAGAATTTGGTCCTCATGTTATTATTTGTACTTCTTTGTATGCCTATCCCTTAAAATTTTGGATTTATTTACTCGATCGTTTATGTAATGACTCTGGTCATGTGGTAAACAAGTACATACTATGCTAATGGTCTCAGTGATGGCACATTTAGGCATATAGTGTATATATTACCGTAGTCATCTCAAATCAGTAAGATATTATATATATTTCATTATGTTTTGAAATACATATTAAAATTACATTCGCATAATTATAGTAAATATACTGGAAATAATAGATACACTATGTCTATAAATAATTTAATAAATGAAATCTAAATAAAACCCTAACCACTAACATAAATTAATAAATAAAATCTAAATAAGACCTTAAACATAATGGCCTTTCCCTAAAGGGCCACAGACCTTTAAATACATTGGTAGGATCTCAACAACAATAACCTAAAGTTGAACTATACTAAATATTTAAAGTTGAAATACACATAATTGATAATTATTGGTATCTATAGTGCACAATTATAAGGTATAACAGATTTCGGTGATGGAGATGGGAATTAATCACCGAGACCTACTAAATTCAGGTTGCGGAGGGAGAGGACTGAATGTAACCATCAATGGCTAGAAGATAGCTTGCAATAGTGAACAACATTTTTTTCCCTCCCACACACCTTTTCGACTCGGGAGGAGGGAAAATGGCATGAAAGGCAGTGGCCAAAGGGAACTGTCTTCTAGTGACAAGTTAGGAAGGACTGGAGGGCAATATGAGGTTTGGGGAGAAGGGCAAGGCCTAACTAACCAGAAGGATGATGCGAGCAGAAGAATATATGGGGAACATAATAAAAGAGGGGAAAAAGAAGAGAGAATGTAGTGGGAATGGAGGGGAGAGGAAATAATATAGGGAGGAATACTGAAGAGCGAGAAGAAATCGAGGGATAGAATCAAGTGTGCTGATGGTAGAGCTGAGGCCCAAACTTCAGTGGGATATAGATGCAATACTTGGAATTTAATAACACCAGAGGTGAGTTAGATCCATTCTAGTTCTCATTTGATATCTACCAGTTCATCGAAAATTAATAAAAACCTAGGGTAAAGATTAATGAAGGTGTATAGGCGATGAAGAAGCTGTTGATCATAATCGAATTCCTATAAAATTTCACAGGCAATCTGGCCCAGAGCTCTCAAATTCCCCCTTTCTGCCTTGGAAAATCATTCTCACGCCCATCGTTACCATTTCCCACCTCCAAAACACCTCATAAAAGGCTGAAAATCCATATTTGAAATATTTAAAGCATAGCTCCTTCGGCCCTAGCCCCTCTGTCTTTTCCTCCATGTAACTCGGACGCTAGACCAGGCGCTAGTCCGACGGGTGCTTATCCAATATATATTAGGCGCATCCTGAGCCGTCGATCTGTGTAGATCGAACGGCATTTTCTCATCTCTGTCACGCCCGTAGCCTACCTATTCACCGTCCGATCAAATCGTAAAATCTACGATTCGCTGTCCATCCGCCTTGGTGGTCCCCGCGCCCAAAACACTGTTCAAAACCAGGTGGTATGTATCGCACCGCCTTTCGGTGGTAGGTGGTATTTCTCCTTGGGCCAGCGATTCCATACAACGCTCACCACGTGTCCCCACGTACGGCCCGAATACCACCCTCCATCGCGCATTAATGTTCGACCAAAGTCACGCAGTGATATTCATCACAACCGTCCGATCTGAGGGCCTTCATCTGACGGTCATCGCACTCCAAAGCTGCACGAGATTTAGTCCAAGCCCACCGCGCCCCTGGCCCACCATCTTATTGTCTTTCGATGTGTTTTCAACCGTCGATCTCGCCCAGAGATCGAACGGTCCATATCTCCTGCATACTCCGCCATTGATTTTGTTCCTCCATGCCATCATCCCACGTGTTATCGTATTTCTTCCTCCGCCATTTATATATTTCATTCATACGTTATATTTTAATGTTTTTCTCTGGCCAGCTCGTTCGCCATTCCTCCGCTGCATTTTTTCGCCACCCTACATTGTTTCACCATATCACAGTTCACACGACCGTTTCCATTAACTTTGCCATTATCCCCACTGCGTTCACCTTCCCGTGCATGGTTTTCTGTAACGAGTTTGTGGATTTTGCAGGTGTGCAGCAACGGAGAACTATTATGACTCACAGTCTTAATTGTCGTGATAAAACACACATCAAAGGACCAATTTCAAAATAGAATTATGAAGAAATTCCTCGGAAGCCAAATCGACAAGACTTCAATTAAAGGAGGCAGGGTTCAAATTTGTCAAACCCTGCAGGGACATCCCAAGGCACCGATTTCACAGATGAAGATATCAATGGAGCAGATAAAGAATATCAGTGACCAGCAGAGAATTAAAGGCAGGTAGCTGAAGATTTCGAGGGCCTTGTCCTAGCCTTTGGAAGCAGAGTACCAAATTGAAGATCCTGCACATCATTCGAAGGATCTATACACAGAAAACAATGTCCTCAAGGCTTTATTTCAACAAAGTTTTCTTTCCAGGGAAGGATAGAATGTTGGTATGGTTATCACTATATCGTGTTCCTGAAAATATTTTCACCCAGTGGATTTATTTCAGTTAGCAGGCCACGGAGTACAAACGACACAGCGTCGTCAAGCAGTATGGGCGGGCACTTCCCCACCATTTTGTTTTGATGATACAATTAAATGTTCATCACCTACTTCTTTTGCTAGGTTTTAGTTTCTCCTATAAAAACCATGACGAAACGCATTGTAAGGGATCCAGATTTTTATCAGAAAATTATGCAGTGAAAGGCTTTTTGCATACATTTTGTATAATTCTTGTATGAAGGCTCAGAGCCCATAGGGTCTCAGTGAGGAGGAGTTCTATCTGTCAAAGAGGATTCTGGTCTTTGGTATTTCACAGTCTATAACTCTCTTTATTGTGTTATTAATAGAACATTTCATTTCATCCATCTTTCTTGTATCCTGTTTTGGAATGCGAGTGGCTCACTGATTTTAAGTATGGATTCATCCTAGTTGATGCCCATGCCTGAATCAGTCAAGCACTTTAAATATGGCTCATGCATGATATTCTGTTCCATTACTCATCTAAACCATGTTTCTACTATATTAGTTGCTTTGGGAGGATGCTTTTAAAATGCTATTATCATGTATGGATTCTTAGATTGGTAAGCCCATGCATGGTGGTATTGTATATCTGGGTATCAGCTCAATGTTAACTAGTATCTTCTCAATATTTCTTTCACTACATACACCTTCTGATAATTTATGTCTGTGAAGTATTTCTGAATCGGCCCGCTTTGCAGTAAACTGTCTCTGAATTGTCTGTTGCTTTTGTATTTGAGTTCTGCATCTTGCCTCTGCAGTATCTCCTTTCCTGTGTCAGTTTCTGAGAGTTTGGTCCTATTCTGGATTTAATTTCCCTGTTTACAGGAGATAGCACGTGAGCTGAAGCTGACAACTTCGCACATTATATTATATGCTCCTTGCTATGCTAAGATCTCCTAGGCACTGGTCTATCACAACTCTAGGCTATCTCTAGGAGCTACAACATCTTTCTGGCGCCGTTGCCGGGGACGAATTTAAGAAAATCAGAATCCCTGGGCCTCGACAAAATCATATTCACTCTCTAAATAGGTGAGCACAGAGAGTTGAGAGTTGTAGATCCCTCACCTTGGCGACTCCACATTTGTTATTTGATAAATCTATTTGCAGTCCTGGCTCCTCGTAAGCCACACCTGAGGTCAGATACGTCTAAGCCAAAGACACCTTCAGTGTCTGACCCTGAAAAGATCATACATAGAAGAAATTGGAGGGAAAGAAAATCAGTCCATTCTGAGATTCCCGAATTCTCTCAAGAAGACTTTCCGTCCTCCTCCTCTCAATATTCTCAATTGAAAACTCTTGACCCCACTGTCAAAGATACCGATTACTATTCAGATAGTCCACCCTGAGGAGGTGTCCAATGTAAAGACAGTCTTCATCCTACTCCTAAGGTTGAAGAGGTCAAGGAAGTCACCGAAGTATCTGTCGTTAACAGACCTTTGTTCCCCTCAACCCCTCAAGCTGCAGTTGAGTATATTCCTATTATTATTCATACTCCACTTCCACCTCCTCCTCCTCTTACTCATCAAACTATTGCACTACCTCCACCTCCTCCAATGGCCAATGTTCCGGCCTTCTTGATGAATAAATATGCTCCCCTGGCATTACCCCAAGTGTTGAATGATATGCCCCAGGATTATCTGAATATTTTTCCCAGATTCAATGGGGAAAATGAGATTGATGCCCAAAAACATCTTGAGACTTTCTGCTCCTTTGCAGAGAACTTTAATGTTGAACATTTAGATGTGGTCTTAAGACTGTTTGTGCAATCTCTAGATGGTGAAGCTCGAAAATGGTTTAAGACATTGGCTGGCCGTTCTATTACCACTTGGGATAACATGGAAGACACTTTTCTCAGGAAATGGGGAGAGAAGAAAGATCATGGAAATTGCCTCATTGAATTCAATACATTAAAGAAAAGACACAATGAAAGAGTGTCAGAATTTATCAAGAGATTTAGTAAATTGTATCTGAGTCTCCCTGCTGATATGAAACCCCATCAAACTGCTGCTAAAGTTGTTTTTGTAGCAGCCTTTGATTCAGAATTTGGTTTCTCTCTTAGAGAAAGAAAGCCTGCTACTCTGGATGATGCTCAGGCAGATGCACTAGAGTTGGAAGCAAACTTTGCTTCCACTGGTAAATCAAAAGGAAAATCTGAACAAAATACCAGAAGAAGGGGCAAAGGGGAGGTGTCTATTTCTAGTCAGGACAGAGACTCAGACAAAATGGAAGAGATGAGCAAATTAATTAAGAAAATGGTCAAGCTTGAATTGGAAGCCAAGAATTCAGCTTTCAGGAATTTCCAGAATGCTTCAAACAGAGGTTACAATCCTCAGTATAGGAAACCACCCTTGCAAATATTGCCAAGGGAAGCAAAGGAGCAACAAGATCAAGTACCACACCCATTGTACCTGGAAGGCCTAGAAGATGACTCCACTGAAGATATTGCCTATAGGCTGGAGGATGCAAATATTTCCTTTTCAAATAGTGATGGAGAAGAATGCTCTTTACAAGGGAATGATGAAGCTGGGTGCTCATTGCAAAAAGAAGAAAAGATCAGAGATGCAGAAGAAGAAGAATTTGATCATTATTGTAAACAATTTGATGATTTCATGCAAGCACATTTCAATAGAAGATATGATCTCAGATCTTCTAGGAAGAGGACTCGTACCCAAGAGCAAGAAGAAGAGCTGCCCCAGGAGAAAGCACCTGCTCAAAAGGAGGATACAATGCAGAAAGCCACAGACAAAGGTAAGGGCCCTCTAAACAAACCTTTGCAGTCTAATGATCAAATTCCTTCCGCTCCAAAAGAAGTCATTCCTCCTAATACAGAGTCTGTGTCAAAAGAGGCCAAGCCCCTAGTTGAAAATAAAGAACCCAAAGAGGTTGTGATAGAAAAGTCCCCTCCTGCTTTTAGTCTGCAAAAGGAACTTGAAAAAGTCAAAATTCCAGTCCCCTTGACTGAACTATTGAAACAACCAGCATATCAGTCTCAAGTCACATCTTTCATGCTCCCTCTAGAAGCACCCATCATCCCAGATAGTCTCAACATTCAAGAAGAGAGACCCATGGTAGTTTTTGGCCCACATGTTGAGGAGATAGATCCCTCTACTCCTCCCTTCTATGTGTCTCTAGTAATCCATGACCTACTATTACATATCTGCATGCTAGATTCTGGAGCTTCCCATAATCTTATGCCTCTGTTAGTCATGGAACAACTAGGTTTACAAATCACACGTCCATATAAAGACCTCTACTCATTTGATTCCAAAAGAGTTAAATGCTTGGGGATGATCAAGGATTTAGTGGTAAATTTGGCCCAAATCCCAGCAAAAAGTGTGGCAATGGACATAGTGGTGGCTGACATTCCAGCTCGCTTTGGTATGTTGCTATCGAGGTCCTGGGGAACAAAAATTGGTGGATCAATTAAGATGGATTTAACATATGCCACTATCCCAGTTTTTGGTGGCCAAGAGAGGAGACTATACAGGGAGACTAGATTTTTCAAGATGGTGACTAAGGCTGACAATTCTGTAAATTCACCAGTTTACAGTAAGGAAGGAGATTTTTCATGCTTGATGCTAGAAGAAGATCAAGACTATGCCCATGAACCATCCTTTTACTAGATCAAGACTGAACAGCCTTCAGAGGGTCATAAATCAGGAATTTGGACACTACATTTTGATGGAGCAAATTCGAGAGAAGGAAATGGAGCTGGAGTGCTATTAATTTCTCCTGCAGGAAGATGGATCCCATTGTCTTTAAAATTAGAATATGAAGCCACCAATAATGTGGCTGAATACGAAGCACTCCTGTTAGGATTGCAAATAGCCAGGAATATGGGTGTACAAAGTTTAAAAATTCTGGGAGATTCAGAACTAGTAGTCAGACAAGTCAGGAATCAGTGTCAGACCAAACATCCTAGGCTAAGGGCTTATAGGAATGAAGTTTGGGAGATGGTATAAAACTTCTTCTCGGCATTCAATATCCAGTTCATGCCCCGAGAACTGAATAGGATGGCTGATTCCCTTGCTGTGGCTGCCAGTACGTTTCGCCCACCTCAGAACCCTCTTTTGAGATATGAAGTTGAGGTGCGTTATCGGCCTTCAATTCCATATAACATCAAACACTGGAAGGTATTTGAAGATGAAGAACAGATGAAGAGATTCCTGGAAACAGTGGGATAATTCTCCAATATGGAGATTGATGATGCAGAAGAGGCTAAGTCTGAAGATACTCCAGAAAGAAATTGGGAGGAGAAAATGGCAGGTAATAAAGTGTTGCAGTTAAAGGGAAACGTTATACCTAGAGGGCTGGTGCCTCTAGAAAGATTATTTGACAAGAATGATGTCCCACTGTAGCCAAGCAAAGTGGTAGAAGAAAATCAGGTGGAAGACCTGAATTTGGGTACTGAGGCTGAACCCAAAATTGTTAAACTGTCCAAGAAATTCCTTGAAGAATATAAAAAGCTATATCATAAATTATTTCAGTCTTACAGAGATGTGTTTGCATGGTCCTATCAGGACTTGAAAACTTTTGATATCAGTATTATGCAGCACAAAATTCCATTGAAGGCAGATGCAAAGCCCCATAAGCAGAAGCTCAGACAAATAAATCCCCTGCTGCTGCCTTCTATTGAGAAGGAAATCAAGAAGCTGCTAAAAGCCAAAATAATTGTACCACTGAGGTACTCTGAATGGGTGGCAAACCTAGTCCCTGTACGAAAGAAGAATGGAGAAATAAGGCTGTGTATGGATTTTAGAAATTTAAACAGAGCATCCTTAAAGGATAATTATCCACTGCCTAAAATGGATCACATCCTGCAGAAGGTGGTTGGAGCTTCTAGGATGTCAATGATGTATGGATTCTCTGATTATAACCAGGTGGTTTTACTTCCAGAGGATCAAAAGAAGACAGCTTTCACCACACCATGGGGTACATTTATGTATGCCAGGATGCCTTTCAGATTGATTAATGCAGGGGCCACTTTTCAGAGGGCTATGGACATTGCTTTTGTTGGGGAGCAAGATAAATTCCTGGTGGTCTACCTTGATGATATCACTGTATTTTCCAAGAATGATACTGAGCACATTGAGCATCTGCGTAGAACCTTTGAGAAATGCAGAAGGTATGGTCTCTCTCTGAATCCTCAAAAGTCTTTATTTGCATTAGAAGAGGGAAAGCTTTTGGGCCATATCGTGACTAAATATGGGGTGAAGATAGATCCTAAGAGGGTAGAGGTTATAAATGGTATTTCTTTTCCCAGAAATAAAAAAGAGGTACAAGTATTCCTAGGGCGCATTAATTTCTTGAGAAGGTTTATCCCTAACTATGCTGAGATAGTTAGGCATATAACAGATATGCTGAAGAAGAATAATGAGGTAAAGTGGTCACAAGAATCACGGGAGGCATTTACCAGGATAAAGAATGCTTTTGCAGAAGCCCCTGTGCTGGCTGGACCAGATTATGATAAACCTCTCATGATTTTTTCTTTTGCATCACCTCATACAATAGCAGGAGTTTTATTGCAGAAAAATGAGGAAGGGTATGAGCATCCTATTTCCTTTTTCAGTCAGGTGCTCCGTGATGTAGAGTTAAAATACAACATATTGGAAAAGCAAGCATACGCCCTAGTGAAATCCCTCAAAGAATTCCGTGTATATATCTTACAGTCCCACATCACTGCATTTGTGCCTGCAGCTGCTGTAAAAGATATTCTTATTCAGGGGGATAGTGAAGGAAAAAGGGGCAAGTGGATCGCTAAAATACAGGAATATGACTTAGACATCCGCCCTACTAAGATGATCAAGGGACAGGGGCATGCCAAAATGTTATCTGAATCAAACTATCAAGCTCTGGGCATAAATTTGTCCATTATAGCAGGTGAGGAATCTAAGGAGAAAGAAGAACGACATGGAATTGGAGTAGCTACTCCAGAAACACATCTAAAGTACCTCACCAGTTCGTGGTACAAAGAGATAGTATAATATCTCCTTACACTCAGCTTCCCTCCAAGTTGTGACAAAACTAAATACAGAGCGCTGAGATTGAAATCACAGAAGTACATAGTCGCCAATGGCCGGCTATACTGGCGAGATCCCTCAGGTATCTTACTCCTGTGTCTCACAGAGAATGAAGTCGAGAGTATTATAACAGAATTCCATGAAGGGATCTGTGGAGGTCATTACAGCTGGAGGGCCACAGCTCATAAAATTCTGAAAGCTAACTTCTATTGGCCAAAGCTTTTTGGAGATGTTTTTGCTAAAATAAGAGCATGCGATAAATGTCAGAAATTAGCTGAGAGACAGCAATTGGCACCACTTCCCCTGATTCTTGTGCACGTAGATGAACCATTCAAACAATGGGGTATTGATTTTATAGGTGAGATACATCCTCCATCGAGTGGACAACATAAATGGATATTAACGGCCACTGATTATTTCACCAAATGGGTGGAAGCCATACCTACAACGAATGCTACAGATACTGTGATCATAAGGTTCATGGAGGAAAACATCATATCCAGGTTTGGTTGTCCTGCTAGGATAGTGACTGATAATGCACAGGCCTTCAAGTCTACAAAATTTATGAATTTCTGCCAGCAATACAATATCATACTGAGTCACTCTACAGCTTACTATCCACAAGGAAATGGCTTGGCAGAGTCTTCAAATAAAACTCTGGTGAGGGCCTTGAAGAAGACTATCAATGAAAATTAGAAGAATTGGGATTCCCAATTGAAAATTTCTCTATGGGCCAATAGAATCACCAGCAAGAGGCCAACTGGGAAATCTCCCTATGAATTGGTATACGGACGAGCAGCATTTTTTCCTGTACAGCTGGCTTTACCAGTGGCTCGCTTCATGCAAGAAATCCTGGAGGAACCTGATGATATGATCAGGAGAATCAATCAATTGGTGGAATTATAAGAAACACGAGGGTAGGTGAATCAGAGGTTAATGGAATATCAAGAGAAAATGAAACACGTTTTTTATCAGCATGTTAAGGACAGGAAGCTGCAGATTGGTGATTTGGTGCTCAGATGGGATATCCGAAGAGCTGAAAAAGGTAAACATGGTAAATTCGACCCCCTCTGGTTTGGTCCTTTCAAAATTGTGGAGCATGGGGGCAACAATACTTTCAGGTTGGAGAATTTACAGGGTGACTTGTTGGACGCCCCTGTAAATGGTCAATTCCTCAAGCCCTACTTCCAGTTCTGACTCAGGCCGAGAAAGCCTGGTGTATTATATTGTATATTAATTTTGTTGTTTTGTTTTTGTTTGAATAATGTGGATATCATGATGAATTATAAAGTAAAAATGGAGGTGCTGGAGAGCAGATTCTGCATACATGATGATCAAGAAGGTCTGCGAAGTTCTCGACACATTCAGGGATGAATGCGCCGTCCCCAGTTGGAGCCAATGTTGATCATAATCAGCTCCCTATAAATTTTTCACAGGAAAACTGGCTTATACACCTCAGATCCCCTCTTACAGCCTTAGAAAAATCATTTTTATGACTATCGTTGCCTTTCCGCCCCCAATTACATTATAAAAAGCCACAGATCGTAAATTCGAAAATCTATCAGGCCTAGCCCCTTCAGCCATGCCTCTGCTCCTCTCCTCCATGGGACCAAAAGCCAGAACCGAGGGAAAAATCACTAGGCGCTTACCAAAGTATATCGGGCACGTTCTGAGCCATCCGATCAAACCATAGATCAACGGTCCGCAGCCCGCCTGTCCTGGTGGTCCCCATGCCCGCTCCCATTGCAAAACCGGGTGGTATGTATCGCACCACCTTTAGACGATAGGCAGTAATCCTCCTTGGGCCAGTGATTACATACCGCGCTCACCACGTGTCCCTGCGAACGGCTCCAAAACCGCTCCCCATCGCGCATTATTGTTCGGTCAAAGTCACGGCGCGATATTCATGTCAGCCGTCGGATCTAAAGATCTCCATCCAACGGCCATCGCGCTTCGAAGCTGCATGAGATTTAATCACAGGAAAATCATTCCCCTAGCCCACTGTCCATCGCCTCCGATGCTCTTTCAACCGTCGATCTCCCCCTTAGATCAGATGGTCCACATTTAGTCGCAAGCCCACCATTGACCTCATACCACCACGTCACCCTTTCCATATAGTCTGTCGTACGTCCACCTATCAATGTTCCACGTGTCTATCGCATTTTTCCTCCGTTATTTATACATTACGCTCATATGTTATATTTTAATATCCCGCATTATAAACTCTGGCCAGCCCTTCCACCATTATTTCTACTGCATTTTCTTCTTCACCACCCTGCATATTTCCGCCGCTTCATCACGTCGCTCTGTTACACAGTCGCTTCCATTGCATTGTCGTCCCCCATGCATTTTTTTTCTTCACAACTTTGTGTGTTTTGCAGGTTTACAGTGACAGGGAATTATCATCATTTGCAGCATCCATTACAAAAGCCGAGAATGCGTCAAAGGACCAGTTTTTCAGAGGCGAAATTTATGAAGAAAGTCCTGGGTAGCTACTGTGACATGACATCCATTAAAGAAATAGGGTTATACTTTGGCAAGCTTCCCAGTGTCATTCAAGGCGTCGATTTCACAGATGGAAGCATTAATGGAGCAGCAAAGGAAGATAAGTGGATGATTGAGGAATTTAGCGTTCGGCGTTGAAGAATTTAAAGCTTAATTCAGAATTGGGAAGGCAGAGGGTACAATGCACAAAAAACATTACCCTCTAGGTTTTATTTTAGTAGATTTTTCTTTCAGAAAAGGACAGAATGTTTATGGAATTCTAATCTATTCCGTGTTCCTGAAGAGATTTTCACCCAGAACATTTATTTCAGAAAGCCGGCCACCTAGTACAAACAACGCAGCATAGTCATTCAGCAGCATGGGCGCGAATGTTTCTGCCATTTTACCTTAATTATGCAAATTAAATGTTCATCACCTACCTCTTTACTAGGTTTTGCTTTCTCCTATAAAAATCATGAAGAAACGCATTGTAGAGGTTCCATATTTTATCAGAAAATTATGCAGTGAAAGGCTTTTTGTATACAGTTTGTAAAACTTTTGTAGGAAGGCTCAGAGCCCATAGGGTTTCAGTGAGGAGGATTTCCATATGTTAAAGAGGATTCTGGTCTTTGGTATTTCGCAGTCTGTAACTCTCTCTTACGTGTTAATTTATACATCATTTCATTTCATCCACCTTTCTTGTATCATGTTTTGTAATGCGAGTGGCTCACTGATTTTTGGTATGGATTCATCCTAGTTGATGCCCATGCTCGGATCAGTTAAGCGCTTTAAATATGGCTCATGCATGATGTCTTGTTCCATTACTCATCTAAACCATGTTTATGCTATATTAGTTGCTTTGGGAGGATGCTTTTAAAATGCTATTATCATGTATGGATTCTTAGATTGGTAAGCCCATGCACGGTGGTATTTTATATATAGGTATCAGCTCAATGTTAACTAATATCTTCTCAATATTTCTTTCACTACATGCACCTTCTGATAATTTATGTCTGTGAAGTATTTCTTAATCGGCCCGCTTTGCAGTAAACTGTCTTTGAATTGTCTGTTGCTTTTGTATCAGAGTTCTGCATCTTGCCTTTGCAGTATCTCTTTTCCTATGTCAGTATCTAAGAGTTTGGTCCCATTCTATTTTATTTCCCTGTTTACAGGAGATAGCATGTGAGCTGAAGCTGACAACTTCACACATTATATTATGTGCTCCTTGCTATGCTAAGATGTCCTAGGCACTGGTCTATCACAACTCTAGGCTGTCTCTAGGAGCTACAACACCTATAATATCTTCATGATGTAATGGGTGTGGTGTCTTTGTGACTATATTGAATGTAACTCTTGGGACAAGATCTTTACCTTCTCTCACACTGTCTTATAATGGCAGTCTTAGAATGTGTATGAAGGACAAAACTCATATTCATGTGATGACTATCTCGACACCCATGATATAGGCTCAATTTTTATATGATTCAACATTCATTATCAACACTTTTACAAAAGTATAATATTCAACATGCAGACCTGACACTCCTGTGAAGAAGGGTTAACATAATAGTGGCATATCCATGGAATTTCAAGTTCTATGATGAAAAACTCAATATCTTGAAGTGGTGATTCCATCACAACATTCAAGGCATAAAAATCCAAACCAACATAATAAGCACACAATCCAACTCACACTTAAAATACATCAATGTTTAATGTCCTAAAGGAGACTAAAAACCCCCAAGAAAATATTCTTTAACATTATGGTTTGGAAGCATAAGAAGACCTTTCTTAGAGTGGGAAATCCTCCCCTGTGTCATTGGCTTGAGAAATAATTCTCCTTTGTATCACTGTGTTAAGAAACAATGCTCCTCTATGTCACTGCCTTCAGAAACAATACTCATGTGTGTTGCTAAACGTAATAGTGATAGTGAGATGATTATTAAGAATTATAAACATGATTATTTAACTTACAAAGGCGACGCTGATAATATTTTAGAATAGCTTCATCAATGTGCTTAGATATAACAGCTTCATCAATGTGCTTCGAATAAAAAACACTTTCCACCTCTCTATGATGTCCCGTGTTGACAAAAATGTATACATATTTAACTTTATTTCTCATAGAAATTCTATAATATCTCGAAAATAATAAATAGACACTATGTATTTCTTGTGTTTTGTTTTCCCTAAATAGGTGATTGTAATAATATAGAGGAATTATGATTTCTTGTGCTCTTTCCACCCATCACACCATCATCAGAATATCCATGAATTGGCAGTGTATCTCCCCATAGGTAATAGAATCACAAAGATATCCCAACAAGCAGTTATCTAATATATGAGGCTCATTCATAGATTGATTCAAATCTTTATAATGAGGCATATGGTAGGTGTTTTTCAATAATCATCATGGATCCCACAATATATATATATATATATATATATATATATATATAATTTTACTTCTCCATCTCATCAGATCTTTAAGAAAAAATATTACATCAAGTCTAGGTCTTCCATCTTAACTTTACATTGATAAACGAGAGGGTCATCATCTGATAGGTAGACATCATCAAAATGACATATCTCGTCCACTTGCCATAATCATCAAGCTATCTGCAACCTACCCCCTTCCTATTATTGACCCATAGTTTCATGTACCAAAAAAATTAATCATAATCATGCAGCATCTAAGGTAACAGAGATATATATCAAGCCATCATCAATTTCATCATACTCAGCTGTCATGACTTTCTTTTATCAATAATCATTGGGCAAGAAAATTCATTGGGTCATCTTGCTAGGTATTTTATAGCTCCCTCTGAGGCCTTTCTTTAGGTGATCATCTAACCTTCAATCACAAGCTCCTCATACGAGAGATGATACTTTCCACAATGCAATAGCAACAACCAACTTATAGGAAGCTTGCTTTAGGTCAGAGAGGAAAAATCTGAAGAATCATCATGGTCCTTCTTCAACCATGGTGAATAAATCCTCTCATGATATTATCCCAAAACTACTGCATTATCCTTCAAAGCTAGATGAATGCTACCAATGCATCAAATTCCCCAATCCATGATGAGGAGGGGTCCTTCGCATTCAGGCATCCATATCCACAAGACCATTCTTTATAAGTTCATAACCTAATGCATCAAAGAGCCCAATTACCCAACCAAGATGCCAAAATCAGGGTCTTCTGCTTATCGTGCTTGTCAAGACATAAAATCGGTTATGCACTTTCTTCAAGGTACCTCTATTTTTCATGCTCATAAGGATTGTTACAAGGAACTACTCCAATGTTCCATGCACTTTTTTACTCCTAGCTACCAGACTTCCAAGGGGTACACAAAGGTGCCAAAATAAAGGTGTTGCATGAACTTGCATTGCTCCAACTGCTAGACAAAGATGTGAATGGATGCTACCATACACCATTATTGCGCCTGCAACTATTGCCACCATTCACAACTACAATTGCCACCACCACTACTCCAAATGTTCATAGTCATTGCTCCTACACTCCTCCTACACTTCACTACCTAAAAACACTATGTTGATTAGCTAATCTGATTTCTATTGCTCAACTCATCAAGCTCTCTTAGTCATTAAAGTCAAAGTTACTTATTATTGATTATTTTCATCATCACTCTCAGTGGTGCCTCTAACGTCTCTGTCCAAACAAACTTAAAGTCTTTGGTCAAGTTATATCAAATAGTATCATACATTGATCAAATGCATCTGAAGCAACCTGCCTACTATTCTCTGTTTTTCATGTGTCAATGAGAATTATACCTTAAGTGTGATTATGCCTTTTTGTTCTGAACCTTCTTAATATCAACAGTATACCACAAGGTTTAGGCTTGTTGATGCCTTTTAGGATCCCTTCAGGTTGTTGGCCTTGTTCTGCAAACCACTCATTCAAGACAGTGTTAATGACTATAATATCATGCCAGCAAACTCTAGAAGATCTTTGTGCTTAGTGAAACTGTATGATCTTCAGAACTTACTCACCGCAGGTATACTTCAGTTAGGCTCACAGGAGGACTATCATGAACACTTTAGGATTATTGTCATAAAAAAGGGTGTTGTATAAAAACACTGCAATGATAGTCTTAAGCAACTACTGCAGGGCAATGATGAACCTTGAGGCTTACTTCTGCAATAAGATAAAGCTATTGTATACAGTGAGACTACTTGACAACACAAATATTGTGGAAATGACAAGATCTTAATTCTAATTCCCTTTCACTTCTTCAACTTAAATATGCCAATTGAAAGTAACATGTGTCTTCACTTAGGTCATTACTTAAAATAATCAGAGGTATGCTCCAATACAATCATAACCAGCCATTCAAGGTAGGATATCAAAACAATAAACATGCCACTGTAGGTTAATCAAACTTCAGGTGTGAAATAATATATTTAATGAAATTGGAAGATTTCATTCCTCAAATGTGAATGTCTTAAGAGCTTATAGGGATGCTGACATTGTCACAGCTTATACTCGATTAATCAAGAAATTCGATCATATTTGTGTCAAATCACGGATCAGGGTTCCTAAAACTGGTCAACGATCAAAATAACCATTAGAAGAGGAATCCAGGGCACATCTTTGTCATGCTTCCATTAAAAATCATAGGATCATATCTAGGAAGAGGTATCTTGGATTACTTATTACTTTTGGTGTGCCAAAATTCTCAAAACACCAGATCTATGAGGACATCTAACATCATCCTTCTAGTCATTTATAGTCATTCAAATAGATTGTTCTAGGCAAGCTCGGAAAATGCAAAAACATTTGTGTTTTAAGCAGTTACAAACCTTTCTTGCTACCACCTCTAGGTAGCTATCTTGAAAAAGTGCAAGAATTTGGTTTGATGCAACTCTCAATTCTCTCTTTGGCATATTCTTAAGATCTGTGATCTTAATCATGGCATTGACACCACCAGGCTTGAAATCAAGAAGCTTGATGCCCTTCTCCATAATTTGGACCCTCCATCTCAGAAACTTCTTCAGCTTATCATCATCTCCAAAGATCTTCTGGTAGAGCTCCTTGTCTCGAAAATTCCCATAAGAAATGTAGCACACAAGGTGGCCCACTTTATCATAACAGTGCATGAAGGCCATTGAATTCATATTCTCGTCAAATTTCAGATCCTCTTCAACTATATTGTCAGCTCCAAATGCCTTCCTCCATGCCACACTATTCTACAACATGATGAATGCATCATTCACCCTAAAATCTATGGCACGAAGAAATTTCAGAAGTATAACATCATGATTTGGGCCAAATAAGCAAGGGAACCCACTAAGGGTGCATTAATGTAGGTGGAAGTTTCAGATTGATCATAATTGTTTCTCACATCAGTAAACATATCCATGTTGTTTGGGCCTCCCACCACGGCTCCCACCAAGATGTTGGGGTTGGGTGCGCTGCTATACAGAGATTGGAAGCCTTCTTTGCAAGGAATGGGTTGAAGATGATTGGCCTTGGAGGGCAAAGAAGGGCTCTGTGATGAATAAGTTTTGGATAGAGGGAACCATATCCAACAATGTGTGAAATCCTCATAGGATTATCTCCCAGTATGTAATCAACCTTCATCAACACAAAATTGATTTAGATCTTGCATACATTAATAAATTTTTGAAATAATAGGAAAACTAAGCATTGGACTATTATGAACCTATACATGGCATTTTGCAAGTGCTCTTAGCCTGTGAGGATTGACTGTCATTGTCCCACCACAAGTTACTACTTGTTTGGAGGAGCTCAAGTATTTTTCATATGTCAAGTGCAAGAAGGAAGAAGATGTAACGTATTGCAAATTAGTATCCTGCAATGTGTAAAGAAGACCTCCTGCTTAAAAAAAACATATAGTGTTAAATTTAGAAGAAGAAAGAGAAATTATACTATATTTAAATGCCAGTAAAATCTAAGAGATCACGTGGAGTATATTGAGCATGTGAATAGGGTGTTCCAGGTAGAAGATAGCAAATAAAATTTTCTACATGGACTTTGTATTCCTGAAGGGAGTGCACATGTCGTATCAAGAACTCCTGAACACAAACGACATAAATACAATCATTCATTCCCAATATACAATCAAACTGCCCAAAAAAATCTCCCTGTAGTTAATTAAAATAATAAAGAGTTATTTGAATATTAAAATATATTAAGGAAATCATATGTGAATTTAGGAAGGGGTATTCAATGATTTTGGATTTAAACATTTCACCTCTTAAAAATAAACACATGCTATTTTACTGATTGTTGAACTTATGAGGATTGTAGATGTAATATCCCCAAAGGGACTGCTTAGCAAAACATGCCTGAAAAAATGCATTTTTTAGGTATGTGTGCTTCAGAAAAAAATATCAGCCCTTTGATTCCTTATATATGATATATAAGACCCAATTCCAAGAGGAGATCAGAAACCAAACAAACTAGGTGAGGCAAACAGGCCTCCCACACCTAGTATGGCTTGATAAATGTCCAATGAGGGACTGCAGCAATATATAAGAATTTTATTGGAGTATTATTAGGCTAATAATGCATGGGGTATGTTAATAAACACTTTCATATCAATAATATATGCAGCAGCAAGGAAAGTGATCTATCCCTTCAACCAAAAGTGGGGAAAGACAGTGATTTAAGCCCTAAAAAGGTTATTTTCAGAAATCTGCATAAAAACAGAGGAAAGTGACGGTTGGATCTGTTATCTTAGGTCATGTAGGACTCCCATACCAAATTTCAGCTAAAACAAATAATTCTAGATAAGTTAAATAGGTCTCCCACTCCCGACATGGCTAGAGAAGGCCCAATCCCCATGACTTAAAGTATGCAAAAATTGCAGAAGCTTATGAAGCATTATTTTCTAAAGCTATTAGATTCCATAGGTTATAAAAATCAGTAAATAAGGTCTATGATATGGTTCATACAATATAAAAGAGAAAAACAGAGGTTTAACATGAATAAACCCTCAAAATAGAGGTGTTGCGCCATGTATTAAGATAGGAAAGCTTAACAGCGTAAATTTCAGGAGGCTGAAGCAATATTTTATTACATTTCAGATCTAGGATAGATATTCATATAAAAATATATATATCTATTAGATATATGTAAGCCAAAGAGGCCCTTATTTACACTCCCCTTGGGGATCTCAGCAAATGATGAATCACAGTGAGTAGATCTGAGATCTAAGTTACAGTTTTGCAGCAGTATTCAGGAATTTTGTAGTATATACAATAGTAATAGATCAGATCTGAAGGTTACATGGATTGGTTGGCCAATCCATGGATCACCTCAGTGAAAGGAAGTATCTTTTTCACTAGAGATCTCTCCTCCAGGAGAATTTCCAAACCCTATACAACTCTGCTCTGCAAAGAGGACGCAGTCTCTTCAAGGAACTACGTAGATGGCGAGGTAGAATACTTTGGCTTGATGCCAATATCAAAAACTGAAGCCCAAACATCCAATGCACTCTTCCAGGAGGATAAAAGACTCACTCATTGAGAAGAGGCACTAGTATTATGTAGATCTGAGTAGATCTAGTCTCCACTTGCTAAAGCTCACTGAAAAAATTAAATCCCAACATTATTTACACTGCCTAAGAGAGATGGAGCTTGGCCATATGCCAGATAGTGGACAAAGCAGGACAAATCTCCTCCAAGAGCTACTCAATGAATGGGAAAGGAATTCCTAAACAAGAAACCCTCACAATTCTCCGTTAAACAGCCAAGAGAATTTGGATTTGTCTAAGCAGACACAATCCTCTAAAATCAGATAATAATCAATAACCTCCTTAGGCTTCCCTCTCATCCCTTTTATAAGATAAGGGTTTGAAAAACCCTAAACCACCTTCATTCATTTAACCCTTTTCACATGGAGGACCTCCTTCTAGAACTGCGCTGATCATCCAGGAGGTTCAATGCATCTGGAATGTGTTTTGATTTGGTCCTGTTGACCCAGTCAAATGGCTCAATCTTGTTTCACACACAAGTGGATTTTATTAAGACAGCCTGATTTGCCTATGTTCACATTGGGCATTGATTTATTTTGATGTCTTCAGGAATTCACATGTCCTCCTTCACATTTTATTCATCAATTAAGAAAATAAAAACAAAATGAAATATTCCTATTAGCTTAGGCTAATTAGGAATATTACAGTCCTCCCCTCAAAAATGTTGCTTGTCCTCAAGAAACTGATAAGGTGAGTGCTACAACACTTCTCTTCCTTCTTTGGTGATTCCAACATGAGATAAGCTCCCCCCATAAGCCAAGTGTTCACCCATCCATCTATCCATGTCTTGCTCCTCCAAATTTCTCATGAGATGTAAATAGCTCATCCCATAAGGAGACAGTAAATCATATGAAACAAACATGGTTTGCCCCATGCTCTCTCTGAACTATGAAATATAAAATACATGGAGAGTGGTCATCCCATGAGGCACATGCCATCCTTCCTTCCTTCCTCCATACATTCCCATAAAAATTATAAGTACATCGTCAAGATAGGAAATCAAAATAATGTACATGAAAACATAAAATTGTACATATGGAGGTGGGTCATAGTCCCACATGTGGAACCAACGCAAGGCATTCCCTGCTTGCATCAAATATAGATATGGTAAGTGGTTCTCCCACCACCTACTTTTTGCCCACACCATATCACCATGGCTGGAAATGTGATATATGTTTGGTGCTTTGGGGAAGCACCCATCATGTTGCAAAATCTCTCTTTTTCTCTCAAGGGAGTGGCCCAATTCAGAAATTTTTGGGGCCCAATGTT
>JAXQQM020081136.1:0-16639 GCA_034641835.2 Pinus albicaulis | reverse complement strand
TCGACTAAAGATCCGTTATCAATCTCAGAAATACAATATTGTTGGAGACACGCTTTATCGTCGTGGAGCGGATTCTGTATTTCGACGATGTTTAACTCATGAAGAGGCTGAAATATTTTTGAATGACTGCCATTCTAGAGCATGTGGCAGTCATATGTCTGGGTATGCCACAGCCCAAAATATATTGCGCGCTGGTTATTTTTTGCCGTCATTATTCAAAGATTGCATTCTTACGGTCCGAAAATGCCACAACTGCTAGATTTTTTATCGAAAGATGCATGCACCACCAACTCCTCTTCACCCCATAGTTTTTGTAGGTCCTTTTGCAAAATGGGGCATTGATTTCATTACATGTAACCCTCACTCGGCCGGGGGGCATGGGTATATTATTCTTGCAGTCGATTATTTTGCAAAATGGGCCAAGGCGATGCCTACATTTGTGGCCGATGGAAAAACTGCAGCTACATTCCTATTCAATCATGTAGTTGCTCGTTTCGGTGTACCCCAAGCTATTATTACTGACCATGGGAGTCATTTTCAAAACAGCATGATGGTCGAACTTTCCGACCAACTTGGCCTACGCCATGATAATTCTACTCCATATTACCCGCAGGCTAATGGTCAGGTTGAAGCTATTAATAAAGTTTTAACCACTATGATTAAAAGGATAATTGGAATTCATAAATTGAATTCGCATATTATGCTTTTCTCAGCACTTTGGGCATACCGAACCTTAGCAAAAACTGCAATAGGGTTCACTCCTTTTCAACTGGTCTACGGTTTAGAAGTTGTGTTACCGATTGAATGCGAAATATCGTCACTCCAATTAGCCATAGAGTTATTACCATCTACTTCTGAAGAGGAGAAACGTTTTCTGTACCTAGCACAGTTATATGAGACTCAACGCACCGCTGCATTAGCAGCCGAAGCTCATAAAAAACGATTAAAGCTCAATACGACCGAAATGTTACACCTCATGTTTTTCTAAGGTGACCTAGCCTCGCTTATACGTGTTGGAAATATTGTCACCGATGGCAAAGGAATTGGAAAGAAGGAGCATTTGAAACAGTAACTAGGCAGTAGCAGAGAAGAACAGAGGAAGAGTGCATTTACAGAGAGCAGTATCAGTCAAGGAGCAGGGACAAGCAGTGAATTGAAGCAGAGTTGTCCAGAGATAGTGTAGGAAGAAAAAGGCCATCAAACAGAAAAAGGTTCTAAATTCTCTGTGAATTATATGTATATTCTTGATAGAATTCAGTAGGAAGGATAGTTGAGTCCCTATGGACAATTATGAATCATTGTGAAAGCATGGTCCGTAAACATCATAAGCTCTATGGAAGGAGTAGATTCGTGAATCTGTATAAGGTAATTTTGAGGAGTATTGATTGAACAAATCATTATCGATTACACGAATTATTGTTCATTGATACTGGTATCTCTCTTCGTGTAATGCATTGCCGAACATTTGATTGCTAAGGTCATGATACAGTGAGCAATGGGGAATGTATAACCTGATGAAGTAGCACGTTATAGTATGCGGAGGAGTATTACTATGAAACTCCCTACCGGATGATTGGACCGAAGTCTATTGAAATAAACCTGAGTTGTGAACCTAAGTTAAGGGACCAAAAGGAATAGTGTAACCCGACTTAACCGTGGGTTGGTCACTGTTCCAAAACCACGAGCGGATTTGAAAGGCCAGATTGCCCATATCGCACCTCCTTTCGGTGATAAGCGGTATCTCCTGGTAGGGGAACGATTCCATAGGGTATGCGACACGTGGCTGTGGACCCACGAAAATGCTATCATAGTGCGTCATCGCATCGTTATCATTTAAATGATGTAATCTCAGCTTCTTTTGATGATTCTACTCGTGAATCAACCAGAACATGATCTATGCACTTAAGTCTACTTTATCTCACTAGGACTAGACCATACATTATGCATGCAGTTGGAATTGTTGTACGATTCTAAGCTAATCCAAAAGAGTCTCACCTTCAGGCTGTCAAAAGAATATTCAAATATCTACAAGGAACTCAAGACTTTGGACTATGGTATCCAAAGAATGATGATCTTACTCTTCATGCTTACACTGATGCAGATTGGGCTGGAAATGTTGATGATCAGAAAAGCACTAGTGGTGGTGCATTCTATATGGGGCCCCGGTTAATATCTTGGTTCAGCAAGAAGCAAAGCTCTATTGCCTTATCTACAGCAGAAGCAGAATATGTGGCTGCCGCATCATGTTGCACTCAACTTCTTTGGATGATGCAAACCTTACAAGACATTCAAATAAAATGTTCACCGCCTATCTCCATTATGTGTGATAATACAAGTGCCATCAGTATTTCAAAGAATCCTGTTATGCATTCCAAGACCAAGCACATTCCCATCAAGTATCACTTCTTACGTGAACAAGTGCTTGAACAAAAGGTGAAGTTGGAGTATGTTCCCTCCAAAGAACAAGTTGATGATATATTTACCAAACCATTACCCAGGGAAGCATTCAAATATCTCAGACAAAAGCTGGGAGTAGTCTCTGCCATGCAAAATATCAGATCTACTTAAATACAGAAGATTAAATTGGATATGCGGAGTTCCTGCTGGAAAACCACGTATGGGAATTTGCTGACAATTTTTTTTTTCTGGGTCAGCATTCTTCAGCATAGATGCGGTGCTGATGGGTATCTCTGGATGCACCGGTTAAGGGGGAGCATTGGTCATGTGGAAAGGATGCATTTTTGGCATTCTAATTATTTGTTGTAGTCTGATCTCATGCTTGAAATTTTTTTATCTTGATTGTATAATTCATTTATGTTCATTTAATATTATGTTTAAAGATGCAGCATGATCTCAGGGGGAGCATGGTATTGTCGGTACAAAGGATATTGATCAACCCTTTGCCATTGATGTCAAGGGGGGAGGAAAAACATAGAGGTATAAGACAAACAGAGGAAGAGTATTGCCATCAATGCCAAAGGTGGAGATTGTTGGAAATATTGTCATTGATGGCAAAGGAATTGGAAAAGAAGGAGCATCTGAAACAGTAAGTAGCAGAGAAGAACAGAGGAAGAGTGCATTTACAGAGAGCAGTATCAGTCAAGGAGCAGGGACAAGTAGTGAATTGAAGCAGAGTTGTCCAAAGACAGTGTAGGAGGAAAAACACCATCGAACAGAAAAAGGATCTAAATTCTTTGTGAATTATATGTATATTCTTGATTGAATTCAGTAGGAAGGGTAGTTGAGTTCCTGTGGATAATTATGAATCATTGTGAAAGCATGGTCTGTAAACATCATAAGCTCTGTGGAAGGAGTAGATTCGTGAATCTGTATAAGGTAATTTTGAGGAGTATTGATTGGACAAATCGTTATCGAATACACGAATTATTGTTCATTGATACTGGTATCTCTCTCCGTGTAATGCATTTCCGAACATTTGATTGCTAAGGTCATGATACAGTGAGCAATGGGGAATGTATAACCTGATGAAGCAGCGCATTATAGTATGCGGAGGAGTATTACTATGAAACTCCCTATCGAATGATCGGACCGAAATCTACTGAAATAAATTTGAGTTGTGAACCTGAGTTAAGGGACCAAAATGAATAGCGTAACCCGACTTAACCGTGGGTTGGTCACTGTTCCAAAACCACGAGCGGATTTGCAAGGCCGGATTGCCCATATCGCACCGCCTTTTGGTGATAAGCGGTATCTCCTGGTAGGGGAGCGATTCCATAGGGTATGCGACACGTGGCAAGGTGGACCCACGGAAAACTGCTATCATAGCGCGCCATCGCACGTTATCGTTCGACCAGGGAAGCCAAGCGATATCATGGTGAGCCGTTGATTTATGAAAGGGCCATCGAATGGTGATCGGTTGATAAAGATGAGCGGAAGATAACCAGTTGGGGTACAAGCATTTGATTGGACCGTCGATTATGTATGTGGGGCCGGAACCAAAGGTCTATTTAAAAGCCATTTGATATTAATATAAAGTTTTATTATATAATTTAATTGCCAAAGGATTGTGGATAATGTTTATTTATCAAATTCCACAAATTTGATAAATAAAATTCCAATAAAAGAAAGAAAACCATCAGCAGTTGAGTGGTTTTGACTCATGGTACTAATAAAGGCTAAAACTATATAAGGAGAAGAGGATTATTGTACGACGTGTGCATGAAGAGGGGTTGATAACGAATGAATCTCTGTAAGAGATATCTGCATGATTGAACTCTAATAGATCTGAATCTATGATGCACCTGTGGATATGAAGAAGGTTCAAGATCTCTAGATCTAAAATGTTGAATCTCTAAGAAGATCTGTAGAAGAAATGATGAAGACCTAACGCAAGTCTGACGAAGAAATTGAAGAAAGTTGGTGGATCTGAGGGCTGAAGCCTTCAGTATGAAAGTGGAAGCTTTCTGCCAGTAAAAGTTGGTGTTAAAATCAGGGGGTCGAAGCTCCCTTCCAAGAAAGGTTGGTAAACGAGATCAGGGGGTTGGAGCTCCCTTCCAGTAGTGACTGGAGAACGAGAGAAGTTCGTAGCCTTCTAGAGGTGGGTGCCTGCGTGCTGGTATAAGTCCGCGCCAGTACAAAATTGTAAGAAGTTTCCTTTATAATAAATATTGAAAACAGAGTCGACAACAATGGTGGTTTTCTCCCGAATTGGGTTTCCACCTTAAATACTGGTGTTCATAAGTGTTGCTTATGTGTGATGGTTTATTATGTTATTACTGCACATGCTTACTAAAACATCTGATGAATGAATGATGCAATTAAGAATTAAATGCATAATAAGACCTCTGGACATACGCAAGTTTTATTAAGAATATCTGCGTGCATATGTGAGTTGAGTTTAGTAAAGTAGCATATAGTTTTAAGAGAAAGAAAAAGAAAAAAGTTTTAAATACTGATTCACCCCCCCCCCCTCTCAGTATTTTTCCCAACAATATGATCAAGATAACAATAAACTACGAAGTTTGAAATTCGAACCCATTTGGCATTGTCCTTATCTTTGTCAGCGGTACCTTTCATAAAAAGGGCCTATGAATTGACTAATTATGATAGAGTCTCTTTAGATAAACCCGAAAATGGACTTTATCTGAAGAGATATTATGCTTGATTTTTGTGTGAAGATCTCACCTGTACATTAGTTATTTTTCTAAGTTTTCTTCTTTAGATTAGATAAGTGTGTCTAGTTTAAGTTTACATTGACTACTATCCCTGCTTATCTTTATTACTCTTGATATTGCAGATGTTGACATCCCTTCAAGCGTAGATTGGTTTTGTTGATGGTGCCTGTCGTAGTACACAAAATATTTCTTCCGCGGCTTGGGTTATCTATTCACCCACTAATGAGTTAGTTTCTATGCATGGGGTAAACATTGGTCAAACAACAAATAATGTTGTGGAATATAGTGCAGTGATTGAGTTATTATCTGATGCCATTTCATTTGGAATTTAGCATTTGATCATTAGGCTAGATTTAGAACTCATTGTATTGCATTTAAACATAGTATACGCAATTAAAAATCCAGTGTTACTAAGATTATTTTTGAAGGTTCATCTCTTGGAAAGACATTTTTATTACATTGAATATCAACACATTCCAAGAATTTTAAATACATTGGCTGGTGCATTAGCTGATAATATTATAAATAGACATTTGTGACATTAAAACAGTAAATCAAAACAACATTCGATATGTGTTGAACAAGATAGCCAGCGAAAGTAGTCATATCATAAATAGAGTTTGTGTTTCAAAAAATAGTACATCGTCTGTGACCATAGGTTTAAAACACCTTATGATTTGAAATATAGCAATACAAAAAACAAAAATACGATAGTCTGTGATAATCATCCACTATATGTGGTGATGATCATGATAATAAACTATCGCCCACACCACCCTACGCAAGTATCTCTGAAACTGGCCAGGAACACAAGCAACGTGCCTCTGGAGACGAAGAGGAATATCATCCATCGTTGTCTCTGGGATGTCTCTAGTCAACCTTTCTAGGTTGTGCTCTAAGTCAGTAAGAATCTCTGCTTCCTAGTTTTGTGGCTGTGCAGCAGGTTCTATTGGCTTCCTTTCGAAGCAGCGGAGAGTGGTTGGTCTTCGTGGACCAACATATACATTTGAAATTTTTTTTATTATTATTGGAAGATTGAAAAAAAAAAAAAAAATTAGAGTTAAAACACATCAAAATAATTCATTTACCTAATTCATCCCATTGTGTCCCTGGAGGTAAGGACATCTCGTGGTCTCCTTGAAATTCTATACCTGCATACAAGAAATCCTCGATAGCAAAGATTCGGTTCTCTAACCAATGAAAATATGTTGGAGTGAATCAGACTACTGTGCAGTTTTCGCCACAATGGCGGGCCATCAGTGCCAGCCATCGTACCATACAAGGCTCTCTAGGTTCACCATGGTCAATAGAGATCAACTGAGGGGCAAGGGACAGAATCCTCTCCAAAGTGAAAGATACTAAGATCTCACCATACCCAACGTTTTTCATCTTTGAGTTCTTCGCTCTGGTCAGTTGACCCTTCATATTGGTCAACACCCCTTCACACCAATTGAAGATTGTACCTCTGTAACATTTGTCAACTGTCTGCATTTGTGACTTGGTAACCACATGTGGAGCTGTGCTCCCACATAATCTGGTCACGGTGAAGGAAATGAATTTCAACTCGAGAGGTATGATAGTTTTTATGTCTATATAGTTGTCTTTGGGATCAGCTTCTTCATTGCAGAACTCAATTTTATAGCTAGCAATAGGTAGGCCACCTTGCCTAGCTCCGAACAAAGAGATAGGTTCACTTCTTTTTGATAAGCCAGTGAGGAAGTAGATGTCTTCAAGCTCAATTTCTAGCTTGTGATCTCCAATGATAAAGCATTATTCTATAATTTCCCATTTATTCACCAGCCAAGTCATTAGCTCTACCTATGCCCTCGTGTCCTAAATGGCCTAGAATTTGTATAATCTGCAATTTCTCAAAACACGCATTGTGTTTGGATTGTTCATTGCCACATCATCTACCTCTTCATGCTCGCATTCTCGCCACTCCAAAATTGTGAAATGACCTGCAAATGGACGCATTTAAAGGTTAGAAGCTATTAGAGTGAAAAATTTTAACCATTTTTGAGAGAATTTATCAAATTTCATTTTCTCACGGCACCCCTGCAGTTTTTATATAGGAACAGTGCTGACCCCCACACGTGCTCTTCGTAAGAACTGTGATAGCCCAATAATTTTCCTTTTGGAAAATTATCCGGGTTTGCAGGTAAGCAGTGCATGACCCGCGGACCCCCGATACCGAAATTTTGAACCATTCCCCCCCCCCCCCACAAAAAAAAAAGATTTTGAAAACCAAAAAAGAGAATGCAAATTCATGAAAATGAAGAGAAGAATGTTGTGGATTACCTGGATTCGACGATTTTCGATTTGAGCGGCTAGTTCTCTTGTTATCACCTCCGAAATGTTTTTTTCCTAGAGCTCTCAACTTTCAACTTTGAATAAAAAAGGTGAAAATGACTTTGTTGAGCTACTTTTTACAAGATTTTTTGAATGAATAATTTTTTATTTTTTTTTCCACTTTAAAAAGTTGTTTTTCAAAAATTTTTACTTATTGGAAACATATATGTTTAATCTTTCGAGTTTATGTGTAGAAAACAGGTTTTCCAGATGAAAAGAATTATTTTGATGATGAGTACACTTTTATCACTTTTTCGGGCTCTTGAAAATTACGAAAAATAGCAACCCTGGATTCTTCTTTTAAGCCCTTTTCAGACTCTCTAAACATGAAAATATTTCTGAGTACTTGACTATTCGAACTCGTTAAAGTAAATGAACAGTTATCTTTTCAGTATAAGTTTACCCCTTTTCCAGACTGAAATGGACTATTTACAAAAAAGGTATACATTGACTAATCATGGTCAATAGAGTTCTCTCCTGCATTATTTTATCCTTTTTCGGGCTTGAGAGACTAAATTTACGAAAAATTACACCCATGGAGTTTTCTTAAGTTTTTCTTCTAACTCCATAAAACTGAAAAACATCGAGTTTCACCTATACTGGACTCGTTAAAACTTAACAATAAAGGACCTATAAATTACAAACAAGAACGAACCACTCCTTCTTATGGTTCAATTTTAATACTAAGTTGGACTCATCCGAAGGATGAGCTTATATAACCAGCAAATGTTATCCTCCTCAAGCTTGTCAAAAATAAAGAGGTACTTGCCAGAAATGGTGGGGGAAAAAGAGAGAAAATGAATCCAGTTGTCATACTTTGTTCCAAAAAGTAGTATACCACTATTGAACATGACACTTTCATCACATCCATATTTAGGTTTGGAAAATTCTTTGGAAAAACAGTTAATCGAACCACATTGAAATTCTTCAGCCGGTTTATGGGTATTAGCTTTAGGTCAATCATCATCTAACTATCTGCAGTGTCGTTATGTGTTCAAGAGATCATTTTAATGAACCATTCATTTCAAACATTTGTCTCCATTCGCGTTGACCATCCCTGAGTCAATCCTTGCAAATATTTCTTCAAAACTTGATCTAATGGTTTCGTGTCGTGGGCTTTCCTATGATGGATCACTTTCTATCGACGACAACTCATCATCTAGAAATTTGATCTAGAATCCTATCAGTACCTTGGGATCTGCATGCCTTAATGACAGGTTTCTCGCCTTCAACGACAGGTTACATCATAGACCTTCAATCAAATGACTCTGTGAAATGTTCGACTTCAGATCACAAATTCACATTTCATATATTGTACTAATTACTTTGAGATCCATTGTCATTATTGATGGTTTATCTCACACTTGTTAACAGTTCACATCATTGAATGGTAATCAAGTGGTTTCTACCATGTTCGGCTTCAACAAAATCAATCGCATGGATAGAATTGTACTAGTTCGATAAGTGGAAATCAAGACCCTGGATCTAGTTTCCACCATCCAGGCTACAAGGAGTTTTTATCATACAATAAACTACTCATGACAGATGACTGCGCCCATGTTGTGTCTACTATTAATGTAATTCTAAAGTCATTTATGTATCAAAACATGTATTTAGTTTTGATTTGAGTATGGGAATCCCTACCTCAGCGATGATATATATATATATATATATATATATATGCTTGCATTGAATGTTTTTTCTAGGTTTCAACCAGTGTGTTTGCAACCCAATCCTCGGATTGATAAAGCACTTCACTCTTCAGAATTCTTTAGAACTCTTCAGACTTCACACTTTAAGGGGAAATATGTTACACTAAAATTGGTCACCATCACATTTAGCTGTCTATATGGGTTCATCATTACCTATTTATTACTTCCTTAGAGGTCCAAAATCCTAAAGTTCCTAAATCAAGTCTTGGAATTGGGAAAAAGCTCATTAAAACCCTAAAAAGCCTAACTCCGCACTTTTCCTAGCCATTTCCTACGGTAGCGCGGTTTATTGCTCTAAAAAATGTGGCATATATCGCACATTCTACTCATTAAAACTGTAGACCCTCGTAAAAGCTAAAATAAAAAGAAAAGTAAGTTCTAGAAGCCCAGCTGGTTGAATATTCTCCTAGCTGGAGCCTTCTAGAAGCCCTATCTGGTCGAGCTTCAACCCTTCCATTCATGAACCTTTATCCCTTCATAAATGGAGATATCCCTTGGTTTTTGGAGCTAAAATCCCATGATGAGAGGGCTTTATCCCTTCCTTATTGGATCTGAACTACCTTCCTTCAGCTATAAATTAAGACCATGTTTCAGTCTCAAGGGTACTTAGAACTTGGTAGTTTTTAGGTGAATTGCTAAAGAAATTATACTCTCCATAGTTGGCATCATTGGCATGAGAGAGATTACATACTCATGGCCATAGTTTCATGCTAATTCAGAGAGTTGGAGTCTTTTCAAACTGAGGAAAATGGTTGTTCAGGACCCTAGAATAACCTGTACAAACATCAAGGCGTCAAGGTTGTAAGGTTTCTTCTTTTCATTCAAAGTTAATACAAATGAATTCTATTTTCTCATTAAGTTGTTCATGTATCTTTTGAATAATTTAATTCTTGGATTCCTTGATCACTAAGACATATTATTTCTTTTGAGTTATCATATCTTGCAGATGCTTTTGATCTCTTTCGCTTGTCTTTGATTGCAGATCTTATACGCTGCATCGATATCTTCTGGAATGATTGGATTGAAGATTGAATAAGCATTGGAATTCATATAGGAGCATCTGTCCATAGTTAATTAATAATTCTTAAGCATAATGGTCTAGAGAAAATGATCTACAATTGTCTGTTTGTTTCTAGATATCATTAGGATACTAGGGAGATTTCTCTTGTCCACAAGAGAGATTTGTCCGCGTAACACCTTGGGAAATGGAATTGGTGCTATTTTAATGTAAGAAGGAATACCCATTGCTATTGAAATTTTTCCAATCCAAGGAAAGTATTGACAGAAAGCTATTTATGAGAAGGAAATGTTAGCAATACTACATGCACTAAATAAATGTGACCTTACCTAATGGGCAGACACTTCAAGGTAAAAACTGATCATGATAGTCTTAAATACTTTTTGTAACAAATAATATCTTTAGAATAGCAGCAAAAATGGGTCACAAAGATGTTGGGTTATGACTTTAAAATCATATAGAAAAAAGGGAAGCTAAATGTTGTTGCAGATGCACTCTAAAGAAAGAATGAATAGGTGGAAGAATTGCTTTGTGCCATTTCTATTATCCAACCATGTTGGATAGCCGAAGCAAGGGATGAATGGAAGAAGGAGGAAGAATTGTGGACACTCATTCAAAAGTTGCATCAAGATCCTAGTACATCTGATACATTTAGTTGAAAAAATGATTCCTTATGCTACAAAGATCGCTTATATCTTTGTAAGAATTCCAAACTAAAACAAAAGGTTCTTTTGGAATTGCACACTTCTCCTTTATGAGGAAACTCGGGATTTTTAAAAACTTACCACAGGGTGAAGAAATAATTTTTTTGAGATGGCCTTAAATCTAATATTCAAATTTTTTTGATAGAATGTTTCATTTTCTAGTAAAATAAAGTTTAGAAAATTAAGACCTTGGGTCTTCTACATCCTTTACCATTCCACGTCAACTTTAGGAGGATATTTCAATGGATTTTATCACAAGTTTACCTAATTCTGGAGGAAAGAGTGTGATCATGGTGGTAGTTGATAGATTTTCCAAGTATGAACACTTTTGTATATCATCTTATACATTTAAAGCAATTACAGATGCTACTGCATTTATGGAAACAATTCAAAAGCTACATGGAAACCCAACGATTATTGTAAGCAACAAAGATCCCATTTTTACTAGAAATTTTTGGACAGAATTATTTTCTTGTTTGGGTACTAAACTAGCTCATAGCTCAGCTTATCATACTAAACCTGATGGGAAAACTGATATAGTGAACAAATGTCTGGAAGGATATATTCGCTGTTTTGTATCTAAGAAAAAAACACAATGGGTCTGTTGGGTATGTGTTATATTCTTTCCACAACTAATCACACGCGGGGGGGTAAGAGGGGGCGCAATGCGAGGTCACGAGGTTGGGGGGGGGTGGTAGACCCCCTGTCGGAGATCCGGGGCGATTGCCCACGGCAGAAATTTTTGGTCCTTAATTTCCGATGGAAGGTCCACGCCCACAGTTTTGTGCATGGTTTTGCACATGGTTTTGGGGTTCGATGGTTTTCGGCCCCTGGTATTTTGTAGATCCGGTCAAGGGAACTACGGTTATGTTCTAATCCAGGGTTAATGGATTGGGGTTTATGTATGCTTCGGCATGTATATATATGTGTTGTAACACTAAAAGGAATATAATGAAAAATCAAGCTGGTCGTCCCGATTTGGGATCCAGGGGAAAATCTCTGTGTTTATCTGTTTTATGTTTTATGCTCTCGTTATTGTTTATTTTCTGTTATAAGATTCGTGTGCATATAATTTCTGTTCAGGGTTAAAACCTACATTTGGTATCAGAGCTGTTTCGGCTTCAAGGGGACGCCTTTGTTGTTGAGGGTTTTTTGCTCGGGCCTGTGGTAGACCCTGTGCAGTGGGAGATCTACGGGATCGATTCTTACGGTGAAAGAATATGGCGAGCGGCGGAAAGATAGAGATCGAGAAATTTAATGGTCAGAGTTTTGAGTTGTGGAAGCTCAAGATGGAGGATCTGCTGGTGGATAAAGATCAGTGGATCGCGGTAGATCTAGGTACTAAACCAACGGCAATGTCAGATGAAGACTGGAAGAAACTGGATCGGAAGGCTAAGAGCACAATACGGTTGTGTGTATCAGATTCAGTATTGTTGAATGTATCTAGGGAAGCTACGGCGAAGAATTTGTGGGAAAAACTTGGGACTTTGTACCAATCTAAGTCTCTGGTGAATAAGTTGTTCTGCGGAAAAAGCTGTATAACCTGAGGATGAAGGATGGAGACTCAGTGACAGAGCATCTGAACGCCTTCAATACTGTGGTAAGTCAGCTGTCATCTGTTGATATTAAAATCTCAGATGAAGATAAGTGCATCAGTTTGTTGTGTTCTCTACCAGACTCGTGGGACAGTCTGGTTATTGCAATAGGTAGAAATACAACTACCTTGAATTTTGATGACATTGTCTCAGCCTTGCTGTCGGAGGAAATGAGACGGAGAAATATGGAGGGTCAGAATGGAGATGCCTTATCTGTACGAGGAAGGTCCCAGAACAGAAACAAGAATAATGTTTCGAGTGGGAGATCTAAATCTAGAGGTAGATCTAAATCTCCTGGAAAGTTTGTAAAGGTGTGCTGGAAATGCGGAAAGGAAGGGCACTACAAAAAGGAATGCAGATCTAAAGCTCCTGAGAAAGGAAAGGGATCTGATGAAGGTCCTTCTGCAGAGGCAAAAACCACCTCGGATGAAGGTGGGGATGTTTATTTGGCTTCTTCTTCAAATACACATGTAGATCATGAGTCATGGTTGATTGACTCAGGTGCATCCTTTCACTTCACTCCCCATAGGGAGTGGTTCTGCGAGTATGAGAAATATGATGGTGGTGATGTCTTCCTAGGGGATTATAGGAGGGCCAGAATCATCGGACGTGGAAAGGTCAAGCTGAAGCTGCAAGGTGGAAGGATTAGAACACTTCCTGGTGTTCTGCATATTCCTACATTGGCCAGAAATCTGATTTCTGTAAGCAAGATGGATGATGCAGGTGTAAAAACAGTGTTCGAGAAAGATGCCTGCAAGATGGTTCGGGGAGCATTGGTATTAATGCGGGGAGTTCGGACTGGAACTCTGTACAAGCTACAAGGTAGCACAGTTATTGATGGGTGTAACAGTTCTGTGGTTCCTGAAAGTGGGACGGAAAGCCTAGCTGTGTCTGGAGAAAAGACCATGCTATGGCATGAAAGGCTTGGACATATTGGAGAGAAGGGCCTTCGGATACTGCATAGAAATGGTATGGTAGAAGGTATGTCTAATTTCTCTCTGGATTTCGATTTCTGTGAACATTGTGTATATGGGAAGCAGAATCGGGTGAGTTTTCCTTATGGTGCTAAGAGGGCGAACAAGATATTAGAACTTGTGCACAGTGATGTGTTTGGACCTGTGTCAGTTCCATCACTGGGAAAGTATGTGTACTATGTTTCATTCATAGATGACTTCTCAAGGAATACATGGATATATTTCTTGAGGAAGAAATCTGAAGCTTTTGACAGATTTAAAGAATTTAAGGCTCTGGTGGAAAACTAGACAGAGAAGAAGATAAAGGCGTTGAGGACAGATAATGGTGGGGAGTTATGCAAGAAGGAATTTGAAGAGTTCTGTAAGAAGTGTGGTATAGCACGACAGAAGACTACTCCATACACACCTCAGCAAAATGGAGTTGCAGAAAGAATGAATAGAACACTGATGGAAATGGCAAGAAGCATGCTCAGTGGTACCGGGTTAGGACAAGAATTCTGGGCAGAGGCAGTGGAGACTGCATGTTACTTAGTTAACAGATCACCTTCATCAGCGTTGGAGGATAAGACCCCACATGAGGTATGGAGTGGTAAGAAACCCTCTCTTTCACATCTAAGGGTATTTGGATGTGATGCATATGTACATGTTCCAAAGGAGAAAAGGACCAAGTTGGATAATAAATCTGAAAGGTTCATCTTTATTGGGTATAAGGATGGTTTAAAGGGTTACAAGCTTTGGAACCCAGAAACAAGGAAGGTTGTGTACAGCCGAGATGTGGTGTTTAGAGAGGTGAAAGATGTTGTTACACATGAAGTCCTACCAAAGGAACCTGAGAAGATAGAGTTTGAGCTAAAGGAGGATGAATCAAACTCTACAATAGAAGAAGATTCAGAAGAGGAAGAGCCACAAACCCCAGCTTTGAGAAGATCAGTTCGGGAAAGAAGGCAACCAGAAAGGTATAGTCCATCTGCTTTCTGTTCAGGTTTTGCCTTAACTATAATTGATGATGAACCCAGAACTGTCAGGGAGGCAGTAGATTCAGAGGATGGAAAACTCTGGAAGGAGGCCATGGTTGATGAAATGGCATCCTTGCACAAAAATGATGCATGGGATCTGGTGGAGTTGCCGGCTGGAAGGAAGCCCATTGGGAGCAAATGGGTGTTTAAGAAGAAGATGAATGTAGAAGGCAAGGTGGAGAAATTCAAAGCTCGGTTGGTAGTGAAAGGTTATTCCCAGGTGCCGGGAATTGATTTTGGTGATATTTTTTCTCCTGTTGCCAAAGTTACTTCTATTAGATTACTTTTATCTGTTGCTGCTGCATTTGATTTTGAGATAGAACAGATAGATGTGAAGACAACATTTCTTCACGGGGATCTAGAAGAGGAGATCTACATGAAGCAACCTGAAGGCTTTATGGTGAAGGGTAAGAAAGAACTGGTATGCAGGTTGAAGAAGTCTCTGTATGGGTTAAAACGGTCACCAAGGATGTGGTATCAGAAATTTGATACCTATATACGGGGACTTGGCTTCACCAGAAGCAAGGAGGATCACTGTGTTTATTTTAAATTAATTGGTGACCGTGTTATTTATTTGGTCTTGTATGTTGATGATATGTTGTTGATTGGAAATGACAAAGAAATTATCCAAGATTTGAAGACCCAACTGTTCTCCAAATTCGACATGAAGGATCTTGGTGCTGCAAACTATATTTTGGGCATGGAAATTAAGAGAGATCGGGCAAAGAGGATGCTTTGGTTAAACCAGAGGAAGTATGTCGAGACTATATTGCAGAGGTTCAATATGCAGGATAGTAAACCAGTAAGTGTTCCTATTCCTGTAGGTGCAAAGTTGTCTACTGAACAGTGTCCCAAGACACAAGAAGATGAGGAGGATATGTCCCGTGTTCCATATGCAAGTGCAGTGGGTAGCCTGATGTATGCAATGGTCTGTACTAGACCAGACATTGCACATGCAGTGGGAGTATTGAGCAGGTTTATGTCAAACCCAGGGAAGGAGCATTGGACAGTAGTGAAGCGGGTTTTCGGATATTTACGTGGCACTAGTGATTATGGCTTGTGCTACCAGGGAAGACCAGGATTGGAAAGAATGTTGGACATTCGTGGTTTTGTTGATGCAGACTGGGCTGGAGATCTGGACCAAAGAAGATCTGCAAGTGGGTATGTGTTTAGCCTATTTGGAGGCGCAGTCAGTTGGATGAGTAAAAGACAGTCTGTAGTGGCTCTTTCAACTACAGAGGCAGAATACATAGCAGCCACTCATGCAAGCAAGGAAGCAGTTTGGTTGCAAAGATTGTGCTCAAGTATGGGGTTGGTACAGCAAGCTATAAGGATAGACTGTGATAGCCAAAGTGCAATTTCTTGGCTAAGAACCCTGCTTATCATTCAAAGACAAAGCACATTGATGTTCAATATCACTTTGTTAGAGATATGGTTGAGGCTAAAAGGGTGTTGCTGGTAAAGGTGGACACTCTGGAGAATGTTGCAGATGCATTGACAAAGTCTGTGAGCACTCAGAAGTTCTCTTGGTGTAGAGAAACAATGGGTGTTGAAGAATTGGGTCAATGACTAAGCTCTCCTGTGGCCCCCTGTGGAAAGAAAACAACAAGTGGGAGAATGTTGGGTATGTGTTATATTCTTTCCATGACTAACCACGTGCGGGGGGGGTAAGAGGGGGGACAATAGCCCCCCCTTTTATGCTGGGCGCAACGGGGGGGGGGGTCACAGGGGGGGCAGTAGCCCCCCCTTTCGGGGTCTGGGGCAGAGCCCTGGCGAAAATTTTTGGTCCTTAATTTCCAGTGGGCGGTCCATGCCCATGGTTTTGTGCATGGTTTTGCACATGGTTTTGGGGTACGATGGTTTTCGGCCCCTGGTATTTTTGTAGATCCGGTCAAGGGAACTACGGTTATGTTCTAATCTAGGGTTAATGGATTATGGTTTATGTATGCTCTGGCATGTATATATATGTGTTGTAACACTAAAAGGAATATAATGAAATATCAAGTTGGTCGTCCAGATTTGGGATCCACGGGAAAATATTTGTGTTTATCTATTTTAAGTTTTATGCTCTTGCTAATGTTTATTTCTGTTATAAGATTCATGTGTAGATAATTTCTGTTCAGGTTTAAAACCTAC
>JAXQQM020085490.1:0-28938 GCA_034641835.2 Pinus albicaulis | reverse complement strand
GTGTATGCCAAATAAAAACACAATACATATTCCAGATAATTTCTCGAGACGAGAAATATTCATGTTATACAAAGATTATGCAGAAGCTGTTGAAGGAATTGGTAATTTTATTACATATTCTTATTTTACAAGGATATGGAAAATTGAATTCAACAATGTTCGTATTCCTAAGAAGACAAGGATGGGGATTTGCAGCACATGTGCTTCTCTTAAAGAAAAAAGAGATAAATGTCAAGGGGCAGAAATAGGTATGTGTTCAAAACATTGTTTTTTAAAATTTGATACTTATCAACTATGAAAATATATTTATTCATATGTTTCTTTTATTTTATGTACATATTCCGTTGTCAAAGAACTTCAAGACCATCGTAATCAGCAAACAAGTGAAAGACAAAATTTGTATAAACATCGAAAGAAGTGTTATGATCATCCAAATAAATATCTGGGATTGATAATTGATGGTATGGACCAAAAGAAAACACTTCTTCCACATTTTGTCCACACGCCAAAAAAATTACAGGAGGAAAATTTCATTCAGTTTCACTTGGTTGGTTGTATGGTATTTAATGAGAAGATGCTTCCAAGAGTTTTCTTCACAACTCCAAATATTCACAATGATGAAAATCTGACCATAACTATAATCCATGATGTGGTTACTCATTGGTCTGGGATTCTTTCTGAAGTTTTGTATTTACAATTAGACAACACAAGTCGTGAGAACAAAAATCAAGTTCTTTTTGGGTATCTAAACATGCTTGTTGAATTGGGGATTTTTAAAAAGATAAAGGTTGGTTTCCTTCTTGTTGGGCATACTCATGATCATATTGATCAAATGTTCAGTCGTTTTTTAGTAACATTGAGGAGGAAAGGTGTTGGGAGCCTGCCATCATTAATTGAATGTATTAAGAAATCGTACATTCCAGAGCCTGTTTTTCATTTGTTGGAAGAAACTATTGACATGCGAAGGTTTATTTTTGGATCGCATGGTGAGGAGAAATGCATTTAAAAACTTAACAACATTAGCTTCCAGCATCAATTTCGTATCAAAAAAATTGATGGGATAACACTTATATGGGGCAAGAAGTATTCAACTATTGAAGAATGGGGACCATCATCAGGTTTAGCATTTTTGAAGTTCATTCCAGAGCGTCCAATGTTTTCATCAAATATATTGTTATTACAGTCAGTTTCCGAACTCCATAATGCACGAAGGCAGAAGAGAGAGATAAATTATTTTGAATGTCTAGAGGAAATTAAAAGATGTATTAGAGATACATACGAATACTTCGATGTTGCTGATTCAGTTTGGTGGGAGTCTTTTTTCAGTAATCAAAGTGATATGATTTCAAGATCAGTAAATGAGGATACGCTTTTGAAGACTCCTTTTTTTGGCCACAAAATATGCCAAATGAACATGAACATCAAGAAACACACAATGTTGAACAACAACAGCCTCAAGCTATTATTAATTTCCCACAGGTAGAGGAAAGAGAAATCTATATTGGTTCTAGAAGATCACGTGCACAACGTGAAGCCATGGAAGACCTTTACAGGGGTTCTGTGCAGGATCTTAAGGAGGGTTGCATGATAGCAGTGTTAGTAGATGAAGATCCGCTTGGCTATCCATTCTGGATTGCCAAGGTTATAAAGGTCATTAATGAAAATGAAGAGATTACAGCTGTTGATGTACATTGGTATGCCACAAGTACCCACCCTTTCAATGGTGTGTACAAGCCAGAGATGGTAGTGGAAAAAAGAATTGGCGGAAAGAGAAAAAGAAAGGGCACAAATATAAATCGTCGCCGCACAGATGTCTTAAAATTGGAGGATGTTGACATACTTGTGTATGACTTCAATTTGAAAAAGAGAGGAACTCTTCGGTTGCAGACCATAAATATTTTGAAGAAATTGCTACCAGAACAATTACTGTTGAAATGGGACTCTGCAGAATGTAGACGTAGATCTACAAGAATTTTGAACTCTGAAATGGTGGGCATGCATGTTGACTCAGATGGAGCACTAGTTGATGAAAGAGAAGAATATGGATCATATTTATCTGCATCGAGCCATTCATCTGAAGATGTAGATTATGATGGTGTGCCAGAACCTATGGCTGATTTTGAATAACTATCTAAGACACTTTTCTGTAATTGATGTTTGCATGGTAACTTGAAATAAAAATTTTGACTTCCATCTCATTTTTCATGAAGTTTTGAGACATTTCTATGTTTGTTGGATTATACGTTTTAATTATGAAGAATTCATTTTTTTAGAATATCGACAATGTAACAATGAATTACAAAAATAATTTATGTAATATTCAATGTACCAATGTTGATATTTTAATTATAAGTAAAATAGAAAATAGAAACTAATGTTGAATTTTTAGATTATGCAGTGATATTACCATGATATTATGTATTGTTACCATTTGGTATAAGATACTTTTAAAGGTTTTAATAATTATATGCGTCATTGAAACATAACACTTTGTTTTGATGCTTGATTTTTAGGTTTTGGTTGAAATTATATTTAAATTTGTCTTATGCTAAGATTTGAAAAAAGATAAGTTTTTATTCTTTAAAATTAAAATTACTCTTACTTATTTCTGTTTTAAATTGTTAAGTCTTATATTTTCTCCATAATTTTATTGTTCAAGTATGTTTAACACTTAAGATTGAAAAAATTTAGATTTACCTTTATCTTTAAGGTTATGGTTGAAAATAATTACAAATTTGGGGTTGTTTAAAGTCAAGATATTTTATGTTTAACAACATGGATGAAAATTGTTCAAAATTATAAGCCCTTTAGACATGTATTTGTTTATCTTTAACATCATCTATAAAAAATGTTAGAAATTTACGATTTTAAAAAATGTCCTAATATGTTGTCTTTAATTCCATTGTCACAAGTGTCAAAATTATGACACAATTTTTTTTTTTGTTATTCCAGCATCAACTGGTTTTGTTTTGAGGGTGTTTTTTCAATCCTTTTTTCAACAAACAATTTTGTTTTTAGCATAATTTTAGAAAATGTTGAAATTTGACCTTAAAAAAAAAACAAGTGCATTCTGGAAGGCACACTTTTTTTTTTGGGGGTGTTTTTTCAATCCTTTTTTCAACAAACAATTTTGTTTTTAGCATAATTTTAGAAAATGTTGAAATTTGACCTTCGAAAAAAAACAAGTACGTTCTGGAAGACACATTTTTTTTTTTTGGGTGTTTTTTCATGTTTTTTGAGCGTTTTTGGGCTAGAGTTCCCGTTTTGAGGTCAGGTTACCTATTTCATCGGTAACAGTGTTTTAACCTTATGTTTAACCTTAACCTTACCCTAACGTTAACCCTGACCTTAACCTTAACCTCAACCTTAACCTAACCTTAACCATAACCTTCACGTTAACTTCACCATTAAACTAATCTTAACCTTACCCTAACCATAACCTTAACTTTACCCTTAACCTAATCTTAACCTTAACCTAACCTTAACCTTGACTTTACCCTTAACCTAACATTAACCTTAACTTAATCTTTACCTAACCTTAACCTTAACCTTTACCATAACCTTTACCTTAACGTGACTAAACCCGTAACCTTAGCCTTAACCTTACCCTTAACTTTAACTTATCCTTAACCTTAACCTTAACCATAATCTTAACCTCAGGTTAAGGTTAAGGTTAAGGGTAAGGTTAGGGTTAAGGGTAAAGTTTAAGTTTAAGGTTACAATTTCAATCAGGTCAAGGTTAAGGTTAAAGGTTTGTTCAAGGTTAGGGTTAAGTGATATTTAAAGTCAAGGTTAAGGTTAGGTTAAGGTTAAGGTTAAGTTTAAGGTTAAATTTAATGTTATGGTTAAGGTTAGCTTAAGGTTAAGGTCAAGGTTAGGTTAAGGTTAAGGGTGAAGTTTAAGGTCAAGGTTAAGGTTAAGGTTATGGTTAATTTTAGGTTAAGGTTAAGGTTAAGGTTAGGTTATAGTGAAGGTTAAGGTTAAGACCCGTAACCTTATCCTTGACCTTGCACTTAATCTTAACCTTAACCTTAACCTTAAGGGTGAAGTTTAAGGTCAAGGTTAAGGGTTAACTTAAACATACCCTTAACCTTAAATTTAACCTTGACCTTAACTGTAACCTAACCTTAACCTTAACCTAACCTTAACTTTGACCAAACCCTTAACGTAAACTTAACCTTGACTTTACCCTTAACGTAACCTTAACCTTAACCTTGACCTTACCCTTAAAATTAACCTTAACCTTAACCTAACTAAACCTATAACCTTAACCTTAACCTAACCTTAACCTTAACTTTACCCTTAACCTTAAAATTAACCTTAACCTTAAACTTGATCTAACCTTAACCTTAACCTTAACCATAACCTTAACCTTAACCTCAACCTTTACCCTAACCTTAACCTTAACCTTTACCAAACCCTTAACCTTAACCTTAACCTAACCTTAACCTTGACCTTAACTATAACCTAACCCTAATGTTGACCAAACCCTTAACATTAACCTTGTTGGTATCCTATGTTTTGATAGATTGGCTAACCAAAAGACAAGGCAACATCAGAACTAATCTTTAGAGTTCCAGGATCTAGTCCTCCTGTTCTCAAAGAGGGATCTCTTAAATGTTTTAGCAAAGATATCTCTTGTTTTATTTTAAGTATGGATTTTAGTCTAGTTATTAAGTGCAAGTGTTTGTTTGGTTGAATTGGTAGAACAAATTATGAAAGGTCTAGGAAAGGCAGGTAGAAAGAAGGAGTGTCAGTTTCACTGGATAATGGAGTCAAAATGAAGTTGGTAACAAGCTCATAAGTGGATATGGGATATCAAAGGGAAAATCTAACTTGGCCACAGGATCCTTTAGTTTATGAATGAGATGGACATTAATGGTTTGGAAAAGAGAAGTTTAATTCTCAACAAAGGGAACTTAAAAACATAATTTTAACATAAAGAGGTATTTGATAGACAGGACTAACCATGAATTCTACAAACCACACTTTAAGCAAATAATAACTTCAATACAACTTTTAAAATTAAATCTAAGATTTGGGAGCACATCCTTCCTCAAATATTTTATTTCAAAGGAGTTAGAAAACATGAAAGATTCACTGATAATTGCAATCATAGAAGAGGGAACACCTAATACATATATAATTACAACTATAAATACCTTTAAAACAACTGTTTAAGCAGGGACAAAGGGTATGATCAAAACAGACCTCCTTGGCTAACTATACACAATGGTACTTCAAAGGGAGACTTCAATAACATTTTTCAAGTGGCAGCAGACAAGCAGGGAAAACCATAAATCATGCTGGAACCAACTATTTGAACTATTAGGGAAATAAACAAACATTAGGACTAAAGAAAGAGATTAAAGACTCTAAAATACCTTAGCAGAAGAAAACATAAAACAGTGAAGGATAAATAGGTCTAAGGTGCTTCCAGGAGTCATTTCTTAGCCTAAACTTTTATCCTACTGTAGTAAGAAATTATGAAACATAATGAAAACAGGAAAAACAATAGACAATTCACAATACATCACCAACAGCCAAGCTTAGGGATCCAATGATAGAGCCTCCTCAAGAACAAGCATGTCACAACATCATCAAGCTTCCAAGACTTCAATTTCTTCTTCAACTTCAACAGACTATGTATTATTTCAGAGAGTTTTCAGTATTACAACTAGTGACCAACCAACAACTTCTCACATTCTTCAGGAGTATTTATAGAAGAAATGAGGAGGTGGAAGAGTTTTAGGATTGAAGTGTAATTAATTTTACACTAAATGCAACTCTTAGCCTCGAAAACCATGCAAGGCATAAGGCAGGAAAGCATCGAATTATAAGTCTGTTTCATTTACTCAGTTTCTGCTTTTTAAGGCTTACTGGGTAAAAAGATTGAATTTAAGGTTCTTTCTTATCTTTGTAATAACTTCACTGATAGTTTGAAATTCTTTCTTTCTTTGGTAATTGTTTGGTCAATTTAGTGTGTCCTAAATTGCTGCATTTAATTTGTCAATCCGGGAATCGTAAGCCGATGAAGTGCGGCGCACTATATGTGCAAGATAACCTATTTCTTAACTTTTGTCGTTTTTGGTCTTTCTAAGGTGAAATGGAAATTCTAAAATGAAAACAAGTTTGGTTATATTTGTTCAAGGAAGTGATATCCCCTATAATGATTTACCAACTTGTAACTTTAAAAGCAAATTGAAAATTACAATGACAAGACTTGAAAGAAAGTAAAAGTGTACTGCTGAAATGAAAAGGTGTTGCTAATCTAATGAATCAAAACAGTGAACTAGTGAACATGAAAACCAAACTATTCTTGCTGCCAACTAAACACAAAAGAAACTATGCTTAAGGAAATTCAAAATTGCAACAAAATAAATCTAAATCAGATTACATCAATTCATTTTCTGACCCTTCATCATTAGACCAGCTATGATTTTCGGAAGTAATCATAAACAACTTGTGTAACTGATATTTAATTTGCAGAAAGTAAAATAATACTAAACCATACACTCATGATTCAATCCCTCGCCATCAGTCCAGCTGTGGCTTTCGGAGGCAACTGAAGATGTCATATATGATTTAATATATCTAAATTTGCAGAAAAGAAACTAATACTAAACTACACATTTCATAATGCGGTCCCTCACCATCAGTCCAGCTGTGGCTTTCGGAGGCAACTGAAGATGCTATGAGCAGCTTAATATATCTAAATTTGCAGAAAAGAAACTAATACTAAACTACACATTTCATAATGCAGTCCCTCACCATCAGTCCAGCTGTGGCTTTCGGAGGCAACTGAGGATGCTATGAGCAGCTTAATATATTTAAATTTAACTACTAAAGCAGATAAGCAAAAACTGAAATGAACAAAACAAGACTGAAATTAAACAAAAGCTATGAAAAACAAACTAGCAGCAGAACAATGTTAGATCCATGTCATTAGTCAAAAAGCTATAAAAATGCTCGGGCTGTCTATCTAAAACCTGCACAAGAACACTGATCAGTGATTAACAATCATAAAACATGAAAGACGGAAATGAAATGGAAATTATGGAAATGTATAAACATAAATGAAACAACTGCAAAGTATGAACATATGGATGGATTATGATACAATGATTTTTAAAGAAATGAAATGAGAAATATACACTAATACACAAAACCTTAGCTGAGCAGGGGCCCTCTACACAGCCTTGGTAACGATCCTCAAACACGAATTAAGTTGAAAAATAGAGTCTTCTCATATTAAAAAGCAGTTCATTACAGAATGGTAGTGTTACGGCACAAGTGCAGCGTAATCACTACAGAACAGACTAAAAGATAACAGAGTACATTCACTAACATCAACCATCAACTAACAACTAACTTTATGTGCGTATGCAAACACTCTATATATAACAATAAACTGTAACTGTCTCCTAAAGTTCATGATGGCAGAGAGCACGTAGACCACTATGTCCACGGATATAGGAGTATGGCTGTGTTGGAAAGTGGATCTACGGAAGGTGGATGCTTGAATTCGACTCTAGAGCTCTGCACAGATGTCGATTTAACCTCCGCAAGGTTAGAAACGGCCGTATGGATGTTTATGTGCCACGAAACAGAGTCTGGCCGACATGAAACTCCATAGTTGACTTCCATGTGGACGCCTTTGACCGCGGCTTCTTTGGATGAGTTTGCTTGAACCAATAGGACACGAACCATGTCCACGTCATTCCTAACCTGCCCATGTGGCTCGTTTCCCTTGTAGACACCTGTAGCATAGAGTTTCACAAAATAGCTGCGGAAAGTTGCAGCAGCTGCGGAAAGTGGCAAGATTCCGCAGCTGAATGAACAAAATCTAGATCAAATAGAAAACACAAAAATATAATTAAAAACCATGTTAGATACCCTTTTGCACATGATATTGACAATTTGGGAGGTTTAGGTGAGTGAAAAAGGTATGGAAAAATGTATGGAAAAGATGCAAATTTGGGACTCAACATACCCCCACTGTGAAGGTGTTGCATGTCCTCATGCAACCAAAATTTTGATACTCTTTGTTCGGTTCATGTGCCTTGATACTTCAGCCAGCACATCCAATCCCCTTCTCTTCTTCTTTGGTACTGCCATCATTCTGGGTTTCTTCATTAAGCACCTAAATTTGATATTCACAAGTGCTCTGCTCAATTTCTGGCATTTCCTTTTTAATTTCTTATTCTTCTTTTGCCAAATTCCCAAATGTAACATAGTATTATCATGGATGATCTTGTCCAGTTTGCCTTGTTATTTCAGTGTTTCATTTTCATTTTTGATGTGCCGATTTAAAAGCTCCAGCTCAAAAATTTCCTGTTTTAATGACTGAACTAAATCATCCTGCAATGTATGAGGTTGAATGGAAGAGGTACTTGGACCTGTGGCTGCCTTTTCCAAGGATTCTATATAGTCATATACCTCCTGCTGCTTGGGGTCTACTTCCGGTGTCATTTTCATTGGGCTATCCCCAAAATGCTGTAAAGGAGAATTATGTTCAAAATCTGGCCGAGGAGGGCTGACATCAATGTTTTGCTGAGAATAAGATGGAGTATGCTCATTTTCTGATTGGGAATGAAAGGAATCAGGTTCACTAACTGACTGAAATGGACTATGGTCAGTTGGAGACTGTTCAGATGTCTCCTCACTCAAATCAATGAAATGAGGACCCTTAATTTGTGTTTTTCTCAATTTTCCTTTAAGCCTGCTGCTTCTCCTCACATGCCGTGGTATGCTGTCCTTTTGTTCTTGTTTTCCTGTCTCTGCCTTCTTGGATATAGATGACTGTTTTTGAAGATAAACTAATTTTTCAGATAGTATTTGATGATCTTCTTCTTCAGAAGAAGGAGTTTTATGGACAGCCTCAATAATTTCTTTCCCTTTTGGTATTATTGGCTTCTTAGCCTTGATTTCCTTCTTCTTCTTTTTTACCAATCTCTTTTCCCTATCAGTTCTTTCCATAGTAATAGTAGGAGTGTTTTGGATTTCCTCAATTGTTCTTTTCCTCCTACTTCTTTTTGCTGTGCTAGCTGCGGAAATTTCCTTAGCAGGAGTAATTTGGGTTTCAACATTCATTCTTTTTCTTCTACTCCTTCTAATTGAACTACCTTCAGGAATTTCCTGAGGTTCTTCAAAGAAGTTTCTAACTAGGAATTGTTCCCATGTATCTTTTCTTTCCTTTAGCTCCTTTTCAATCAGAATTTTTATAAAGCCGTGGTGATAAAGATGAGGCTCTACATCTCCTAAGTGTTTTTGAACAGTCACAGCCATTTTCTTCAAGCTATTGAATAGAAAATAAGGGAGATTGAGAGTTTGGTTTTCAAGAAAATTCATCAATAGCCTGGTATGGTACATGTACATAGACCCAAAACAGCCTTCACATGTAATAAATTTCTGAACAATTAGTAGTAAAGCGGCCCATTCTTCTTTTATTGCATGCACAGGGATTCCTCTTTTAAAAACAGTGATATCCATACCTTGATTTTGTAGGATTGTTCTCCATGCCTCATCACTGATACTTTTATTTTTGAACCAACGTTCTCCCTCCTGAAGAAGTTTTGTGGCTGTTGCTATTGATGCTTCATTGACCGAAAACTTGAGGTCTCCAACTTCTGCTTCCGAGCCATCAAATGATCTTGCAAACGCTTTCGTAACTTCTTTGTGGTATCCTCTGAATTTCTGAATAAAAGGTAGCCATATAGCTTTCCTCAACATCTCTTTTGCTTGCAGATATCCCTCTATAAACTTCGGTCCTTCCGGCTCTGCCCTTAATAATTTTCCCATTTCACTTCTCTGTGCTTCACAAGTTTGCTTTCGTGAGGGTTTAAGTGGAAATGGAACGACTGAATACACAGGATCGAGCACAATGATTGTGGGAATGTATCATAGAATGGAAATGAGCACCATAAACGGAATGGAGTAAGACTGTGGGTAGATATACGGGAGTGAGAATGAGCAAAAGGAACGAAATGGAGTGAAACAGGGAGTGAGAATGAGTAAAGTGGGGTTTTGTAAACACGACAGAGACACGACAAAGAGGTTAACAAAGTATAATGCATTCGGCCGCGTTTTGAATTTTGGTGGCTGTATAATAAATATGAACACGTTTCAATCAATGGTTATGAAGTTATGCGGCTTGTAAGAGTCCTTTGTCAACTCAAATACGTCTCATTATCTACGGTGGGATATTGGAACATGAGTGAGAATCGGAATTTCAATGATGAAACCGTTTATGAATGAATGCAAGAGGATAACATGGAGATTGTGACTGGTTACGGAACTGTCAATATAATAATTGCGCGTAATGGGTAGAGCTCATGATTTAAAATTATATAAAAATGTGTTTTTCAATACTATTTGAAATAAACTTTATTCATACCTTTGGAATCCTTGCTTTTGCCCTTGGTCTTCAACTAATTGATCTCCATTAGTGTCTTGGATGTTCCATTGATCCTTTCTCCTGCATTTTATTTCATAATTATGGAAATAACAACTGACTGTACATTCTCTTTGAAGACAGAGTAGTAGCTGCGGAATCTGCTTCTGGCTGCGGAAACTGGAGTCAGCTGCGGAAACAGATGTCAGCTGCGGAAACTGACACAGCTATTACTTGGTTGAATAGAAATGAACAAATGATAGATGACCAGGTGGAAATGGTCATAAAAAAGATTTTTATTGATGGAATGGATGAAATGAAGTGGAATGAAGTGAAATGAAATGAAATGAAATGAAATGAAGTGGAATGAAATGGAGTGGGTGGTAAGATGAAATGAAATGAAAGACAGATTTTTTTGGAAAATATAGAGTGTCAGGTGTCCCTGATTTTCACCCCATATTTTCTGTATAAGACTGCCAATCAATGATTGGTTTTCAGGCTTATACCATTTTTTTTTTTTTTTTTTTTTTTTTTTATAACTTGAAAAACAAAAGCTAGGCTGGTGGAGAAGAAGAATTCTTCTGTACCAGCCTGATTGCAGAAATTTCTTGAAACAACTTGACAAAATCCTCTTTAGAGAGTGGCTTATGATAAACTTTCAATCTATGGCCATTCACAATAAGAGGAGTTTGAAACTCATCAATGGTCTTGATTCTTACAGCTCCATTGCTAAAGATCTTGTTAATCTCATATGGCCCAAGCCAATGAGTCTGAAATTTCCCTTGAAAATATTTAAACTTGGAGTCAAATAGCAATGCCCAATCTCCTTCTTGAAACTTCTTCTCTTTGATATATTTGTCATGCCATTTAGTTCTTTGATATTGAACTAGATCGGTTCTTAGAATTGCTTCTTGTCTGATCTCATCTAGCTCATTCAACTGCTCCATTCTATGCTTTTGGGCTTCTGATAAGTCCATCCCCAACTGAACTGCTATCTTGAAGGTCTTGACTTGGAATTCAATGGGGAGCAAGACTTCTTTCCCATAAACAAGTTCATAGGGAGAATGTCTTGTTGTATTCCTCCATGTAGTTCTGTAGGCCCACAAGGCTTCTGGAAGCCTTTCTGCCCAATCTCTTCTGTGTAGATGAACAGTTTTGGTGATGATACTTTCAAGAACTTTGTTTGTGGACTCCACTTGACCATTTTCTTGTGGATGGTAAGGATTAGATCTTCTGTGCTTGATTTTGTATTCTTCCATCAACTTCTCCACCAAATTTGATGTGAATTGGCTCCCCTGATCTGTTACAATTTCTCTTGGAACACCAAAGCGAGTAAAAATATCCTCATAAAGAAAATGAACAACTGAATTTTCAGTAGCAGATACTAATGCTTTAGCTTCTACCCATTTAGTAACATAATCAGTGCAAACCAATATATGCTTCTTTTGCTTAGATGGTGGATTAATAGGTCCAATGAAATCTAAAGCCCATTTTTCAAAGGGTTCAATGAGTACCTGTGTTTGCAATGGCATTTCATTTGAAAGGGTAGGTTTCCCTACTCTTTGGCAGTTGTCACACCTTTTAACATATTGTTTTGCATCTTTGAAGAGGGAAGGCCAATAATATCCTAAAGAGAGGATTTTATAGGCCATCCTTTTGTCTGCAAAGTGTCCGCCGCATGGTTCATCATGACATGCCTTAAGAATATCAAGCATTTCATCTTCCCTGACACATCTTCTGATCACAAGATCTGGCCCTGTTTTAAACAATTCGTTAGAAATCCATGAATATTTTGAACTCTCCTGAATAATTTTTCGTTTTTCTCTTGAAAATAAATGTGAAGGTAGTTTCCCTGTAACCAAATAGTTAGCAATATCTGCATACCAAGGGGTCTTAATAGTTACTGCAAACAAGTATTCATCGGGAAACTTATCTTCTACAGGAGAATCTTCTTTAGTATTCTGAATCCTAGACAAGAAATCAGCTACTGTATTCTGTTTTCCTGGTCTATCCAACACGGTAATATTGAATTCTTGCAAAAGTAAAAGCCATCTTGTCACTCTGCCATTAGTAACAGGTTTGTTCATTAAATATCTAATTGCAGAATGGTCGGTATGAATAAAAGTTTCATAGCCTGTTATGTAATGTCTAAACTTATTAATTGCATGAACAACAGCTAAAAACTCTTTTTCAGTCACAGTATAGTTCAACTCTGTGGGAGTCAAATTTTTACTGGTATAATAAATGGCATAAGGAACTAAATCTTTTTGACCCAACACGGCTCCTAGAGCTGTATCTGAAGCATCCGTAGAAATATGGAAAGGGAGTTTCCAATTTGGTCCTCTCAAGATAGGTGCTTCAGATATTCTTGTTTTCAAAGTTTCAAAGGCTGATTGACAATCGGGATCCCATTTAAATTCACAGTCTTTTGTAAGCAATTTGAAGAGTGGAGATGCTATTTTAGTGAAGTTTTCTATAAATCTTCTATAGTAACGAGTAAATCCTAGAAAACTTCTAACATCTCTTTGACAATTTGGAATAGGCAACTTGGAGATGACTTCAACTTTTGATCTATCAACCTTAATCCCATCTTCTGAAATATGATGTCCTAAAACAATCCCTTCAGTAAACATCATAAAGCATTTTTCATGGCTTAATGAAAGGTTTGTTTCTTTACATCTTATGAGAACTTTTTCCAAATTTTCTAATGCCTCTTCAAAAGAATTACCATAAACTATAAAATCATCCATATAAACCTCTACACAATCATGGATTAGATCAGAAAAAATTCCTAGTACTGCTCTTTGGAATGTTGCTGGTGCATTACATAACCCAAAAGGAAGCACTCGGTAGGCAAAAGTTCCCCATGGACAAGTAAATGTGGTCTTATCTTGATCTTCAGGTGCTACCTGAATTTGATTATACCCACTAAAACCATCCAAAAATGAAAAGTACTTTTTACCTGCTAATGTATCTAATACCTGATCAATAAAAGGCAAAGGAAAGTGATCCTTCAAAGTTGCTTTGTTCAATTCACTGTAATCAATGCATACCCTCCATTTACCATTCTTTTTAGGTACTATAACCAAAGGAGAAACCCATCGGCTATCTGAAATTGGATAAATGAAGTTTACATTGAGTAGTTTTTGGAGCTCTTCTTTCACTATCTCCTAAGATTTGGATTCATCCTTCTTTGAGGTTGTCTGATTGGTCTACTGTTTTCCTCAATATAGATATGATGGATGCAAGTCTTAGGATCAATACCTTTCATGTCAGTATACTCCCATGCAAATGCAGTAGAATGTTTTTGCAAGATTCTGGTTAGTTCTTCTTGTTGTGATTTCTCCAAATGTTTGTTGATATTCAATGTCTTTTCTGGAAAAATATCAATAGTAGAATTACCAAATTCTTCCATAGAGTAAAGAGACATTTGTCTTGATGATAAATATTCTATGTCAGATTCCAACTGAAATTGTGTGGGGTCATTTTCTGAAGATATCTCAAAATTTTCTAATGTGTTCAGAATTTGACTATCCTCACTAATTTCAGAAATGGTAAAGACAGGTTGTATAGTGTTCTCATCATCGACCCATTCATTGTCTCCTATTTCTGTGATTGCTCTTGCTGTAGGATACAAATTGAATTTCTTTGTCGAATTACCATTAGAAATGTACATGTCTCCAGATCTACAACTAATAAAAGCATCAGCTGTGGCTAGCCAAGGTCTTCCTAAGATAAGTGGATATCCTCCTAGATTACTTTTGGGAGTCAAAATCATAAAGTCTACTGGATATTCCCAAGAATCTAAGGAGACTGAAATATCTTCTAATACACCATCTGGTTTAATAACCGATCGATCTGCAAGTTGCAATAAAGTAGGTGTAAAAAGAAGGTTAGGAAGTTTTAACTGTTCCATAGTCTGTCTAATCATAATGTTGATAGCAGCCCCTAAGTCAATCAATGTGTTTGGAATTTCTATCCCATTTATATGTGTCTTGACAATTGGACTTCCTGGATCTACATACTTCTGCATGGTAATTTTTCCCATCATAATGTCTGCAATCTTTCCTACCAGGTGGATTCTTCTTGTGTCCTTTAGCTTCCTTCCTGGTCTTTTAAAACTCAACTCCTTTATGGTTTTTGCTAGAATAGGAATTTCTCGAATGGCTTATAGCAATGGAATCTTGATACAAACATTCTTCAATTCATCTAGAAAGTCATAGTTAGGCAACAAGATTTGTTTTTCCACCCCCTTATCAATTTGTAGTCTTTCCGGAAAAGGAGGTGTAGATGAAGATACAGGTTGCTCAACTATAGGAGTTGTGGATGTTAGCTTTTCTTTTTCTTTTTTCTTTTTGAATTTTGAAGAGATTCTTCCTCAGAACCCTTATTGACTTGAAGAGAGTCCTCCTCAGAGGTATCTTGCTCTTGAATGTCTATAGAAGGTTTTTCTAAAACTCTACCAGATCTGAGTTGTACATCGTTGAGAGGAACAATCATATAGGTAGGAAATTGTTGTCCTTCTACCATATAAGTAGTTTTAGGATTCTTATTGTTAGGATTTGGCAATGGCTGAGCTGGAAGTTGATTTGTCTTCTGTTGGTATGGGAGCATGAGTTGAGGATTTGTATTTTGTTGATAAGGTTGTTGTTGTGGAAATGGCAATGAAAGTTGTGGATTTGGGCTTGGAAATTGTGGAGCTTGTTGATTTTGAAAAGATGGAGGATATTGATAAAATTGAGCAAATCTCCCATAAAGATTTTGCATCCCTTGTACCCATGGCTGATATGAATTCTGATGTTGGGGCCAAGGTTGTTGCCAAGGATTCCAATTTGGTGGGGTTTGAAGATTCATAGGGTTATTAAACCCTTGAGATTGTTGTCCTTGCCAAGGTCTCCTTGCGACAAAACAGAGAGATTCTATTGAATTTGGATCTTCTTGAAAAACAGCTTTGAGTCCAGGGATTGAAGGACAATCCTTGATCTCATGATTTTCTGAGAAAATCATACATGTTTCTACAACTTTTGCATCCAAGGGACATTCCCTTAAAGCATGTTTCTTTCTGCATTTCGGACAAAAGATGGCTAAAGCATCTGTTTCTGCTTTCTGCTTGTTTTGAATTTTAAGGGTGTCTAGTTGTTCACTAAGACCCCCTAAGATATCAGTTTTAAACTCATCAAGCATATTACCAATCTCTGCCCTACTTACTGATCCAGTTGCAGATTTGTTAGCCCTAATAAGAGAAGAATCCCTAGGCCCTTTTCCGGTTTTAGATCTTCCCCTTGAGAATTGGATACATAGTTCTGTTATATCATGAAATGGGAGTTGAGAAATGTCTCCTTTACCCATCATGTTTAAAATGTCTATCCATTCATCTCTAATGGCTTTTAATGGGAGGGCTTTCAAGGTTTCATTATCTAAGTTGCTCATCTTTGCTCTTTTCAAGTTGTATTGAAATATTTCAATTAAGTCTTCCAAATTTTCATCTTCTTTTTGCATCATTTTGAATACCTCATCCTTGTGATTGGTGGGCATACAATAGTCCAAGTATCTATCCAAAAATGTTTGTTTCATTTCATTCCAAGTCCCGATAGATTGAGTGGCTAATCCCATGAACCATTTCAAAGCAGATCCCTTCAATGTTGAAGGAAACAATTTGAGTTTTTGAGAATCTTCCATATAATCATAAGTTCGGCACACTACTTCAAACTCAAACAGAAATGTTTCAGGATCCTCACTTCGCAATCCATAAAAGTTAGGGAGAACAGATGGTGAGATATTTTTCATTGTTTCATGAGTTTCCTCATCAACTATAGGGAATCCAAGCAAATTGTCCCTATTTCTACCATCATTTCCTTCACCATTGTTATCTCCATTATCTCCTCCTCTTCTACCTCCACCTCTATTTATTACTTCCTTTGCCATGATAGTTTCTTTAGAGTCCTTATAGTCCTCTAGTTCTTCTACCAAGGAAGGATGAGAGAAAGTCTCTTTGTTTTCTAAGTGAGTTTTAGTAGGTGGTATAGGAGAATCCTCTAATTCAGCTGTTCTTTGACTTCCAAAAATCTTAAGGCTAGGGGTAGATGGTGGTGAATTTGGTCTATGCCTTGAAGAAGATGGAGTTGTGAAAATCGAACTCTTGGCTTTAGCTATAAACCTTCCCCTAGAATCTCTTGCTCTATGCATGTCATTTTTTTTATTTTTAAAAAGTTGGGCTAATAATTCTTTTTCTGATCTTCCAGGTCACACTAGGTGCAAAGAAGAGAGCATACTTAAGAAATTACTAAACCAATAACTCTCTTTTCTGATCCTCCAGATCACACTAGGTGCAAGAGGAGAGCATACTTCAAGAAGTTATCAAGTTTTCCCTTCTTTTATGATTTTATGTTTTTTTTTTTTTAAGAAATTGGCTACCTAGTTACACTTCCCCGGCAACGGCGCCAAAATGTTTGGTCAATTTAGTGTGTCCTAAATTGCTTCATTTAATTTGTCAATCCGGGAATCGTAAGCTGATGAAGTGCGGCGCACTATATGTGCAAGATAACCTATTTCTTAACTTTTGTCGTTTTTGGTCTTTCTAAGGTGAAATGGAAATTCTAAAATGAAAACAAGTTTGGTTATATTTGTTGAAGGAAGTGATATCCCCTATAATGATTTACCAACTTGAAACTTTAAAAGCAAATTGAAAATTACAATGACAAGACTTGAAAGAAAGTAAAAGTGTACTGCTGAAATGAAAAGATGTTGCTAATCTAATGAATCAAAACAGTAAACTAGTGAACATGAAAACCAAACTATTCTTGCTGCCAACTAAACACAAAAGAAACTATGCTTAAGGAAATTCAAAATTGCAACAAAATAAATCTAAATCAGATTACATCAATTTATCTTCTGACCCTTCATCATTAGTCCAACTATGATTTTCGGAAGTAATCATAAACAATTTGAGTAACTGATATTTAATTTGCAGAAAGTAAACTAATACTAAACCATACACTCATGATTCAATCCCTCGCCATCAGTCCAGCTGTGGCTTTCGGAGGTAACTGAAGATGTCATACATGATTTAATATATCTAAATTTGCGGAAAAGAAACTAATACTAAACTACACATTTCATAATGCAGTCCCTCACCATCAGTCCAGCTGTGGCTTTCGGAGGCAACTGAAGACGCTATGAGCAGCTTAATATATCTAAATTTGCAGAAAAGAAACTAATACTAAACTACACATTTTATAATGCAGTCCCTCACCATCAGTCCAGCTGTGGCTTTCGGAGGCAACTGAAGACGCTATGAGCAGCTTAATATATTTAAGTTTAACTACTGAATCAGATAAGCAAAACTGAAATGTACAAAGCAAGACTGAAGTTAAACAAAAGCTATGAAAAGCAAACTAGCAGCAGAACAATGTTAGATTCATGTCATTAGTCAAAAAGCTATAAAAATGCCCGGGCTGTCTATCTAAAACCTGCAATCAAGAAAACTGATCAATGATTAACAATCATAAAACATGAAAGACAGAAATGGAATGGAAATTATGGAAATGTATAAACAGAAATGAAACAACTGCAAAGTATGAACATATGGATGGATTATGATGCAATGACTTTTAAAGAAATGAAATGAGAAATATACACTAATACACAAAACCTTAGCTGAGCAGGGGCCCTCTACACAGCCTTGGTAACGATCCTCAAACACGAATTAAGTTGAAAAACAGAGTCTTCTCATATTAAAAAGCAGTTCATTACAGAATGGTAGTGTTACGGCTCAAGGGCAGCGTAATCACTACAAAGCAGATTAACAGATAACAGAGTACATTCACTTAATATATCTAAATTTGCAGAAAAGAAACTAATACTAAACTTCACATTTCATAATGCAGTCCCTCACCATCACCAATTATGTTGAGGTTTCCCAAGATGCTATGAGTACTAAAGGGCCTAAATTCTATGTAAGAATACTTTCAACCACATTTTCATAATGCGCCTCACCATCAATTCACTGTTGTTTTCTTTGAGTAAGTAAATCAAGATGCTATGAGCAATTTAATATATCTAAATTTGCAGAAAAGAAACTAATACTAAACTACACATTTCATAATGCAGTCCCTCACCATCAGTCCAGCTGTGGCTTTCGGAGGCAACTGAAGATGCTATGAGCAGCTTAATATATCTAAATTTAACTACTAAAGCAGATATGCAAAACTGAAATGAACAAAGCAAGACTGAAGTTAAACAAAAGATATGAAAAGAAAACTAGCAGCAGAACAATGTTAGTTTCATGTCATTAGTCAAAATGCTATGAAAATGCCCGGGCTGTCTATCTAAAACCTGCAATCAAGAAAACTGATCAGTGATTAACAATCATAAAACATGAAAGACAGAAATGAAATGAAAATTATGGAAATGTATAAACAGAAATGAAACAACTGCAAAATATGAACATATGGATGGATTATGATACAATGACTTTTGAAGAAATGAAATGAGAAATATACACTAATACACAAAACCTTAGCTGAGCAGGGGCCCTCTACATAGCCTTGGTAACGATCCTCAAACACGAATTAAGTTGAAAAACAGAGTCTTCTCATATTAAAAAGCAGTTCATTACAGAATGGTAGTGTTACGGCTCAAGGGCAGCGTAATCACTACAAAGCAGACTAAAAGATAACAGAGTTCATTCACTAACATCAACTATCAACTAACAACTAACAACTAACTTTGTGTGCGTATGCAAACGCTCTATATATAACAATAAACTGTAACTGTCTCCTAAAGTTCATGATGGCAGAGAGCACGTAGACCACTACGTCCACGGATATAGGAGTATGGCCGTGTTGGAAAGTGAATCTACGGAAGGTGGATGCTTGAATTCGACTCCAGATCTCTCCACAGATGTCGATTTAACCTCCGCAGGCTTAGAAACGGCCGTATGGATGTTTATGTGCCACGAAACAGAGTCCGGCCGACATGAAACTCCATAGTTGACTTCCATGTGGACGCCTTTGACCGCGACTTCTTTGGACGAGTTTTCTTGAACCAATAGGACACAAAACATGTCCACGTCATTCCTAGCCTGCCCATGTGGCTCGTTTCCCTTGTAGACACCTGTAGCATAGAGTTCCACAAAATAGCTGCGGAAAGTTGCAGCAGCTGCGGAAAGTGGCAAGATTCCGCAGCTGAATGAACAAAATCTAGATCAAATAGAAAACACAAAACTATAATTAAAAACCATGTTAGATACCCTTTTGCACATGATATTGACAATTTGGGAGGTTTAGGTGAGTGAAAAAGGTATGGAAAAGTGTATGGAAAAGATGCAAATTTGGGACTCAACAGCTACCATGTCAACATCATTCACACCATTTTTTTCAAGTAAATTTATTTATTTTTATTTATTTTTAATTTATTTATTATTATTATTTTTTATACTGTCAATATTTTATCAAAGGCATTGGAGCGATCAAAAATCTAGATAACAATGTATCTCGATAATAATGTATCTAGGGACGTGATGTAAATCTGTCATTCTGTTGCTTTTCCTACTAATGCATCGGTTTCTTGTTCTGCATTCTCGACACTTTGGTTACCTTTTTTGCTTATTCCAGACTATGCAAATGAAAAAATAAGAGTGTTGCGTTAGATTTCTTACTGTCGCTTCTGCATCTTCGTTATCCCGAATATATAACTCCATCTTTGGCACATTCTTCATTGTGAATAATGATTTTTTTTTTCTTATCTCCATATTAGCTCAGAACTTAATCTTTCATATATTAGTATGGAAGTCAAGGGTTTTAGTCTCTTTCGATGAAATTACTTCCCCGATTATTTATTCCCTAGGATAGAATATAGCTTTACACCTCGTGTTGACAATTTCTTAGGTCTATGAAACTATTATTCCATATAGCTATATTTGCAAAAGTTATATATGAGAATGAGTTTAAAAATTAACCAAATAAATGCTTTTCATACAACATAAAGGAGTTGTATCTCCATACGTCTATTGCCAAATGTCTGTGCGAAGAACTTTCACTTTGCGAAGAGAAAAACACATGGTCATTTGAGCGATAACTATTTTCTAGATTTATGATATATTTCAAAATACATATTCAATTTTCAATTGAGCCTGAACGACATCTCTAGCCTGTAATAACTTTCATTTCTTTATGTTTAATACTTGGTGCTTTTCATATGATATTTATAGATTCCATTCAGACACAATTGAAAACCGAAAAATGTATCATTTATGCCTCAACTTCCTACACAAATCCTCTATTTTGCACAGATTTAGAGCTCTATGTAGTTTCTTTTCTGAATATGTGTTGTAAGGCTACTCCACTGCTAAATAAAGAAACCATGGCTCAACAAGGCCTTAGACAAATATTTATATATATTTTTAATCGCCCCAATCCTTTCCATGCAATATTGACAATGTATAACCAAGGGAAGTGAAAATATGAAATTTGATGCAATCTCTATCTGAATACAAAATAATTATCATAATTGCTATAGTAATGACAATTGAATTGAAGGAAAACAATCGACATTATTCCCGAATCACAATTTAATCATCCTCATCGTTATCTAGATACATTGTTATCTAGCTTGGATTTTTAATCGTTGTAACACCTTCAATGAAATATTGACGATGCGCAACCAAACGAAGTAGTAGTAAGCAATTTGACACAATCTGTATCCAAATACGAAATAATTACCATGATTTTTATAACTATCACATTTGAATTGAAAGAAAACAATATGTGTTATTTCTGAATCACATGCTAACAAAAAACAAAAACAAAAATTGTCTATGGATCACATAGTGTTTTCTCTTTGAAAATTTCATTTAAGAGCTTGGAGTATTGTTCAAGATTCTATTTCCTTACATAAAATCAACATAATAGAAAAATCCTCAATTGAAACAAGGAAAGTAGCACAAAACTCGCTCTAGGAATAGATAAATCCATGATATTAATTTAGATAAAAGTTAACATGAATAGCTACAAAAAAGAAGAGATTATATTGTTTACCAATGTGCAATGATCCAAACACACCAGGATGCTCTGAAGAGAAGCCCTACGATTACCAGGAGGCCTTTATCGATCATAATGTTATGTGCTGGAAAAATGGGAAAATGATGCACTGCTAGTACACCATAAATGATGAACTTGTTATTAATGATGGTATCACATGCCCATATTCTCAACAAATAACATTATAATCAACAAAATGAACAATTTGATTAACGATCCATCAACGCGTACTGGAAGTAAGTTTTACGAAATTGAACCTTATTAATGATGAATAGTTTATATGTTATTTAAAACAGAATTGTGATGTTTATTAAATTCCTTATTACAATAAATTAATGTTGCTTATTTATTTAAATGCTTGAATTGTGGTTTGATATGGACAATAAAAACAAAGAATTACCAAATGCTAATCGAATGAGGCAAATCAAAGCTAAATGGTCTAGGAGAATCAATACACTAGAAAACATTAATGATGAATAGTTTATATGTTATTTAATGTTTATTAGGCTTTCTGTATCACCAAAGAAACATCTTTGCATGTTGAAATATATCCGCAGTAAACTTTCCGCCTAAGCACAAATATCAATGAACACCTCTTGTAGACTAAGTGTAGTTTCTACAGTCCAACAGAATCAACTTCTTTTGCACTAAACAATTTTTTGATGAATTGATTAAAGGTTATGCTCCCATAACATTAAAATCTTTGATTATAGTTATCCTCGTGTAAATAGGCATATATGTGAAACTACAAAGGAAATACATTGTGTGGAGGAATCTTCCATGCTTTCATCATGCAGACCTCCGCACTCCGCACAATCACATACATTCCACATAATTACGATGCATGTTTGCACTCATAAACAATTTTTTTAATCATAAAATTTAAAATAATTACTTTTGTTCATGTCAATACTTTTAAACAATGTTTCTCCCAATTACTATGCTATTGGGTATGACTGGGAGAATGGACGTGCAAAAGCGACAATAAGCAATATAACGCAATGCATTTATTTTTCATTTGCACAATATACCATAAGAAAAAATATAACGAGAGCATCGAAAATGCAGAACATCAACCGATACGTTAGTAGGAAAAGCAACATAATGATATATTTATGACATGTCCCTAGATATATCGATATCTAGATAAAAAGTTGTCTATATTTTTAATCCTCCTAATCGTTATATAGATACACTGTTATCTATATTTTTCATTGCCCTAATGCTTTCGATGCAATATAGATGGCTTAAAACTAGGGGAAGTGACTAAGCATTTTGACACAATATTTATTCGAATATGAAGGAATTACCATAGTTTTTTTTTTTAACAGAAACGGGTAGAGAGATATATTAAATTCTGGCCAAATTGCCTCAAAGATAGTTACAAAATGCTAAGCAAATTCCAGATATCTCCGTTACTAGGATCAGAGTGTCTTTTTCTTTGCTAGCCCAGAGGTTCTTACAAACAATTTTCCTGGCAATCGCCTCTATCTTCCCCACTTTAAAAATGCAGACAAACTGCTCCAATAAAAGGCTGTAATACATAATTGACAAACAATTAGGGAATGGGGTCCCAACCTTATACTCCATCTCTGAGGATGACTCTGAGGGGGAGGTGAACAACTTTATTAGCTTCAACATCAGCATCTTTATTATTGTCTCTCTTGACATGGAAGAAATTCAAGCTCTGGAAGGATTTCGTCAGGGTTCTTATTCTGCTAATCAGTATGGACAATCTTAGATCAGAAGGGGAAGAACAGTCAACAATGGTTTTTATGATAGACTGGGAATCTCCCATCACAATTGCATCGCAGATACCGAGGGAATTAAGTTGCTTAAGGCCTTGGAGAAGGGCCAGGGCTTCAGCTTGTATGCTAGTATTGAAGCCCACTCCCCAGGCATATCTAAGGACAGTGTTGCCATCTACTTTTTTAACTACTCCACCAGCTCCGAAGCTGCTCGGATTTCCTTTCGCTGCCCCGTCGAAGAAGAGAATGATATGCGCCTGCTTTGTGCAAAAGGCCAAGAAATCAGTAGCGTTAAGTCTAATCTTCCAAGCATTGAGAGGAGCGAGAGGTCTGATAATATCGATGAAGCGGAGATCAAGAGAATCGCTCCAAACAACGTCGTGATCTCTCAAGCCTGCCCCGTCCAGTTGATCACCAAGACACTCCTTCAGCTGGCTTTTAATGTTAACCCAAACAATCTTGTGGTCTCTTTTCTTATCTCTAAAGATCCTCTGATTTCTTTCCAACCAGGTATGCCAGTAAATCAGTTTAGGGAGGATGCACTAGGCATCTTTGATATGAACATTCTGTGGAGAGCCTCCTGGGTACAAACTCAACCAGTTCGAAAACAGGTCAGGAATGCTAGTTGGGAGGACGAAGTCCAGACTCCAAGGGCCTAAGGCCTCATTCCAAAGTTCTGTCACAAAATTGCAATTGAGCATCAGATGCGCAACAGACTCTGCGTTATCTCCACACATCGAGCATCGAGAGGGGCCTAGATAACCTTTTCTCTGCAATCTATCATCTGTCAAAATTCTCTGATGGCAAAGGAGCCAACAGAAGGAGTCAATTTTGGGTAGCGAAGACTGGGACCAAACCCCTTTCCATGGTTTCGGATCTGCAGGAACGTGGGGAATTGATGAGATTTTCCTGTAGCCCTGAGAAATAGTATAGCGTCCAGGGGTTGGACCCCAACCTCGGGCATCCAATTTTCTGCTGTTCAAGGGAGCCTTGCCGTTTAAAAAGGCTAGGAATATTGAAAACTCTTTGGACAGGACCTGGGGCACCTCGATGTTAATCCAAATATGCCATTTACCATTTTCCAAATTGGAAATATCCCACAAAGTAATGTAGCCTGCTCTATGCATCCAGTCCTTCAGCAGATCCAGAGATCGATCATCAACCAGAGGATCACAACCCATTATACGATCCTCCCAGATTCTAATTTTCTTGCCATTGCCAGGAATCCAGTGTGCATGTTGGGTTATTATGGAGGAAGATTTAGCACAGAGCTTTTGAATTATCGAGTCAGAGTTTGCTACGGGCTGGTCCAAACACCTTTTCCTCTGTCCACGAAAGTACTTCTTCCACAAGGCGAGCTGTGCCCACCCCAGTTTTGGGGCAATAATCCTCCAACTCAGCTTAGCTCCCAACGCAATGTTCTGCGTGCATATATTCTTAAAGTTCAATCCACCTTCTAATTTGGGCATGAAGATTTTGTTCCAGCTTAATAAGGGGATTTTCTTTTCGTTAGCTTTCCCGCCTTTCCAAAAGAATTTTCTAATGTGATCCTCCATTTTCTTCATAATTCCAATTGGAGCCAGCATCACAGCAAACTAATAGATGGGAAGGCTGTTTAAAACTGCTTTAATAAGCACAGAATTACCAGCCAGATTAAGCCAGTTGTATCCCCAGGAATTGATCTTGGAATCAAACTTTTCCAGCAGGGGTAACCAGTCTCTGCTGATAGGACATTTTTGAAAAATTGGGAGACCCAAATACTTGAAGGATGTCTAAGACGAGGATGCTGCGAAGCCAAAGCAAAAGGAAATGGCTTGCATCGTGATGGCAGGGGTATTCCAGCAGTAGATATTGCATTTTCCTTTATTGAGACTGCTTCCTGAGTCTTGACAATAATCATCAATCACTTCTTTAAATATTTTGGCAGAGGACACTGAGGCAGCACCCAGTAAGAGGGAATCATCCGCAAATAAGGCATGGTTTATATTGTTGACTCCTCTCACAATATTCAGGCCCATTAAATATTGCTCCTGTTGTTTTTTGTTGAAAAGGAAGCTGAGGACAGAGGCTTGGAGGACAAAGAGCAGAGGGGAAAGAGGACACCCTTGTCTCAGTCCTCGAGAAGCTTTGAAGAAGTCTGTGGCCCTCCCATTCACTAGAGGGGCAGTCCAAGGCTCACTAATACAAGCCTTAATCCAATTGATGAATTTGGGACCAAACCCAAATTTGCGCAGGCCAGCCAGCAGAAAACTATGTCTCACTCTATCAAAGGCGTTTTCAAGATCTAACTTGACAACCATTCCTTTCTCTTTGCGAACCACACTGGAGTGAATCGCCTCCTGGACCAGGATAAAGTTATCCACAATCTGTCTACCCTGAATAAAGCCTCCCTGATTCTCAGGTATGATGCCTGGAAGGATGATTTTTAATATGTTGGCAATAACCTTCGTAATCAGCTTGTAGCCTATGTTACAGAGGGAGATTGGGTGAAACCTTCTGAAGGTGTTGGCGCCTTTCTCCTTGGGGATGAGGGCCAGAAAGGCTGAATTAGTGCTTCCCCCAATCTTCTGACACTCTTGAGATTTCTGAATCATTCTGCATAAGTCTTTCTCCACAATCTGCCAACAGAACTGCAGGAATCTGGCAGTAAAACCGTCAGGACTTGGGGCCTTATCCGGTTCCATTGCAAAGAGGGCGCTTTTTATTTCATTGTTAGTGATCTCGGCTTCCAGGAGTTGGTTGTTTCTAATGGAAATGAGGGTGGGCACCTAGTTCACAAGGATAGAACCATGGCCCAAGTCCTCCTCTTCACTATAGAGATTTTTGAAGTGAGAGAAGGCAACATTTTTTATGCTTTGGATATCTCTATACGTAGAGTTCTCAACTTTAATTTCAGAGATAGAGTTGCGGAAAGTGCAGGCCTGAGCTTTCTTATGAAAGAAGGATGAGTTTCTATCTCCCGCCTTGAGCCAGAGACTGCGGGATTTCAGTCTCCAATATTCTTCCTCAGCCAAGCTAGCTTTAAGGAGCATTTGTTGAAGATTAGCCTCCTTGTCAAGAATTTATTTAATGATCTCTACGTTTTTCGAAACCAGATGATGCATCTCAAGACGTTGCTGTAACAATTTCCTTTCCACAGCAGGGTTAGGTAAGGTTTTGACCCAGTCTTTAAGAGCAGCTTTGACTCTCCTAAGTTTCTCCTCCCAAACAAAGAATGTAGAGCCTTTGACTGGGATCCTCCAGCTTTCTTTTATCAAAGGCAAGAAAGACTGTTCCTTGATCCAATGAGAGTTGAATTTAAAAGGAATGGGACCTTGATTCAAATGTGCCAGCAGATCCAGTTTAATGGGGCGATGGTCGGAAACACTACATGGAATAATTTGCATTCTAATCTCTAGACCAAGAAGAAGAAAAGAACTTTGAACAAGGAATCTGTCTAACCTTGCAGCGATATGTCCCGGGCCGATTCTTTTGTTTGTCCAAGTGTATTTTCTGGATAGAGGCTTAATGTCTATCATGTCCCAGTCTTGGAGCAGCTCCTCAACCCATTCCCGCGCCGGGTCCCTAACAATGCTTCCTCCACATTTTTCTGATAATGATAAGGTGAGATTTAGGTCCCCAGCTATAATTGTGTTTGCCAAATCTTCAGCTTCTGCCAGACCTCTGATAGAATCCCAACAGTTCTTCTTCTCCCCTACGCTGACAGGAGCGTACACATTAAAGAGGGAGAAGGTCACATCTGTTTCTACGTGCTGCAGCTTTGAGAACAGCCAATGGGTGTTATTAAGTTCTTTGATCTTTATGAATTTGTTAGCGTCCCAAATAGTGCCCAGCCCACCTGAAGCTCCTCGAGCTGAAACTGCTTGCCCTTCACTTTTCTTCCATAATTTCTTACCTATCTGGAGGAAGGCATAGTCCTCCATTTTGGTCTCCTGGATAAGGAGCAGATCGATAGATTCTGATGTAATCAAACTTCTTAAGGCTTCCTCTTTTATTCTACTCCCCATGCCCCTACAGTTCCAGGAGACGATCTTCATCACTTGTTTTTTGAATGTTGAGCTCCTCTGGAGCTCTGGGTCTGATTTCTATTCTTCTTCGGAGTATTTGCCAAGAGTTTCTCAAGGGTAGGTTGGCTTCCCTGGAGTTTGTCTTTGTAGGTCTCTTGCTCTCTTTTTTCCCAAGCAGATTTTCGGCCTCTCATTGATCTTCTAGCCGAGGTTTGCGAATCACCTATTTCCCCTTCTTCTTCTGAGGCCTCCGAGCTTTGCACTTCCTCAACCTCCTCTGTGGGTGTATCTTTTGTCATGTCTGCATTACTGTCGGTTTTCTTTGATCCAGAGGGGGACTCTTTTTGGGGCGATCCTTCTTTCTGCATCTCTAACTCTTGGGTGTCTTCTTTTGCTGAGCTTAACTGGGTAAATTTATTTCCTTGGTCTTCCATGAGAGGTGTTTGGATCCCAGAGCCTACCTGGGGCCCTTTACCATTCATGTTGCCAGTTCTCGAGGGTGGGCAGTTTTGGTCCTTTTGACCTGAGTCCAACCATCCTCTTTGCCTTTCTCCACTTCGCTGTTCTTAGGACATCCTCTGGCAAAATGACCTTAGACATGACATTTCTGGCATTTGAATGGAAGCTGTTCATAGTCCAGCTTTTGCACATGTGTCTAGCATCCAACTTTAATCTTTATTGCCTCAGGCAGGCCAACCTCAAGGTCGACTTCAACGTAGATTCTAGCACAGTCGAATTGATCCTTACTGTTTGCTCGATCAATGTATTTGCCCAAGGTATTTCCGATGTGCTTAAGAGACTCGTCATTCCAGCAATGTACTGGCAGGTTGGGCAGCCTAACCCACACAGGAACGACTGTAGGGACGTCCACTGCTGGATCAAAGTCGGGCGTCCACTTATTGAGGTACAGCCCCTGAGGTTCCATGAAATAGGGACCGTTACGGAATATCAGTTGCTTATCATCTTTTTCAGAGAATTCAAACAGAAAGAAACCCTTACCCAAAAAATATGAAGTGACTCTACCTTTAATTAGTGGTGCCAAGTTTCTAGAGACCCAGCTCTCCGTAGATTTGGGGGAGGGCCAAAGCGCAGTGAACTGACCCACCAAAGCCCGCTAAGCCAGAGAAAGGGCGACCTGAATCGGGCCCTACGGAGGGAGTGAAATCTCAAGGATGTCATCTAAACGTTTCACAAACTTTGAAGCCTCGGAAGCTTTCTTTTTAGGGAGGGATAACACGAGGTTGAGGAAGGCCTCAGCTTCAGAATTAGGAGGCGGAGGGGGCTCCATTGGTGCAGCACCGCCCAGGCTTGAAACGAGCTCATACCAAACCCTGCAACCAAGACATGGAACTACAAATCAAAGCGGCAGAGGAAGAGGCCCAAAGAATCCAAGGAGAGAACAGAGGGCCAAAGCACCGCAAAAAGACACCACTCTGAGTCAAGGCGCCGCGCTTAAACAAATGTAGAGCAAGGCGGGAAAGAAGGTGCCGCACATAAGGATCAGAACACCGCGCAGAATGAAAACGTCGCGCACAGCCGAGGCACTGGTCGGCCGGCTCAATGCGACGCGCCGGACCAGACAAGGCACCGCGAAGCGCAGGAATAGCTCAGGATGAGTAAACCCAGCGCCCAAAAGGAGAGCAAGAAACTTCGAAGCGGCCACAGGGCCGAGGCTAGGCCTCAGACGCAGAGGGCAGCAGAGCGGCTAGGATTCCTGAAAATCCAGATCTCCTGAAACGGAACGCTTTCCA
>JAXQQM020079753.1:0-158560 GCA_034641835.2 Pinus albicaulis | reverse complement strand
AATATAGGCGAGCAATATCAAATCTCAAGGTTGAATGGTGAAGTGATTTTTCAATCAGGTTCAAGGAGAAATTAAGAGTTACTTAAACAAGATAATGAAGAGGGGTGAAGAGGTCAATCAAGATCAGAGAGCAACTAAGAATTCTCTAAACCGGATATCAGAAGAAAACATACAAATGTACAACAGTTAAAAGTAGAGTGTAATTAAACAAATTCTGCAGTAAAATTCCTGTTATAAAATTCAAATTCAAAACACATTTAACTTTATGGAATACTTAAAGAAAGAACATGAACTATTGAAATTATACTTCATTGATATGGCTCATCACATGAATCCTATAATGACTTTTCTTTATTACTTAATCAGTCTGTCAACTGGAAATTGGTACAATAACCCTTTGGCAAGAGATCAGTCAGCTGACAAAATTTTCACTGGATCCACACTTGACCGATCCTTGATACTTCGAATGATGAATTATTTATACAAAAACATAAAAAAAATATCCTATCAACTACTAAGACTTATTCTAGGAAAATAAAATACCTTTGTGAAAAAAAATAGTGACACCTTCTAACTAACTGATATCTGGCCCTGTTACTTTGCTTGTTGTCATATGTTTGTTTCTTCCATGTGGCTATCTTTCATGTTTTCTTTCTTTCACCTATCCATTATTTCACCCTTCATAGTAATTCACACCATTTTTCCCATGTTTCTTCATCTAGAAGTTTGATTTTCATCATCCTCTGGTAAATATCATCTGCCTCAGTATATTTGTAAAATGTGGGTTTATTCACAAAAAGGTGATTTACCTCATGCTGGAGGTAAAATATTTTTTCTAAACTTTGAAGGAGTACTTTTCCTGTGAAAACACCCTTCATTAAGGAGTTGTCGGAATTTTCTTTGGATACTTATCTCATATTTTTATCATAATCTTCATGTCTCATTAGTTTTTCATTTATTACCAAAGGATTAGGCAAACCTTTCTGTGTCAATACTGTTGGTTTTGTAGAGGTGGTTTTTTCTACAACTCTATCATTCCTTTATTTAATTGTCAACCCGGGGTTTGTCTTTTTATTTCAAGGGTGTTGGCATAGTATGTGCGAGTTAACTAGTCTAGGGATGCTTCTTGCTAATGCGAAGAAAAGATTCGTAACGGTGAAATATGTTGTTCTTAAGGAAAATGCTGCTAATATATAATTTAACTAATTAAGTTGAAGAAAAGTGATTGCTAAATCGAACTAAGAATAAATATAACTAAAATCAGTATGAATGGAAATAATGGAAATGAAACTAGACAGAACAAAGTTCTAATTAAGTTTCTTCAAGAATAGAGCTGAATGAAATTAAAGAATCCAAGAAGTAGTAACTTAGATGTGCAATTCTGAAACTACAATATAACTAAGCAATGTGTGCAATTGTTTAGTATGGAACAACAATGCAATTCAAGCAATCTGAGTAACTGTGCAATAACGAAAGAATGGAGGACTAAACTGTATGTCTAGTTGTGCAACCAAGAAGGAATAGCAGAATTAAATCACTAATAAGACAATGATATAACTTAGCTGTGAATTTCCTAACTTAAATAACTTTGCAATGGAATTCTCTGTAAAAAATAACTAATCATCAGTGATCAACCGATTAATCGTTGTGTCAGGTTAGAAGGGAAACATGAGGTACAGAAAGTATAAATAGTGAGTCATTCCCCTTCTACTCAAAGCTTAATAATCATAATCAGCAAATAAACCATACTTAACAAAGCATTTATCATGCACAGAATTGTACTTATTGCTAGCAACGAAATTGTTAAGAGTCCTATAAGAAAAACTGTAGTTATATTATCAATAGTATATGTTGCAACTGCATAAAATTTACAAATACTGATTCTGCAAAGTCTCAGAACATAACATATGCATAGAAATTCTAGAGGTTGGGCCAAGACCTACAGAAGATATAGCACTACGGAAGCTTCAAGAGGGGATTGTTTAGAATTATATTCATTCAGGAATTCTCTTCCAAAAAGAATTAAACAGGCTGTATTAGGATTTCCTTATGAACTTCCCCCCATCCTAATCTGCTCTTTTCCTTTTTAAAGGCAACTTCTTGAGAATGTATCTCAAACGACATCCCACTACACGTGGCTGTCGTTTGAGTTCTTAAACTCAAAAATTGTTCAACTGCCTTTTAATTGGTCACCTGGAATTGTTGATGACCTTGATACATGCATTCGCTGATTGGTCGTCATCTATCATTGACCTCGCATTCCTAGTTTCCTGCAGATAGGGACAAAAAGGATTCAATTCCTTTTTATGAACCGTTCTCTATGTCCTTAGTCTACTTGTTCCTATTTCTATGCTATTTCATCCCTTATTATTGATTTGAAAGAAGATTTCCTCAAATCTATAAGATAATTCAGATTATTTAGAGGGGGAAATCATACCTGAATCTGGGCCCAACATTACTCCCCTTCTTACCTTTTTTCATGTCCTCATGCAAACAAGTGGTGGAGGTGTAAATGTGTTATTGAGTAGGTAGGGTAGGGTCTCTCCTGAGGTGTTTTGAATCCATGCTTCCTTTATATCAGTGCAAATGCAACGCTTGTGGCTCCTTCCGGTAGTTCATAATCATGATTGTATTCTTCAGGGGGAAGCCAAAGGAGTGGGTTCCGGTACCTGCAACCTAACCAGGCTGGTCCCATGTGGTTGACTAGACTGGTGTATAGGTCAAATATGGATGCAGCGGCCTTGAAGTTTCTATAGCTAAATGGCTCTCGGTTCTTTACATTGTTTGTGGAGGCCATCCATCATTGTTTGGCTGCTACCAAGGCCGCTTCCTTGATATCTTGGAAATAATCGTGGGCTCCTACTATGACATCCTTATGCATGGGTCCGAGTTTAGTTTTCACACCTGGCTTCTTCATAAATTTCTGATGTCGGATGATTGTCTGTAATGGGTTTGTGGGTTCTCCTTAGACCCATAGCTCTAGGCTGTGATCCCTTTTTTGAAATATGCCATAGGCTTTGGCCCATCTGACTTGATTTGTTGCATATGACAGAAAAGCTTGCAGTTGGATATCCCCTATGAAGGGGCTCGGGTTAATATTGTTGTCAGTTTCCAAAATAAAATTGTGCGTATAAATCTCACACAAGAGGCGCTGAATCTACTTGTCCTGCTCATGGAAACATTGGACAAATTCTCCTACTAATTTGAAAGAAATGGACTTTCCTGCCCTTAAAGCTTTGAATTTTAGAAGTACCATTCCATTAAAAAGAGGGCATAATTAGTCACAGGGGACCTACATGACAAGGCATTATCATAAAGAGAGCATATTGCGGCTATCTATTCCTTATATTGCTCCATTTTCTTTTGTGCCACTTTGACCTTAGCCGGTTCTTCCCTGAGTTGAGCAAATGTTTCGTCCTCCGTGTCGTAGAAGTCAGCGAGCTTCTTCTGTAGTGCCTGATGTTCCTTCAATGGCACCACTTCTTTTCTACATTGTGCCAATTCATGGCATGTCTGCACCAGCTCATTTTTCAGTCGTTCCTTACCAGCTAATTCCACCAAGTGAGCATAGTCGGGGACTTCCTCTGTCTGGGTGGATGCTTCAATATGAATTTTTTTTCTGTCTGTGTTCCTGCCTCTGTGGTAGTGGTCAAGTTGGTTTGTGTTCCAACATTTGTGGCACTTGCTGGTTCAGTTTGGGTTCCAATGATAGCAATCTCTACCTTTGGCTTCCTTGCCATCTTTCCTTCTTCAGTTTCCTCCTAAGGTTCCTTACCAGCTTTTTCATTCTCTTACAATTCTTCTTAAATTTCTTAATTTTTCTCAAGTGTAACTCTTCCTCTTCTCTTATTTCCACTAGTGGTATGGTGACATAATTTTCCTTTTCTGGAGTCGGCTCTAGAATGGTTTTCTCAATTAATTCTTCATACTTATTCTTAGCATGAGGGCTCTAGCTAGGGGGTACGGTGCTGTTTTCAGGTTCAATTTCCATGGGTGTCCTTTGGTCCAAGAGGATGGTGTCACCAGAATCTTCTTGTGATTCTAGTCCCTCCCCTGCTTGTTCAGTGCTGTAAACTTCCAAATTTTAAATGGGAGACAGGGCTCCCTCTTCTTGCAACTATTCCTGATCGAGTAACAAAGTGTTATGACCAAAATTACTAGGGGAGCCGGCTTTGTCAACAATTTCTTCTTGCTCCCCTGCTTCTAGCACGTTTCTTGTTTCCGAATTTTCTCTTGTTTTTCCTAGGTCTTGGGCCATATCTTCCTCCAGTTCTTTTATTGGTGCTTGAGGTAATTAGGCCTCGTTCATAGCGCTCGAGGCTCCCTAAGTTGTTCTGGCCCTTTTTCGCCTACTGGATTCCGACTATTGTGTAACCAGCTCCAAAAAGAGAAGAAAAGAGATATAAACGCCTTAGAAATGAGCCACTTCAATGGGGCAACCTCCAATACATTACATAAATGAAAAATTCTTGGATGATACAATTTACAAAACCTCCTTTCTATATATAGGAGTCCATGGGGCCATAATGTAATCCTAGTGGGCCACAATGTAATCCTAGCCGACCTAACAATAATAATTTAAGGGCACAATAATAATAAAATGGGGGTTACAAGGGTACAATAATAATAATAAGGGGGTTAAACTAACAACAATAAGGGACTATACTAGTAATATAGGGACCTAACATGCCCCTCTCCTTCAAAAAAGTGTTGTCCTCAATGCTTGAGTATCTCTGGGTGCTTCTGTATAAAATTCTCATCCTCCCATGTAGAATCTTCAGTGGGTAAGTTCTTCCACTTGATGAGATACTCTGAAATTGATCGATTCCGTAGTTGTCAAGTTCTTGTTTCCATGACCGCTTCAGGTTCCAATATGATTTTTCCTTCCTCATCAAGTTCTGGCAATATTGTTTGAACTGGAAGATTTTCACCTATAACCTTCTTTAAGCATGAAACATGGAAAACTCGATGTACTCGCGAAGAAGCAAGAAGCTCCAATTTGTATGCCATAGTACCAATCTTTTGCAACACCTTGTAAGGACCATAGTACTTTGGTGATAATTTATTATCCTTCTTAGCTTGCTTGAGGGACATTTGTTTGTATGGTTGTAGCCGTAAAAATACCCATTCTCCTACATCAAAACTTCTCTCGCTGCGATGTTGATCTGCCTGTTGTTTCATTCGATTTTGTGCCAAATTCAGGTTATCCTTTAAGAGTTGGAGAACTTCTTGCTGATGCTCGATGTGATCTTCCACTGCTTGAACCTTCGAATTTTCCCTTAAAGATGATGTGATGGATGGTGGATGATATCCGTAAAGTGCCATAAATGGGGTCATTTTTGCTGCAGTATGGAAGGAAGTGTTATACCACCATTCAGCGAGAGGTAACCACTTGACCCATTGTGTTTGTTTATCAGATACAAAACAACGAAGATATCCTTCAAAAAATTTATTTACTATCTCAATTTGACCATCAGATTGAGGATGATAAGATGAGCTATGAGTTAATTGAGTACCCAAACAAGAAAATATCTCTATCCAAAAATTTCTAGTAAAAACTGGATCTCTGTCGCTCACAATAACCCTTGGGCTTCCATGTAGCTTTTGAATTATGTCCATAAATGTAGTAGCAAATGTACTTGCTTTAAATGGATGAGATAATGCACAAAAGTGTGCATACTTGGTAAGTCTATCAACTACCACCATGATGACATTATTTCCTTTGGACTTAGGTAAACCTGTGATGAAATCCATTGAAATCTCCTCCCAATGTTGACTTGGAATGGATAAAGGTTGTAGAAGTCCTGGGGTCTTAATTGTCTCCAATTTATTCTGCTAGAAAACCAAACATTCCGCCACAAACTTTTGAATATCATATTTAAGGCCATCCCAAAAAAATTCTTCCTTCACCCTGTGGTAAGTTTTTAAAAATCCTGAGTGTCCTCCTAAAGGAGAAGTGTGCAATTCAAAAAGAATATTTTGTTTTAGTTGGGAATTATTACAAAGATATAAGCGATCTTTGTACCATAAGGAATCATTTTTGCAACTAAATGTATCAGTTGTACTAGGATCTTGCTGCAACTTTTGAATGAGTGTCCATACCTCTTTTTCCTTCTTCCATTCATCTCTTGCTTCAGTTATCCAATCTGGTTGGATAATATAAATGGCACAAAGCAATGCTTCCACCTCTTCATTCTTTCTTGAGAGTGCATCTGCAACAACATTAAGCTTTCCTTTTTTGTGGATTATTTCAAAGTCATAACCCAACATCTTTGTGACCCATTTTTGTTGCTCTTCTGAAGATAGTCTTTGTTCCAAAAAGTGTTTAAGACTATCATGATCAGTTTTTACCTTGAAGTGTCTTCCCATTAGGTAATTTTGCCATTTCTTTAGTGCATGCAGTATTGCTAACATTTCCTTCTCATAAATAGGTTTCTTTAAATACTTTCCTTTGATTGGACGACTTTCAAAAGCAATGGGTCTTCCTTCCTGCATTAAAACTGCACCAATTCCATTTCCTGAGGCATCACATTCCACAATAAAGGTTTTTGTGAAGTCCGGTGTAGCTAAGACCGGTGCTAGGCACATTGCCTCTTTAAGACGTTCAAAGGCCTTAGTTGCTTCAGGAGTCCATGAAAATGCATCTTTCTTCAATAATGTTGTTAGAGGTGCTGCTATTCTCCCATAATTCTTAACAAACTTGCGATAATACCCTGTTAACCCGAGAAATCCTCGCAACTACTTTATGGTCGTGGGGAATTTCCATTCCTTAATGGCTTTAATTTTGTTAGGGTCTACTTTAACACCCTCGTGAGATATAATATGACCCAGATATTCCACCTCTTGTACTCCAAAGAAACATTTGGATGTTTTTGCATATAATTGTTTCTCCTGCAATAGTTTGAGTACCTTGTCAACATGTTCAACATGATCCTTCCAAGACCTGCTGTAGATTAGTATATCATTAAAAAATACTAGCACAAATTTTCTAAGGAAGGGTTTGAAAATGGAATTCATCAACCCTTGAAATGTAGAAGGTGCATTGGTAAGGCTAAAAGGCATGACCAAAAATTCATAATAACCCTCATGAGTTCGAAATGTTGTTTTTGGAATATCTTCAGTCTTCATTCTAATTTGATGATATCCTGAACAAAGATCCAACTTGGTAAAATAAATTGCTCCATGTAATTCATCCAATAATTCATCAATCATAGGAATGGGAAATTTATCTTTAATGGTGAGCTTATTGAGCTCCCTATTGTTAGTATGAATTCTTCGTCGAAGTGTACGAAAAAGAATCACTTTAGCTACGCATAACTAATAGCCCTAACAACAATAGAGGCTGCCAAACATCTTCAGATCTGCGATTAGTAGTTAAAATGCTGCAACAAACAGATCTATAAATGGAAAGACATTAAGCAGTAAAGTAAAGAGTTTGCTCCATGCATCCAACAGATAAGACAAGAACACGATTTTTGAATGAATTTTTATATTACAGGGCACCTGGGAGGAAACAAGAAGGTGTATCCAGATCTCCTCAATGGGATGGGTTCTTTGTAGTCCTCAGCACTTCAGATCTAAGCTTTCTCTCTCTTGTAGATGTAGAAAACCCAATGCAGAAAATAGAGCTCAATGGGAGAAACTGATCAATATATACCTACATTTGAACCACCATGGGAGGCACCTCTACCTCTGTTTCAACCTCTGTTTCAGGTATTGGTTCTTTGTCCTTATTAGGAGTGTTTTTCTTCAACTTAGGCATCCTTCTTGGAGTGAGAACATATAATTCATAACCACTTAAGAATAGAAAAGTATCCCAATCCCTGTTCAATTGATTCATCTTCCATAACTAAAAATTTTATTAAACCATGATGAAAGATGGAAGTATCACTACTCTCAGTTTTGGCTTATGCCTTGTGAGCCATCTTGCCAAAACTTATGAAGAGAAATATTGGAAGATCAATAAGTTGTTTACCTGGTAAATGAAGTAACAGTCTGAAATGATATTGGTAGACCATGTGAAATATACCTTCACAAGTAAAACACTTTTGGATCACCATAAGTAGCTTTGAGTAGTTCTCCTTGAGGAAAATCCTGGGTATACATGAGGTCATGTCAATTCCTATGTTCTCCTGCTTTAGAAAATCATCATAGTTTTGAATCTTGAATTTTGTTTCTTTTAACCACTCTTCTCTAGACCTCAGAATATCAGTTTCCTATGTAATTGTCTCAGGAGAAACAGTAAAATTTAAGATGCCCACCTTTGAAACTGTGTCAATGAATTTGACAGCGAAATCCTTGGACACTTGTGCATGATATCCCTACAGTTTTTGGAAAAACCTCAAACAACCTGCATTTGTCAAAGCTTGTGAAAATATTCGGTCTTCCACAACTAGCTTCATGTCCATGGGCTCGTATTTGAATACAGAAACACCTTTTTTTGGCTTTTTTATGTGAAGCCATGACTTCTAATATAGCATTGACCAACTTCAAATTTTGACACTTGCAAAACTATCTAAGACAACAAATACCTTGCTTGAGAGAGGTAACAACTAGCCTAAGACAACAACTAGACAACAAACAAAAGTGAAGGCTGCTAGAAAAAGGGATTAAACAACTTACAAGGATGAAAGGAAAAGTGTTGCTACTCGAATAAGGTAAGGCTAAATTAGGTGAGGGGAAAATAAAACATGGAATAATAGTATATATATATATATATATATATAATATATATATATATATATATATATATATATATATATATATATATATATATATATATATATATATATCTATATATATATATATATACTTCTACTATTATTCCACGTTTTATTTTCCCCTCCCCTTTCAGTAGTCGATTTCACTAGAAAAGAACACCATTAAACAATATACTGAATCAAGGAGGGGGGATCCTAATGGATATGGGTGTCATGGTTCGACTTTTTATGTCTCCAATTGAAAACATCGTATTTTTAGTCAAAATATCACTGAATTAAAGAAAATATTAGAGAAATGAAGAAGGATGATAGATCAACCAAGAGTCATATGTTGCAACATTTGTTGTTACCAAATACTTAACAACATTGTCCTGAATCTCAAAGCCAAAGTTATTCAAGGACTGATGAAACTGAAAACAAAGTGGGGAAAGGAAAAGCAGAATTGGAATGCAATTCATCTACCTAAATGAAACCTATCCTATCCTAAAGTATATATTATAGGGTCAAGTAAAGTGAAATATAATTTCCAATGTAGCCATATAAGTTTCACCTAAGCTTTAAGTAGACAGATGTGATCGTGTAAGACTAGAGTGAAATGCAGTGCAGTGTAAAGGTCACACAAACAAAACATTTGGATTAAGAGACAAAGACAAAAAGTGAAATCACAATGGTGTGACACTCTCGACTACTTTACCACATCAAAGATTCAACAACAAAAAAAACTACCAAGTTAATGAAAATACAAGGATCGGTTAATGGCATGAAGGTAAAGGCCATGAGACATAGGTCTTGACTATTAAGTTTCCTCAAGGTAATCTACAATAGGATCATGGAAACAAACTTTTCGAAAAATTTGACAATAACAACTGATCAAATATAAATCCATATCATAAGTAATATCAATAGGTTGACTAGAACCTATGTTTTCATGTGGGTTATACTTTTTAATGGATGATACAGTTGGTAGGTCAGATCAAAGGATTAGAGAATCATTAAGATATTTCTATGTTTTCACATCCTAGATTAAATAATTTCTTAAGGAGGGATGTAGTTATGGAAGTTCAAAATTAAAATTAAAATTGCTATGTCGAGGGTTCAAAATATTTATGTGAAGAAAACGAAAATCCCTCACAAGAGAGTCGGTATAGCATGATATGACATATACGACAATATTTTGAAATAAAAACATAAACTGACAAAAATCACAAGTATCGTCATGGTGACAGGAACCTAACATAACAATCAGCGTGGACAGTCAGCATGGACTAAGGGGATATCCCCAATGTAAAATCCCAATTAGACCTCAAACCATTTCATGTAGGATCCCCATCTAGTTGTATGGTCTAACCGCAATTGGAAATGTTTCAAATATGTGTCTTGGTTCCAACATATACACATGAGATCAAAACACCTTTTTACGGCTACAAGTATGTAAACTTTGTGTGACACCCAATGAAAGATGCACATGGAAGTTCCATGGCTATTAAAGGAAAACGAGAATCTACTTTGGAAAGTAACAGTACTATCCTAAAGGGGGTCCCGAAATACTAAAGAATAATCTCTTTCATGACCTTGAAGCCTTCCTACACATATGCTTTCTTGATATGCTCTATGTACTACCCATTCTCTTGGAAGATCATTTCCTGGACTATTATTTATTCAACTGATCCTATCGAATACATACCATGTTTTTGTGCTAGAGAATCAAATTTTTTGTGAAAACGACTATAAGTAGCAATGGTGTTAGCCACATATTCTCCAAGATGGTTGTAGTTTTGTTGATGGCATCTCAGTTTTATCCAATCCATTTCAGTGGAAATCCTCTCTTTTGTAACAAACTATGGCAGAACATTTAGATACTTGGAAACCCTTCCTAAAGTTAGCCAACCGCTTTGCTTGCCACTTTCAAGAGTTTCAAGACTTCTTGTGCTTTATTTTGAATGCCAAGGAGGGGAGCCACCACTTCTTATAGAAGTATCATCTCATTCTAAAATTGTGTCATGTTGTCCTCCATTAGCCGTAGTTCCTCCTATATAGATAAATGTTATTCTACTGTATTATAGTTGTGTGCAGATAACCTTTGATTTTTTGGAGCAAGATGTTCCACCTGTTACTTTTCTAAAACTAACTCTCTCCTTAATCTAGAATTATCATTCAAAAAATATTTGTAGTTTTCTTGTATTGTTATATCAAAACCAACATTTTTTAGCATGATTTCGCTGGGATTCCTTTTGGTGTTGGCATTAATCACCTTTTCTATAGATACTGATACTAGATTCTGAGGATCATTTGGCAAGTACCTATGCCTTTCTTGCATGATACTCTTCCTCAGATGATCAAACATGACATTGCACAAATCCATGACATTGTCTTGAGGTGGAGTGATTCCAAATTTTCCAAATAGGATATTACAACGCATCATAGGAGGTTATTCCAGAGAACTTGGTTCATCATCCAAGGGTAGGATGGTGTCATATTCCTCCAAATCTTATTTTATCTCTTGAGGAAACTTTTCTTCCTCTGGTGTCTCTTTTTCTTATTCCTCATAACACTGCATTTTCCATGCTTCTTATATTTTTATTCTTTAATATTCTTCTTGTTATTTGTTTCTATGAAAATATTCATTCATTATCTTATCCTATTATTCATAGCTCATTTTTGTAGGTAATTTTAACCCTGTACAGAAATTAGCTACAGACGAATCTTTAAAATAGAAAATAAACAATAGCGAGAGCATAAAACATAAAACAGATAAACACAAAGATTTTCCCCTGGATCCCAAATCAAGACAACCAACTTGATTTTTCATTATTATTCCTTTCAGTGTTACGACAAATATATATACATCCCGAAGCATACATAAACCCCAATCCATTAACCCTGGATTAGAACATAACCGTATTTCCCTTCATCGGATCTACAAAATACCGGTGGCTGAAAACCATCATGCCCCAAAACCATGTGCAAACGCATGCACAAAACCATGGGCAGGTCTTCCCACCGGAAAATAAGGACCAAATTTTTTTTCCGGGGTGCTACCCTGGACCTTTACAAGGGGGGCTACCGCCCCCCTTCTGACCCCCCTTTACGTTGCACCCAACACAACGTACAGGTGGGGCTATCGCCCCCCTGTTATGCCCCCATGCATGATTAGTCATGGAAGTAATATAACACAAACCCAACAATCTCCCACTTGTTATTTTCTTTCTGCACGAGGCCCAGGAGAGCTGAGTCATTAGCCCAGCTTTGCAACACCCATTGTTTCTACACCAAGAGAGCTTTTGAGTGCTCACATACTTCTTCAATGCATCTAAAACATTGTTTAAAGTGTCCACCTTTACCAGCAACACCCTTTTAGCTTCAACCATATATCTGACAAAGTGATATTGAACATCAATGTGCTTTGTATATGAATGATAAGCAGGGTTATTAGCCAAGAAAATTGCACTTTGGCTATCACAGTCTATCCTTATAGCTTACTACACTAACCCCATACATGAACAAAATCTCTACAACCAAACTTCTTCCTTGCTTGCATGAGTGGCTGCCATGTATTTTTCCTCTGTAGTTGAAAGAGCCACTACAGACTGTCTTTTACTCATCCAACTAAATGCACCTTCAAATAGGCTAAACACATACCCACTTGTAGATCTTCTTTGGTCTAGATCTCCAGCCCAGTCTACATCAACAAAACCACGAATGTCCAACACTCTTGCCAATCCCAGTCTCCCCTGGTAACACAAGCCATAATCACTAGTGTCACGCAAATATCTGAAAAACCGCTTCACTATTGTCCAATGCTCCTTCCCTGGGTTTCACATAAACCTGCTCAATAATCCCACTTCATGTGCAATGTCTCGCCTAGTATAGAACATTGCATACATCAGGCTACCTAGTACACTTGCATATGGAACACGGGACATATCCTCTTCTTCTTCTTGTGCCTTGGGACACTATTCATCAGATAGCTTTGTACCTACAGGAATCGAAACATTCACCGGTTTACTATCCTGCATATTGAACCTCTGCAATATAGTATCGACATAGTTCCTATGGTTTAACAAGAGCTTCCTCTTTTCTCGATCTCTCTCACTTTCCATGCCCAAAATATAGTTTGCAGCACCAAGATCCTTCATGTTGAATTTGGAGAATGGCTGGGTCTTCAAATATTGGATAATTTCTTTGTAATTTCCAATCAACAACATATCATCCACATACAAGACCAAATAAATAAGACGGTCACCAATTAACTTAAAATAAAAACAGTGATCCTCCTTGCTTCTGGTGAAGCCAAGTCCTCGTATATAGGTATCAAATTTTTGATACCACATTCTTGGTTATTGTTTTAACCCATACAGAGACTTCTTTAACCTGCATACCAGCTCTTTCTTCCCCTTCACCATAAATCCTTCAGGTTGTTTCATGTAGATCTCATCTTCTATATCCCCATGAAGAAATGTTGTCTTCACATCCATTTGTTCTACCTCAAAATCAAATGCAGCAGCGATAGATAAAAGTAATCTAATAGAAGTAACTTTGGCAACAGGAGAAAAAATATCACCAAAATCAATTCCTGGCACTTGGGAATAACCTTTTTCTACCAACCGAGCTTTGTATTTGTCCACCTTTCCTTCTACATTCATCTTCTTCTTAAACACCCATTTTCTCCCGATGGGCTTCCTTCCAGCCGACAACACCACCAGATACCATGCCTCATTTTTATACAAGAATGCCATTTCATCAACCATGTCCTCCTTCTAGAGTTTTAAATCCTCTAAATCTACTGCCTCCTTGATGGTTGTGGGATCATCATTAGTTACAGTTAAAGGAAAATTTGAACATAAAGGAGATGGACTATACCTTTCTGGTTGTCTTCTTTCTCGAACTGATCTTCTCAGAGCTGGAGTTTGTGGCTCTTCCTCTTCTGAGTCTTCTTCTGTTGTAGACTCTGATTCATCCTCCTTGAGCTCAAACTCTATCTTCTCAGGTTCCTTTGGTAGGACTTCATGTTTAACAATATCTTTCACCTCTCTAAACACCACAACTCGCCTATACACAACCTTCCTTGTTTCCAGGTTCCGAAGCTTGTAACCCTTTAAACCATCCTGGTACCCAATAAAGATGCACCTTTCAGATTTATTATCCAACTTGGTCCTTTTCTCCTTTGGAACATGTACATATGCATAATGTTAGCTCCCCATAATTTTCTAGATTGATTGAGATAAAAATTGACAAGGGTAACATCAAACCAAGCTTTGGAATCCAAGGACCTAGCCTTCCTGGATTTGGAGAGGGATCTCTCAATGTGTGCAAAGATATGTCTTGTTTACTAATTAGGGTTTATTTTTAGGCTAGATGTTAAGTGCAAGGTATTCTGATTGTTTTTTTGGTTGGGTATGATACTTGAATAGATTTTAGATAGGAAACATGGAATATTGTTAAGTCATTGGGAAACGGAGTCTAACAAGGTCTAGATAATTTCATCAATGGTGTTAAGAGCATTTGCAGGGAAGGTTTACTTGGTTGGTGGATCTTTTAAGGTTATGAAGGATTTATGAAATGGACATAAATATTGATAACAACAAACTAATAAAGGGTTGAAACCGAATCCTTTATATACTTGTAAACTGAGGGAGTTAGAAAATTGATAAGAACAACAAGAGAATCAAAGGCATAAGCAGAACCTAATCCATTTTATTTTAGACTGAAAACAGATAATTAACCAAGACAAACATTCAGATAAAAACTTAGAAAGGTAACAAACTCATCCAAATTTTAGAGATTTTATCATCTAGAGTAGAAAAACATTTAAGATACACAAGTAACTATAACCATAGAGGGAGAGAAAAATATAACATCCAAATTTACAGCTATAAGGTTTCCTTAAAACAATTTTAGCTAGGTAAAGGCAAAGAGCATGATTTTAAATAGACTTATTTGACAAACCTAAAAGCTGCTTTAAAGAGATGATTCCAAGAACAAAATATTTCAGTGGCAACAATATGCAGGGCTAACCATAAATCATAATTGATGCTAACCGATCTAAATTATTCAAGAAATGGATGAGATAAGAAATTTTTAGAGAGAAATAAATGATTTATCTAATGTATCTTAGCAGAAGAAAACATTAAGGTAGTGAAGGACAATTAGATTTAAGGTGCCATTAGAAAAAATTTCTTAATCTAAATTCTTTTTCCTATTGAAACATAGCAAGATGGAAAACATAATGGAAAACTAGAAAACATAAACAAAAGAAAACTTCACCATCAACCAAGCCTATGGATCCTGCAAACAATCCTTCTCCATCAACAAGCAAATCAGATCATGCATGAGTTCCAAGACATCAATTTCTCTTCAAGAGCTTCAAAGGAATATGTATTATTCCAGCATCAGTCATCAAAATCCAACATTTAAAATGATTTCCGATGCAGTATTTATAATGCAAATGAGGAGGTGAAACTCTTCTAGGGCTCAAAATGTCATTAATTACAAAGTAAATGCATTCCTAGCCTTGAAAACCATGCAGGGCATAAGGTAAGAATATCTGCAGTTACTTCTGTGTTAAATAACTTTGTCTTAATTTATGAGATGAAGATAGGTGGAAAAGATTGACTTTTAAGGCTCTTCCCTATCTTTACAATAATTGTTTTGATAGTTTAAAATATATTCTTTTGTGTAATAATTGCTTGTTTGCCTTTACAAATAAGAATTGGCCAAAGGAGTCAGTTGATATTTCTGATTGAATAACTGCTCTATGTTGATGTCTTCGAGGCTACTTTAGCCTAATATTTCCTTTAATTTCATCATTAAACTATGTTAAGGCCTGATCTCACTTTTTTCCTTCATAATTTCACTATGTTGTCTTTATCTATAATCTGCATGGTTTAAGTATTTTAATATTTCATGCTTTTGACTTAACCTTTATCCCTTAATCTCTAATCTGTGATATTCACTATTTTTTGTATTGTACAGGTGGTTGGGCTTCCATGCTGGGGTTTTTTTTCTTCACCAGTGTTCATGAGATACTGATAAGACATTAATAATCAACCCGTGAATCCCTTTCTGCATTGATTCAACCTCAGGATCGTCATCCTCGACTCTTTGTCACCTTGCTTGATTATGGGAGAGCCTGCACATTAACCTGCCATTAAAACCTGAAAATAAACAAGAAATATTAATAAATCCTGCGTTTTTGGTTTAAAATTCTTTTTAGAGGTTTATGGAGGGTTTGAGAGCAATTGAAGAGGTGGAGGTTAGTGCATAGAGGAAGGTTTCCAGAGGTGAAAATAGGCGGAAGGAGGAAAATATTTAGATCATGGACCAAAGAATAAATGATTGGTTTTGCAAAAGACCGGAGGTGGTTTTCGCGTGGCCAAAAGGTGGTAAGCAGTAATGGGCTGGGGGAAAGTGATATGGGCAATAAGGTGACACGTATCATCCAAAAACCACCCATTTCGCGTGGAAGTTGCACGATGGAAGGGTTTGGGAAAATCGGGTCTGAAGGGGATTTGAGGTCATCCGATTTGGGAAATCCAGATCAACGGCTATTAATTAGCGTGAACATTGAAGAATTGTGCGATGGATGGATGGTGGGGCTCGACAGTAATGTCAGCAATTTTTTCGTGTAGCTAAGAAATTGGTTGGCCGGGTGAAATGGTGAGGTTAAGCAGGAGCCGTTGGATAATAAAGATCAATGGTTGCGATCTATTCCGAGGGAAGATGGTATATGGAGGGGGAGAACAGGGATGAACCCCGCTAGCCATTGGATCATTGGAGGATCAACGGCCAAGATTTAATCAGCGGAGCACACATCTGGAATCCAGACACACGGGAGGAAGAGATGGGGGGGAGCGATTGTAATGTGCGATGCGCCTAAGAAGCGAGGACCGTTAGATCGAAAACAAGATCAATGGTGGAGATCAAATTGGGAAAGTGCATCAGCAGGGAAAAGAAATGGGACGCGAAACTTTAGAAAAGGGAAAAATTGCGATCACTGTTAGATCTGGAGGATCAACGTCTGAGATCCGATCGGGGTTTCGCATATTGGCAGAGAAAAAATGGAGGCAGAGGTGAGAACTGGGAGGTTACGATATGCGATAGCTGAGGGGTCTTAGCGCTTGGTCACAGGACTAGGCTATATGACGAAAAAGTGGCTAGGGCTAAGCCGAAATGCACTTAAGGCCTAATATTAAAATGGGTGGAAAAAAAGAGGCCAAAATGAAGGTTTTTAAGGCTTTTGAGGGATTCCGATAGGGTTAGAAAATAATGGTTTAAACCAATTAAAGGGTTTAATGAGGTTTTAAGGGAATTTTTAGGATGAAATGGAGGGAAGAAATGATGGAGATGAGGCCATGAAAAACAATTTTCTCTTTGGAAAAAGCAAGATTTTGAGGTGAAGACATTAGTGAGATGGGTTCTTTGGATAATGAACATGGCAGGACTTCAAGAACTCACAGATTTAATTGAAATTTGTTTCTTGAAGGCTGCAGACTTTTTTTAGCCATCTCTTGCTATGAAAAAATATTATGGATGGCTAACAATGGCTCCATTGGGGAAGGCAGCTCCATGGAGGTGTCAAGAACCTCAGAGATAAATATCTGGAAAGTAGACTAGTGCCTTATTCATTGGGCAAAATTTATTTGTTTTCTTGCTAATCTCTTCTCTTGGAATTGATAATATTTCAGCAATCTGCAACATATGACACTCTTCAAAGCAGCATCTCTACCTACCCAATCCTACTTGTCCTAAACTTTTCTCTTCTTTTCAGTGAATTTGAACTAGAAAACTCTTTGACATTTTATTTTGAAAACAGAAATAAACTATCTAATCCTATGCTTATTTCTTCCAAGAGTCCATATTAAACTATTGAACTCTTTATTTCTCTACCTAACTATCTACCTATCAATATTAGGCTATTTGACAGATTTTATTCTCTATTTCTAAGAGAGGAAATTTAAACACAGTCAAATCAGGATTAGAAAGTCTTATTTCTATGTAAGCTATGGCATTTATGTACAAGATGCACATAGAATTTATTTGCAGAAAATTAAAAACAAAAATTGTGAAGGCTTAAGATCTGAAAATTATGAACATCCTTCTTTCTTTCTTTGGTTTAGGTTTTAAGCTTGTTAGAACCATTTATTTTCTATCCTAATATATTCTACTGATAAGCTAAGTCTGAAATAATCTCATCAATCAGTGCTTCTACTTACTTATCAACATAAATTTAAAGTAGATTCAGCCATGATTAGGCTAGATGACTGAACAATATATAATTTTTAATCAGCAGTGGCACTTAGACTTGCTCACTTTCATAAATTCTCTTTTTGGGTATGGGGCTGTACCTCTTTTGATTCTACCCTCTTTTCCTTTTCTTTTCTTTTATTGTTTTTGTATTTTCATTTTTTCAAAACATTCTAAGACTAAAATATGCTCAAATGTTGAGCTTATTTGTGCCTATTTATCCTAATATAACATCACATATGATTTACCTTTATCAAGTGAACTCTTTTTTCCAGTATATCAAATCAAGTAACTGACTAGATAATTTATTTTTATTCCACCTCTTAGGTATGATGGTAGGCCACTCCCACTTTTTCATCTGATGAATAGTAGCACTCCAAATTTCCTTTAAGCTCTTCCACAAACTATCCCTGGCATGATCTATTCCCTTCTTAAAATTTTCTATGGAAACTACAAAGGGGTCCTCGAATAATAACTAGCCTATAGGATTTCAGAAATAGACCTCATTTAGGATTACTCCCTCCTTCTCTTGAATAACCTTGGGATCCTTTTAAGAAATAATCCCTTATCCTGATTTATGACTATTTGATTTTACAGCTTCAGAATGAAATTTTATGATGCTTTTAAGAAACCTTGGTATGCCTTGATTGAGTGAGCTAATTTCTATTTGAGAGCCATAATCATGATGAGTAGGAGCATTCCCTGGCACCAGGTTTCCTTGAGAAGGTAGTCTAGCATCAGCATCAATATGTTTTATAGCTTCTGTATGAGAAAAGGCATCAAAAAATAGGTCAATAGTAGAACATATAGATATATCCTCTTTACATAGAAAATCGGAAGTTCGTTGCATGTTTAGGATCTGATTATTTTCTTCTTCAGTTAAAAGGGGAGGTGTCTTTTTCTTTCTCTGGATAGAATCATGATGTTTTTCTTCCTTTTGTGACTGCTCATAGGGTTGAATGTTTTCTTGAGGAGGTATTACAATTTTAACAACAATATGTTCCTTTGTTTCTTTATGAGTATTTTCTTTTGTAGGTAAGGAAGTAGTGGATAACATCTGATCTATTTCCTTTTCAGTTAAAGGAGGAGGCCTTTTCTATTTTCTTTGGATTGGGCAAAAATTTATTTCCCTTTTTTGTGGAATTTGATCTTGTCGCTCAATGTCCTCTTGTATTTTACAAAAGGGGGCATATGGATTGTTATTTGTTTTAGCCTTTTAAAACATCTCTTGTCGATCCTCTCTTATTTTTTGATATATTTCATCCTTGATCAACTCTTCTTGGCCATCTTGATGGTTATTTTGGGTAAGAAATATATATATCTCCTCTAACAAATATTCATTATGCCAATTTCCCAAATCTTCATCCATGCTAACAAGGTGTTGCATGAGATCTTAAGAATGATCACAACAATTTTCAGCTAAGGATAGAGATGGAAAATACCCTATATAGTGTTTGTAAAATACCTTGTGTAAATCCTTTAGAGAAAACAAGATGCCAGGTTCTAGCCATTCATACCAATATCTTGCCTTACCTTATAATGTTTCCATGAACATTTTCATAAGACAGTCCTTATGCCATTCAAATTTTAACCTCCATATATGTATATGAAACTTGATGAGATGTAACAAGGGGTCATCAAACTTTTCATCTTGAAAAATAGGGAGGTTTTTCATCCAATCTATTTCAGGAATTTTGTGTCAGAATCTAGGGATATGATCTCTGTTCGTTGGAGCATATCTCCTTTGTATCCTTGGATCCATGTTTGTAAATAAGAAAGGGTCACTGAATCTTTTCAACCAGTCTAGAGTTCTCCACCAGTGGAGTCTTTAGGTCTGTTGAGATTCATGGAGTCGCCAGGTGGAAGTTTTGAACTTTTTTGTCCACCAACAACATGATTGGGTTTTCTCAATGCATTCCCAAGGGAGTTTTCAAGGACTAGTGAAGTAATAGGCCTACTAGAGGCCAGTGGAGTCCCCAGTGGAGTCCACCACCAATGTTTATTATGAAGGCCAATCTGAAATGTTTTTGGGTTTTCTGAGTTTCTATGTTTATTCAAGCACTTAAAATTTCTATAAGAGCTTGCTAGGCTATTATGTACTCATTGTCCCACCGTGATTGCTATTATGTTAGCTCCCCCTAATTTGCTAGATTGATTGAGATACAAATTGACAAGGGTAACATCAAACTAAGCTTTGGAATCCAAGGACCTAGCCTTCCTGGATTCGGAGATGGATCTCTCAATGTCTGTAAAGATATTTCTTGTTTACTGATTAGGGTTGATTTTTAGGCTAGATGTTAAGTGCAAGGTATTTTGATTCTTTTTTTGGTTAGGTATGATAATTTGATAGATTTTAGATAGGAAACATGGAATATTGTTAAGTCATTGGGCAATGGAGTGTAACAAGGTCCAGATAAGTTTGTCAATGGTGTTAAGAGAATTTGCAGGGAAAATTTACTTTATTGGTGGATATTTTAAGGTTATGAAGGATTTATGAAATGGACATAAATATTGAGAACAACAAACTAATAAAGGGCTGAAACCGAATCCTTTATATACTTGTAAAATGAGGGAGTTAGAAAATTGATAAGAATAGTAAGAGAATCAAAGGTGTAAGCATAACCTAATCCATTTGATTTCAGACTGAAAATAGATAATTAACCAAGACAAAAATTCAGATAAAACCTTAGAAAGGTAAGAAACTCATCCAACTTTCAGAGCTTTTATCATCTAGAGCAGAAAAACATTTACGATAAACAAGTAAATATAACCATAGAAGGAGAGAAAACTCTATCATCCAAATTTACAGCTATAAGGTTTCCCTAAAACAATTTTAGCTAAATAAAGGCAAAAAGCATGATTTTAAATAGACTTCTTTGACAAACCTAGAAAAAGTTGATTTAAAGAGATGATTCAAAGAACATAATATTTCAGTGGCAAAAATATGGAGGGTTAACCATAAATCATAATTGATTCTAATTGATCTAAATTATTCAAGAAATGGATGAGCTAAGAACTTGTTAGAGAGAAATAAATTATTTCTATAATGTATCTTAGCAGAAGAAAACATTAAGGCAGTGAAGGACAAACAGATTTAAGCTGCCATTAGAAAACATTTCTTAATATAAATTCTTTGTCCTACTGCAACATAGCAAGATGGAAAAATAGAAAACATAAACAAAAGAAAACTTCACCATCAACCAAGCCTATGGATCCTGCAAACAATCCTTCTCCATCAACAAATAAATCAGATCATGCATGAGTTCCAAGAAATCAATTTCTCTTCAAGATCTTCAAAGGACTATGTATTATTCCAACATTAGTCATCAAAATCCAACATTTAAAATGAGTTCCAATGCAGTATTTATACTGCAAATGAGGAGGTGAAACTATTCTATGGTTCAAAATGTTATTAATTACAGAGTAAACTCATTCCTAGCCTTGAAAACTACACTGGGCATAAGGTAAGAATATCTGCAGCTACTTCTCTGTTAAATAACTTTGTCTTAATTTCTGAGATAAATATAGGTGGAAAAGATTGACTTTTAAGGCTCTACCCTATCTTTACAATAATTGTTCTGATAGTTTAAAATATATTCTTTTGTGTAATAACTGCTTGTTTGCCTTTACAAATAAGAATTGGCCCAAGGAGTCAGTTGATATTTCTAATTGAATAACTTTTCTGTGTTGATGTGTTTGAGACTGCTTTAGCCTAATCTTTCCTTTAATTTCATCATTAAACTGTGTTAAGGCCTGATCTCACTTTTTTCCTTCATAATTTCACTATGTTGTCTTTATCTATAATCTGCATGGTTTAAGTATTTTAATCTTTCATGCTTTTGACTTAATCTTTATCCCTTAATCTCTAATATGTGATCTTCACTGTTTGTTGTACTGTAAAGGTGGCTTAGCTTCAATGCCGGGGGTGTTTTTCTTCACCAGTTTTCATGAGACATTGGTAAGACATTAATAATCAACTCGTGAATCCCTTTCTGCATTGATTCAAACTCAGGATCGTCATCCTTGGCTCTTTGTCACTTTTCTTGACTGTGGGAGAGCCTGCACATTAACCCGTCATTAAAACCTGAAAATAAACAACAAATATTAATAAATCCTGCGTTCATTGTTTAAACTACTTTTCAGAGGTTTATGGAGGTTTTGAAAGCAATTGAAGAGGTGGAGGTTAGTGCGTAGAGGAAGGTTTCCAAAAGTGAAAATAGGCAGAAGGAGGAAAATATTTAAATCATGGCGCGAAGAATAAATGAGCAGTTTTGTAGAAAACTAGAGGTGGTTTCTCGTGGCCAGAAGGTGGTAAGCAGTAATGGGCTAGGGGAAAGCGATACGGGCTAGAAGGTGACACGTATCATCCAAAAAACCACCCATTTCACGTCGAAGTTGCATGATGGAAGGGTTTGGGAAAATTAGGCACGAAGAGGATTTGAGGTTGTCTGATCTGGGAAATACAGATCGATAGCGATTAATCGGTGTGAACGTTGAAGAGTTGTGTGATGGATGGATGGCGGGGCCCGATGGTAACGTCAGCAATTTTTTCATGTAGCGGAGAAATTCGTTGGGGTGAAATGTTGAGGTTGAGCGAGAGTCGTTGGATCGTAAAGATCAATGGTTGTGATCTATTTTAGGGGAAGATGGCAGATGGAGGGGGATAACAGGGAGGGACCTCGCTGGCCGTTAGATCATTGGATGATCAACGACCAAGATTTAATCGGCAGAGTGCACATCAATAATCCAGATAGACGGGAGGAAGACATGCGGGGGAGCGATTGCAATGTGCGCTGCATCGAAGAAGCGAGAACCATTAGATAAAAAAATGAGATCAACGGTGGAGATTAAATTAGGAAAGTGCATCGGCGGGGAAAATAAATGGCATGCGAAACTTTAGGAAAGGGTGAAAGTGCGATCATCGTTAGATCTGGAGGATCAACGGCTGAGATCCAATCGGGGTTCCGCATATCAGCGGGGAAAAAAGGGAGGTGGAGGTGAGAATTGGGAGCTTGCGATATGCGATAGTCGATGGGGCTTAGGGCTTGGTCACAGGACCAGGCTATATGATGAAAAAGGGGCTAGGGCTAAGCTAAAAGGCGCTTAAGGCCTAATATTAAAATGGGCAGAAAAAAAAGGCCAAAATGAAGGTTTTTAAGGCTTTTGAGGGGTTCTAATAGGGTTAGAAAAGAGTGTTTTAAACTGATTAAAGGGTTTAGTGAGGTTTTAAGGGAATTTTGAAGATGAAATGGAGGGAAGAAATGATGGAGATGAGGCCATGAAAAACAATTTTCTCTTTGGAAAAAGCAGGATTTTGAGGTGAAGACATTAGTGAGATGGGTTCTTTGGATATTGAACATGGCAGGACTTCAAGAACTCACAGATTTACTTGAAATTTGTTTATTGAAGGCCTCATAATTGTTTTAGCCATATCTTGTTATGAAAAAATATTATGGATGGCTAACACATCACATCCAAATACCCTCAAATGTGAAAGAGAGGGTTTCTTACCAGTCCATACCTCATGCAACACTGATGAAGGGGATTTGTTAACCAAGAAAAATGCAGTCTCCACTGCCTCTACCCAGAATTCTTGTCCTAACCTAGTACCACTGAGCATGCTTATTGCCTTTTCCATTAGCATTCTGTTCATTCTTTCTGCAACTCCATTTTTCCGAGGTGTGTATGGAGTAGTATTTTTCCGTGCTACACCACACTTCTTACAGAACTCTTTAAATTCCTTCTTGCAGAACTCCCCACCATTATCTGTCCTCAGCACCTTTATCTTCTTCTCTATCTGGTTTTCCAACAGAGCCTTAAATTCTTTAAATCTATCAAAGAATTTATATTTCTTCCTCAAGAAATATATCCAATGTATTCCTTGAGAAGTTATATATGAATGAAAAAGAGTACACAGACTCTTACCTAGTGATGGAACTGACACAGGTCCAAACACATCACTCTGCACAAGCTCTAATATCTTGTTCGCCCTCTTAGCACTAGAAGGAAAACTCACCTGATTCTGCTTCCCATATACACAATGTTCACTAAAATAGAAATCTAGAGAGCTATTAGACATACCTCCTACCATACCATTTCCATGCAGTATCCGAAGCAATGTTCACAGAAATAGAAATCCAGAGAGCTATTAGACATACCTTCTACCATACCATCTCCATGCAGTATTCGAAGGCCCTTCTCTCCAATATGTCCAAACCTTTGATGCCATAGCATGGTCTTTTCTCGAGAGACCGCTAGTCTTTTTGCTCCACTTTTGGGAACCACAGAACTGTTGCACCCAGCAATAATAGTGCTACCCTAAAGCTTGTACAGATTTCCAACCCAAACTCCCCACATTAATATCAATTCTCCCTGAACCATCTTATAGGTATATGTTTTGAACATTGTTTTTACACTTGCATCATCCATCTTGCTTACAGAAATTAGATTTCTAGCCAACGCAGGAATGTGAAGAACACAAGGAAGTGTTCTAACCCTTCCACCTTACAGCTTCAGCTTGAATTTTCCACATCCGATGATTCTAGCCTTCCTATCATCCCTTCAGAAGACATCATTGCCATCATATTTCTCATACTCACAGAACCACTCCCCATGGGGATTGAAGTGAAAAGATGCACCCGAGTCAATCAACCATGGCTCATGATCTACATCTGTATTTGAAGAAGAAGCCAATTACACATCCCCACCTTCATCTGAAGTGTTTTTTGCCTCTGCAGAAGGAGTGTCATCAGATCCCTTTCCTTTATTAGGAGCCTTAGATCTGTAGTCCTTTTTGTAGTGCCCTTCCTTTCCACATTTCTAGCACACCTTTACAAACTTTCTAGGAGATTTAGATCTCCCTCTAGATTTAGATCTCCCACTCAAAACCTTATTCTTGTTTCTATTTTGGGACCTTCCTCGTACAGATAAGGCATCTCCATTCTAACCATCCATATTTCTCCGTCTCATTTCCTCTGAAAGTAAGGTTGAGAAAATATCATCAAAATTCAACGTAGTTGTATTTCTACATATTGCAATAACCAGATTGTCCCACGAGTCTGGTAGAGAACACAAAAAACTAATGCACTTATCTTCATATGAGATTTTAATATCAACAGATGACAGTTGACTTACCATAGTATTGAAGGCGTTCAGATGCTCTGTCACTGAGTCTCCATCCTTCATCCTCAGGTTATATAGCTTTTTCCAGAGGAACAATTTATTCACCAGAGATTTAGATTGGTACAAAGTCCCTAGCTTGTCCCACAAGGTCTTCGTTGTAGCTTCCCTAGATACATTCAACAATATTGAATCTAAGACACACAACTGTATTGTGCTCTTTGCCTTCCGATCCAGTTTCTTCCAGTCTTCGTCTGACATTGCTGTTGGTTTAGTACTCGGATCTACCGTGATCCATTGATCTTTATCCACCAACAGATCCTCCATCTTGAGCTTCCACAACTCAAAACTCTGACCATTAACTTTCTTGATCTCTATCTTCCCACAGCTCGCCATCTCCCATTGAATAGGGTCTACCTCAGGCCCGAGCAAAAAACCCCTCAACAGCAAAGGCGTCCCCTTGAAGCCGAAACTGCTCTGATACCAAATGTAGGCTTTAACCCTGTACAGAAATTAGCTTCAGAAGAATCTTAAAAATAGAAAATAAACAATAGTGAGAGCATAAAACATAAAACAGATAAACACAAAGATTTTTCCCTGGATCCCAAATTGAGATGACCAGCTTGAATTTTCATTATTATTCCTTTTAGTGTTACAACACATATATATACATGTCGAAGCATACATAAACCCCAATCCATTAACCCTATATTAGAACATAACTGTAGTTCCCTTAACTGGATCTACAAAATACCAGGGGCCAAAAACCATCATGCCCCAAAACCATGTGCAAACCCATGCAAAAAACCATGGTTGGGTCCACCCACCGAAAAATAAGGACCAAATTTTTTTTCCACGGTGTTGTCCCAGACCTTCATAGGGGGGCTACCGCCCCACCTGTGATCCCCCCGTACGTTGCGCCCAGCGCAACGTATAGGGGTGGGCTATCACCTCCCTTATTACCCCCCCGTGTGTGATTAGTTGTGGAAATAATATAACACAAACCCAACAATTTGTGCTTCTAGTTCTATAACTTCCTATTCAACTTCAATTTATTCCTCGTTGAAAGGATCAACTTTCCATTTTCTGCTACCTTCTCTTGTCAAAAAAATATTAATTTGTTTCCTCGAAGTTGTATTATTTTCTTCAGTAATTATTTATGGTGCTTCTAGTGTCTAAACATTTCGAGCTAGTGAATATTGGGGAGAATTAGATTTTATTCTTGGATGTATCTTCCTACAATACTTGTACTAGTTATTCACCTTCTCCTCTTCTATTGTGGACATTGATGAATGTCCCCAAGCAAAAATTATCATTTCAAAATGCTTCCTGCACACCCTCCAGGGCCATAACTATGAAAATACTTGGTTACAAAGTGGAAGTAATCCATCTCCTTCATTTTTACCTTCCTCGCCTTCTAGATCATTAATTCATACAAATTGATCCTCAAAAGGGAAATTTGGCCATCGGGATTTCTTCCTTCGATGAAGGAATCTTGATAGCCCTTTATTAAATATATAAACCACTTCTTGTAGGGCCACCTTATTATTTATGTATCATAGGATGAGATTCGGTGAGATGTGACTACCAAAGCATAAAAAATATGTACACTCATGTGTAACAAACCAATATGTGATATCATGTAATGACTGCCTCACTTGGTCAGTCATGCAAGGATAATTGATCTGATGTATCATATGGAATATGAGAGATAATAAGTGATTTTATAACCTATCGTATAGCCCCTTAAAGCTAACTATCACAACAATCTACAATGGAAATAAAATAGAAACTTGTCCTATGGGGTCCAGTTTCAATACATTCCTTGGAATGTATATTGCATGTATATCATGTCAAATAGAAAACTAGAGATATAGAACTATTTTTCCTGGTTTTACCTCAAATATGCTTTCGCCTACCCAAAATGGCATCACGACTAAAAAGAAAGGATATCTTCCAAGTTGAAGAATTTTCCACTTGTAACCATCATGTTGAGGATATATATACAATTAACCTCAAATAACGCATTGTTATTTCACCCATAAAATCTACAACACATAGAAATGAGGTACTAATATGCATCTCTGAGAATGCTGGCTAGGTAGACTACAAAGGGGCGGTGATGAAACTTAGTAAGCTATCAACACCAATATTTTATGTTGTCACTTGTGTTGAGATCAACCCATCTAGTGTAAAATTTTTAATTGGCATATTCTATGGGACTTTGCATAAAATAATAGGTCTCCATATCCTCTCTGTAATAGGTGGAAATTTGACCACCACTCACGCTACAAATAACCGAGTCTGAATAATACATATGTGTGAGAATTCATTGAATTTCCTCTTCACAAGGTATGACTAGGAATCTGCATGCGTTCTTATGCGTCCCGAACCACTTGATATTAGTGTGTACTTCCAAGCCTTCCATATTTTCTAGCAAACCAATTTTGCATGACTGTGTCATCGATCCATTTCCATGTGACATCTATAGACTTGTCTATAAAGCATTGTGTATCTGCATATATGGGAAAAATGGGATTTGCAACTTTAATTGCTTCGTCACTTCTTGTCTCTGAAGTTTATTTGGAGGCCACTTGACATGTAAGGGGAGACATGGCTCTAATAGATGATGAAAGGGTAACAATACTTGTAGATGTAACACCTATTTGTAGAAGAAAACTCATGGTAAAAATTACTATATTTATGAAATTTCCAATCTATTACAAGAAAAAACATAAACAATCATATTCAAAGAACCTAAAATGTAGCTAGGAAAGTATACCTATCAATGGTGGACAATAAATACACATGTAAACAAGGAGGGTGCACTTCCAACGCATGAAGGAATTTCAAGGATAATTTAAGGATTTAAAGTGTGCCCATGCACTCAAGTAAGAGAGAAAGAACACCAAAGGATTTAGGCCTTCAAATTGTTCTCACGTCCTCTAGGAATCAAAGAGGGTGCAAGGGCACACTCCAAAGAGAGGAAGGAGTGGAGATTCAGGCATTTAGGCTTTCAAGGTGTGCTCATGCACTCAAGGACTAGGAGGGTGCACTGGTGCATGCCAAAGAGTCGTAGGGATAGCATTTAATTATTCAAGGTGCGCTAAGGCACTCAAGGAGGACACAATTATTCATGATGAAGGAGTGCTCTATTGAGGAGACCCTGCCTTCTCTACCTTTTCGAGCATAGTTTTCATTTTTAGTCAAGGCTTCAACTTCAAGGAGTGTGATCTACAAGAAAATGGCTCAAGGATAAGTGTAGCAACATTATTGCATGATATAAATTAGTAGAGGAAGGATTTATAAGTTTTTATAGGTTTTGTCGCAATAATGATTGGAATGTGAAGAGTTAAGGAATGTGCAGAGTCACAACCATGAAACAAAATATTGACACTTGTACATGCATAAATGAACTAAAATGCTAGTAAATAAACTGAAAGGAAAAGAAAGGCCAATGGGGAAATAAAATTGATAGCAAAATCATGAAAGTAAATCAATATATTTGACATGAAAAACTTACCTGGATTGAATATAAATAAAGAGTTTCTTGATCTAAATATGTGCACCCATCCAACATTAGAATGATTACAAAAATGAATGATTAGTTGGGTTAATTTAAAATATATTACATCCAAATTTTTCTATTCATTCCAACCACTTGTCGATGGGTGAATGAGTTAGTTAAAAGCACTTTATTGGGCTCCTATTTTTCAGGAGTGTGTCATGCATGCATGATTTCTAGGAAGCTCCATGTATTTGTGTCAAAGGAATGTGCTCAAGGAGGGCACACTTGCTGTGCATGAAGGATTCTGCTCAAGGAGGGAACACATCTTCAGCCTGAAGGAGTGTGCTAAACACAAGAGCATCTCTTCATCATCTTAGAGTGTGATTTTTCTTTAAAAGTGTTTTTTCTTGATTATTTTTACTTTTGTGATATTTTGTGTGACTTACATGTGTGTGCATGGTGAAAAATGATAGTTTCTAAGGTAAGATAAGGTATGAGTTCACATATCCTTAGAAAAGATAACAAAAGTGCTTCAAAAGGGTAGGTGAAAACACTAAGTGGCTTCAAAAAACGCAGCATGTAGGCTCCAAAATTGACTTAAGAAAATGTTTTTTTGGGTTGTTGTCACAAATACAACATAACATTATTAAAAAAATTATTTTCTTTGATTTCCACTTAATATTTACCTTTCAACATAACTACGCATAATTGTCACGTTATAATTCCATAAATTATATATACTAAACTCACTTAATGGAATTCAAAGATTAAATTAGAGACTTGGGTTGATCTATGATGCTCCATGTACATGATTCACAACACTTCAAATTTAATTTAGATTCCTCAAATACTCTTTGTCCAAACTATTTCAGCTTCCACACAGTCTCTCATTAGTTGTTACATTATGGAATCAGTTACTCAGTAAGTCAACATATTTCACAATATGTCCTTATAGCGATGGATTCTTCTCACAAATCAATATCATCGACATGCAACTAAAAATTACAAAATATTTATGTCAATAGGTATGTGCACTTCCTCAGTCTCCATTAGCTTGCATATGATCAATCGAACACTTTCTTTTGGTCTCCGCTTCCAATTAAATATCTCTCTCCACAACTTCACAAGTGTACAAATACGAAGGTAAACATATTTCCATGGGTTCAATGACCTTACAAAATTCTACTTTACACAACTTGGCTCATTTTCTCACAACAACCATAACATATCTTCACATGATTTAATACACTAGCTCTAATACCAAAATATGATATAGAGCCGAGAGAAAAAAAATTCTCCTAAAAAAGAGCCTAAGGTCTATTAAATTAATTTCTCTCGAAACTTTCTTTTGCAAATGAATTTCATGGTTATTTATTTAGGAGGAAGAAAACTCTCAAATTTCTCATGAGAGAATTCCATTCCTAGATATTTAGAGGAAGTTGAGGGAGATCCTCTTGATTATAGGAATTTATCCTAACTATTATGTCTCTATAAATTTCTAAAAATAATCCATAAAATCTAGAATTCTCTAATATTCTGAGAACTTTTACAAATTAGATAAAAATAAAAAAATTCTCCTGCACCATGAAGTGGCTCAGATCTTCATCAGGAAGATATTGAGGTTATAGGGAGTTACCATGAAGATCATATTAGATAGATATGTCATCGAGGTGGATATTCTTGGCCAACCACCTATTCCACTTAGGTCCCCACCATTTTTTCTTTCATTTTTTTAGTTTGATTAATTATAGCACAGTTTACTATTTTTAGCAATTTTTCGGGTCCTGAGCTTCCAAAGCCATTTTCAGGCCCTAAATGAAGTTTTTTGGGAATCATCAAACAATTGGCCAATATGAGTCCATTTTAGACACAATATTCATAGTTAGCAGTTGTATTTCTCAGATAGATCTTTCTAATGGTGTATCATGTGCGTCAAACGAAGATAGTATGCCAAAGTTACGACCATGGAAAATTGATGTACCAATTTACCCCGACGGGGCCCATATTTTGGCATTTCATCTTCTAGGGTTAGGTTTTTGAATGTTTAGGGTTTTCCATTGTTTCTCAATAATATATAGGCCTTTGAGCCTCGTTGTAACATGTATTGTAGAGGCCTGTAGTCACCACATATCTTCTCAGAGATGAGCTACCAGTGCCCTAGCTAGTTTATCTCCATTGTGTCTATAAACAAGTTACAGTTCTTTGATATTAATGAAATGAAGTGTTATTTCTGCTACATTTTTATATTTATGGTTATATGTGTGTTATTTTGTGTTCCTTCATAAATCCAGATCAGTGGTATCAAAGCAGTCTTCTCTTTATCGATCCTTCTTTGCATGTCCCCAATGAGGTTGGGGTATAAGGAGTTAGGGCTCAATCAGGTTGAACTTTTGCAAGATCAGCCTCGCAAACCCTGACGATCGCCCATGGGGGATAAAATAAATATGTGGGACCAGGAGATCCTATCAAAATATTAATCGAGGAGGCCCTCGAAAAACAAAGAAACGTGATGATGGATAAATTTTGCTAAATCCTTAAAGGACTGCCCACTGGCGCCGCATCTGAATCCAGTAGCCACTTGGAGCACAACTCCTTTTAAGGTACAAGTAACCTTTGACATTCCCATATTTTAGGTCCAAATATATGTATACATCGTAGATATATGGTTGAATATATTATAAGTATATTTCTCAATTCATGACTTTTTCGATGGAGAAGATTATTTTACACTCCTCAAAGCTACCCCCTATGTCAAGGACTGGTGGGAAACCTAATGTGAGAAAAATAATGAGGTGAAACCCTCTCTATTCTCAGTCGTACCCACTTGGAATTCTTTCCAATATGCTATCAAGGAAGAATATTATCCCGTGGGGAGCTATGAGGACAAGTACATACAATGGACTATGCTATGGCAGCAAAGGGATCAAGATGTGCATGAGCTGATGAATTTGTTCCATACCCCACACACAAAGTTGGGTATCAAGATTCGGAGAAACATTTGGTGCTGATGTACCACATTTTTATGCATAGATACATTCAAGAGGAAATGGATTTCCTCAACATCTCCTCGCTTGGTAAAGCATACCAGTATGCTTCCAATATTGATCAAGAATTCAAACAGAAGAAGCGAGACTTTGGAACTGCGAATCAAAATAAAAGGAAAGGTGCTCCTAAATAGCAAAACAAAGGAAAAAGGCAAGGCATGGCAGCCCAAGATATCATAAATAAGCCACAATAAAAGAACAACCCCAATAAGTTGAATAAGAACTGGGAAAGTGGTGAAGTTCCATAAGAGCTCCATACTTCACCCAATTGATGTCGGGCCAACGATCTTTGGTGTGAGATGGGGAGCTTCTAAATCAGATTCATCACTCGGCTCAGATAAAGAACTGACCGAGGGAATGACAAAGGGGAAGTATATAATTAGTCATCTTGAAAAATGGCATCTAGAAGGAGAAGACCACAGATCCAGAGGAGAAAGTGTCTCACGCTCTAGCATGTGAGTAAAGGCTCTACTACATACCCTGCTAAAGTTTATTATCAATAGTGGGAGCCAAAAGAACCTCATTTCAACAAAGGTCGTGAAGCGTTTGGGATTTTTGACCACAACACACCCACAACCATACACCATCGGGTGGCTTCACCAAGGACACGATCTCCGCATCTGCCATCAGTGCTGCCTTCCCTACAACATCAAGCCCTTCACAGATGAGATATTATGTTACATTTCTCTTGTTGATGTTTGTGATGTATTATTAGGCCATCCATACTTGTGGAAGCGACATTTTGTGTATAAGTCTCGACCTTGTGTTTTTATTTTTACTTTCAGAAATACGTTATACAGGATACCATAGGTACCACTGCCTATGGCTATCTCTTTCGTTACTACAAAAAAATGAAGTAAGCTCATTTCCAAAACTAGGAAATTTGTTTTCCTGATGATCCACCCCCAGGGCCAGAAGAAGACTGTGGCCACAACCTTTATATAGATCTCCTCCGCACAACAAGAACAAATGGAAAAGGTCATGGATGATTTCGGGGACATCTTCACCTCACCCACAGGGGTGCCTCTACACTATTAGGTGAAGCACCCCATCAATCTGACCACAAGTGCGCCACTGCCCAATGGACCAATATATTGACACTATGTTTTGGAGAACGATGAAATCAAGAGGCAGATTTAGAAGCTGTTGTAGAAAGGTCAAATCCGACCTAGTTCATCACCGCCTGGGAGCCTGATCATGTTGGTGCATAAGAAGGATGGGACTTGGAGACTATGCATTGACTATTAGGCGCTGAAAAAGATCACTGTCTAGAATAGGTATTCGATCCCACGAATTGATGACCTTCTGGATCAACTCAAAGGGGCGAAATATTTCAGAAAGATCGACTTGAATTTTTGGTATCACCAAGTACCAATCGAACCCTCTGATGTTTGGAAGACTACCTTCAAATACAAGGATGGCCTTTTCAAATGGTTGGTCATGCCTTTTGGGTTGACAAATGCTCCTGCAACCTTCATGAGGCTGATGGATGACATCTTGCGGCCATTCACCAACTCATTTGTAGTAGTGTGCTTGGATTACATCTTGATATTCAGCCAAGCTTTGGAAGAGGACCTCCACAACATCCGACAAGTCCTCCAAACACTGCAGCAACACAATTTGTGTGCCAATTTGGAGAAGTTCACTTTTGGCATGACCCAGGTTCAGTATCTGGGATACGTTATTGATGAACAGGGGGTGCATGTGGATCCAACCAAGATCCAATTAATTCAGGATTGGGCAGCCCCAACCACTCTAACGAAGCTTCAAAACTTTCTAGGTCTTTCTAATTTCTACCGCAGGTTCGTATTGAGATTCTCTCATATCACTTGGCCCTTGAGTCAAGTCACCAAGGGAAGAGTGAGAAAAATCTTTTGGTCGGAATCTCCACATAAGATGTTCATAGAATTGAAACATCGTCTATGCTCTGTCGTAGTGCTCACATTACTAGAATTGCAACAACCATTTGAGATCAAGACAGATGCCTCTGACTATTCTATTGGGGTGGATCTTACTCAACAGGGGCATCCAGTGGGATATCACAGTGAGACACTATCTCACATAGTCCTCAAGTGTCCCAATTATGACAAAGAAATGTATACCATTGTGTAGGTGTTGTGGATCATTTTCTACATATCCTTTTTATATTTCATTTTGAAATTTAAAAATGAAAAAATTAAAAAAAAAACAAATAAGAATTCGAAAATATGCTTTAGTATGAAGTTTTAATACTTTAGAATAAAAAAGAAAGGAATGCATGTATTTCCGTTTTTATTTATATACATGAAGCGGGCGTCAACTTTTGGTTGATATATATATATATATATATATATATATATATATATTAAGGTTAAAGCTCGAGCAGCTTTCCGAGCGGAAGTCACCATCACACAGAGAAGCTCACAGATATGCAATTGCGGGGGGTAAACTAGCCCGTCAGTTATAAAATCCCGACCCCCCGCAGTTGACTGGTCAGATCTTTGAAATCTGGTGATCAACGGTTCTGGTTAATTACGGGGGGTATGGATAGAACTTCCCCGCCATACTCACAGACCCCCCGCATGACGTCATCGGCCGAGATGGAAGACAGCTGTCCTCCATTTCCAACTGTTTCTCCGCGTCACTCCTACATTTATTATGGTTTCCGTAGCCTATAAAAGGATTCTCCCGTTCCGTTTTGATTTATTTGAGTCTGTTTGCCCTGTTTAACCGCATCCCGCCACCTTTGCATTACTCATTCCCTCGCGAATTGCTTTCGAATTCCTGTCAGCCATGGCCAAGCGAACATCACTGTCCGGTTCATCAAGTCTCAGTCCCCTCCTAGATAGTGAGAAAGATGTTTGTGATACAACGTCATCTGTCAACCATCCTCTCCTGCATTACCAAGTAACCCTGAACACTGACAAGTCCCCTGTGTTCTCTGCCATGAAAAGTTCGGGTGTATTGTCTGCTTGTGTTCCAAAAACTCATTTCTTCCCCGAATTCATTTCTTGGTTAGTTGCGTCCATGTACCCTGGCAAGTGTTTTGTTATGAATTCTCAGGGGCAAAATATCTTGCAGGTTTCAACACAATTAATGCGTCAAGCATTATGTTTTCCAGAAGATGAGTCTCCATTACAGTTTTCCGAAGATTCGTTGGTTCAGTATTTCGAAGAACTTTCAAATGAGGAGTTTAATCGCTGCATGTCGTTTCTAATACCAAGTCCAGGAAAAACTCAATTTGAAGCAGGGAAGTTCAGTTTGGAGGCATTCAATGTTCAGTATAGGCCAGTTCTTAGCTGCATTACAGAAATTTTGGGAAGAGATGATGATCACGAAATTGATAAAGTAGTCTTGGGAATGTTCACTCTGATGATGAAACCATGTGTGGTGCTAGACATCCCTTCTTTTTGGCAAGAAGCAGTGAACTCCCAATTGATCGCCTTTCCCCAAACAGGTTTTTTCAGATTTCCATCGTTGGTAGTCTACTTAATTTTATATCAGAATGTTGAAGAGTTCATGAGTGTTGGTTTAAATATAATGGATAGTAATAAAAATAAGCAGTCAGTTTTGTTTTGGACCGATATGGTTAGGAAAGAAGAGAACGAAGCCGGGCTGTTTGAATTTACTGACCATTTCATGACTACTGCTTATAAAATTCTGAATGGAACTATTCCTCCATGCTTTCTACCAAAGGCCCAGGAGTTCTTATAGTTAGGACCCAATTGTAAGTTTGGAGATTGGTTTATTTTTGAAGATTACTCTGAGATAAGACTGTATGGAGTTAGTATTGAGCCCTATAGGCTCCCAACCTTTGTTCCCATGAGACTTTTTGCTTTGGAATTTATAAGGCAAAGTCTTAATGTAGATCAAGTTCATTTTTTGCCCATGAAGAAAGGATTGATGTACAAGTTGCCTATGAGTGTAGGCCCTTTTGTTGTCAATACAAGACAAGCTTTTGAAGAGGTATCAAAAATATTGGAAGGAACGCAGTTGTTGTTGGGAGAGAAATGGCCCTATGATCCACAGGGGATAATTTCTCAAAGAAGGGTTGAGAACGGGTATGCTGCTTTTACACATGTGAGTAAACCTGATTTAGAGAAATTAGCTAATCCAGGAGGGTCAAGTTCATCAAAGACCAGTATTCAAACACCTGCAATTTTGGAAAGAATGAGCAAAAGAGGTAGGGAGGATGTTATTGATATTGATGATGAGGAGCCCCGAGAGGAAAAAAGGACTAAACTAGCAGAAGACCATTCCTCCAATTCACCTAGTTTTACTCTCCAGGTCAATGAAGAACAAGATTGCCCTTCATCTCCTAATAGATAGGAACTTCACTTGGAAAAGGCTTCCTCCATGACGCAAGTGTTCACACAGATTGAGGAAAGGAACCAAAGGATAAAGGCCAATATAGAAGCACAAGCAGAGCACAATATACCTGCTGACCAAACCAGATTGCTGACTGTAATGGATTTGGAGAAAGATCAGTTTAAGATGGCTCTATCACATTCGACAGGAATGTCCCTTGGACCTTCAGGCAGCTTTAAGGAGTTAAATATCGTCATGGATGTTAAAAAAATCCCCTTGTGGGAAAAAATGAATCTGCACATGCAGACTGGTCAGCTGATTGTAATTTGAGCAAGACCAATGCTACAGCAGTCAAGACTGAAAATATGCTGGAAAAGGTCATTAAACAATGAAAAATGGAGAAAGCAAACGCTAGGGCATTAACAACTTAGAATGAAGAGCTGAAGAAGATTATTATAAAAATCGGCGTGAATCCAAATGATAAAGCCGCAGTTCAAAAACTAATGAAGAGTGCAGAAGCGGAAATATCATCATTAAGGAAAAAGTTGAAATTGCCAGCTACAGAGAACTCATTGGTAGCCGAAGTAGCTGAGGTTGAAAAGGAGAAAGAGGAATTGCAACAGTAGCTGATGAAGAAGGACGAAGAACTCACTAAGGTAAATCAGACTGCTATAACCTTACAGAATCAAATCCAGAACCATACTTGTACTTTTGATTTTTCTACAAGTGGAGCTGATCCTCAAGCCCAGGTTGTTCAGCTAAACACAAAATTAAAGATGGCAGAGAGAGATTGTAAACAAGCCCAGTCTGAATTGGCCACAGTTATCAAGATGATGCAAGGATGGGAAGGAAAAGCAAATGAGAACGAACAGAAGCTACAAAAAGCTGAGGATGAAATCAAAGAACTCAAGGAGAAATTAAAGGGAAATATTTCCCTCATAAAAGCTAAGGATCTCATCTGGAACGAGAACATTTCAGAAATGCAGTCAAAATGGGATTCCATGAATATAATTGCCAAAGAGAAAAATATTATTTCAGAGCATGAAAAGGAGCTATTATCGGAGAAGCAGGTCGCTATTAAAATATCGAATTGGGCCAAAAAATTCATAAATTTTATTAATGCCAAGACAGATGAAGAGTTGAGAGATATGGGGATACAGGATAGGTACTTCTATGCTGAAGAGGTAAATAAAATTATCATCAAAAATGACCTTCTAAAGGTCTCAGAGAAACGGTTACAGGGAATTAAGGAGATAATTAAGAAATTTGATATTTCATTTGACAAGTTGACGAGAACAGGTTTGCCCTCATGCTGGAAGGAGGGAGGGGAGATTATGTCCTGGAAATTTTATGAGGATCAATTGATATTTGCAAAAAGCAGAGAAAATGGCCGACATGAGAAGACACAGATATTGAAGGGAGAAACAGTATTCAATTTCTTACAAAGGCATTTCCTTCTGCTATGGATGGTGAAGACATTGTTCACAAGTAATATTACTCACAGTCAAGTTGTTGCCTTTACACTGGAATATCATCATTATAAGAATGCTCCGATAACTCAAGATAAACTCTGGAAGGAATGCAAGAAATTTTCTATTGACACAGAAAATGGATTTCCAGCCAAACAGCCACAAGTAGTCGTTCAGCCGCAAATAGTCATTGAGTCAGCCACTATTTCAAGAACATCCATTCCTTTAGATTAGGAGTTATCATATTTTATTATGTTTTAAATGAAGTCATGTAAATGTAATAAAATGTTTCCGAGGCATGTACCTCCACTACAGAGAGTAGTTAAGCAGTTAAAGTTAGTTGGAATCAGTTTTATAACTGGAAACCATTTTGGTTCAGATGGTATTTAAAGACATTTTGAAGAAGAAAGAAGGTTCCGAGTTTTGGACCTTGAAAGCTAATTTTGTACTGAACTATATTGAATGAATGAAAAAGTTTTGCAAGTTTCCATTATTCCATCTGTGTTGAAGAGTTTTCTTGGTTTTCGTTTCATTTCCATATCTATGAATAAAGTAGAGTGATTAGAGCTGCAGGTCTCTTGATATTTATGTATCTAAGAGTTAAACATCCTTAATGGGCGCTCCTCTATTTTAGCTTATTTTTTATTCATTTCTTCAGGATTTTTTGATGGCAGTTTCTGTTTTAAGCAGCATGGAAAATTAAAATCCTTTTCTTCTTCATCTTTCATTCGCTCACTTCAATATAAAGGGAACATGGCATTGCAGAACTTATAAAGATTTTATATTTGGGAAATATATCATTAATATTTGAAGGTTTAATAAACAGAGACATAAATATATATTTTGTGACATAATCTTTAATGTCTTGAGCACGGATTCCTGTACACAACAAGGAATTTTTTCTCAAGGAACAACATTAATTGGCGTCGTTGCTGGGGAACGAAGAGTCGAAGTTCTTCCCTGGGTTTTGTTTTACATTTCCTCTGGTTGTTCAGAGAGGAGGAAATAATACGCTGTGATTGTTTGAAAATAGCTCTGGCTCCCAAGAAACCTCACACGAGGTCAGATACCTCTCAGCAAACAGTTCCCGTTTTGTCAAATCTTAAGAAGCTTGTTTCGAAGAAGGGCCAGAAACCAAAAATATTAGATACACCTGAAACTACACTGCTCGCACCTGGCAGCAGTTCACACATTTTCTCATCCAAGAAAGCTTCCAAGCGACTTATTTTCTCGGAAGAAGAGGCATCACCATCACCCATCCATTTTCAAGAACCCACATTAGAAGAGCAATCTTTGGATTTTGTGTCTTTTCCTTTTATAGAAACTCAGCCCCATACAGCTGCCAGCTCTTCTACGATCGTTCACAGTCCAATTCCTATATCAGTTTTTTCACCTCATTCATCTTTTCCCACAACTGGTATTCATTTTACCCCCGCTCAAGGAGCAGTTAACCCGGGCGTAAACATGGCAGTTCCTGCAGCCCCTGCTTTCTTTATGAACAGATACACACCATTAAATCTACCACAACCACTGCATGATTTGACTCAGGAGTATCTCAAGTTACTCCCTAGATTTACTGGTGAAGATGAAATAACTGCAGAACAGCACTTGCCCCTGTTTTGCACTTTTGCAGAGAATTTAAAATTTGAACATTTGGATGTTGTTATGAGACTCTTTGTTCAGTCTCTAAATGGAGAGGCAAGGAAATGGTTTAAAGGGTTACCGAATGGTTCCATTAATGATTAGGATGCTCTGGAAAGACATTTCATTGAGAGATGGGGCAAAAAAAGGGACCATGGTTATTCTTTGACAGAATTTAATGCAATCAAGAAGAAATTTGACGAAAATATGAATGATTTTGTTAAAAGATTTAAAAAATTGTATAATAGTTTTCCTGTTGAAATGAAACCCCCTCCTATTGGAGCAAGGTTTTTTTTTGCTGGTGCGTTTGAACCAGAATTCAATTTCACTCTAAGGGAAAGAAGGTCTCCTACGTTGGAACAGATTCAAACTGATGCTTTGGAGATTGAAGCTAACATGTCCGCTGCTGGTAAAGTTTCAGATAAAGGAAAGGCTAAAGAAGAAGCCTCAGCTCAAGATCAGAGAATTGAAGACATGTCTAAGGTCATAAAAAATCTTTCAAATAAATTGGTAAAGTTGGAAATAGATAGTAAGCTTGCAAGACAGAATAGGTGTTTTTAATCCCCAATTTAAAAAACAACCCCTGCAAATTGTACAAAGAGAAAGAAAAGATCAAGATCAGGTGCAAGCACCTTTGTACATCGAAGCAGCCCCGTCCCGTTCAGCAGATGAAGATGACGAGAGAGAAGATGATGCCCAGATATCTGCTGTGTATATGGAAGATGATGAAACAGAAGAAGAAGTTGATGAAGAAGGGGAGAAGGAAGAGGAAGAAGCTGATCTCTCATTCGATCAAGAAGCGATGGATGATTACTGCAGACAATTCACAGACTTTATGCAATCTGAGTTGCATAAAAAGAATGATTTGAGGTCAAAAAAGAGGTTGAGGACGCAATATAATGAAGAAAAGGAATCAGAAGTAGCACCTACTCCGATGGCAACTCCATTACAGAAAGGGAAGTAGCAAGCAGAAAATTCCCAGACGAAAGTTAAAGATTCTAACATTTTGGAGAAAGTGGTTACGGTTTCTAATCAGAATCCAAATTCCAAAAAATATCAAGAAGAACCTGAAAAGTTGACAAAATTAAATCAAACTTTTATCTTGTCGAAAGAGTTAGAAAAAGTGAAAATACCAGTACCTCTTCTTGAACTAATTAAAACACCGGGTTATAAGAAAGAAATCGCTGAATTTATCAATCTGTCTCAACCTGAAGAAGTGAGTGATACAGTGAATCTGCAGGAAGAAAATCCCGTGGTGACATTTGGACCTCATGTGGAAGAGGTAGATTCGTCTGTTCCTCCTTTTTATATATCTCTTCTCTTGCATGATTTCGTTTTGCACAATTGTATGCTAGATTCTGGCGCATCACACAATCTGATGCCGTTGAGTGTGATGAAGGAGTTAAATTTACAAATCACCAAGCCATACAGAGATCTTTATTCCTTTGACTCAAAGAGGGTTAAATGCGTAGGTATTATTAAAGATATGGTTGTTTCATTGGCTCAAATACCAGCCAAAAGTATTATGATGGATGTTGTAGTGGAAGATATTCCAGCTAGGTTTGGTATGTTACTATCTAGATCATGGGGGGCAAAGCTTGGAGGAGTTTTGAAACTGGATTTTACATATGCTATTATTCCCGTTTTCAATGGTGAAGAAAGAAGACTGTATAGAGAGACTAGATTTCAAAAAACTGCTACCAAGAAAGATGCAAGCAATTCACCAATTTATGGCCAGGAGAAGGATGACCTGTCTTGTTTCATGTTACATGAGGATGCAGAATTTGCTGAAGAATCTCAAGGGAAGATCGATTCAGCAACAGTACATAAGGAACTACATTCAGATAAGCCATGGAAGTGTTATTTTGATGGCGCGTTTTCCAAAGAAGGTACGGGAGCTGGTTTTATCTTTGTTTCTCTGGAAGGTAATCTTGTACCTTTTTCTTTCAAATTAGAGTTTGAATCCACTAATAATGTCACAGAATATGAGGCATTAATTATTAGTTTGCAGACAACTAAGCAGATGGGAATTAAATCTGTGGTTGTGTTTGGAGATTCAGAGTTAATTATAAGACAGATCAAGAATTTATGCCAAACCAAGCATCCCAGGTTACGAGCATACCAGAATGAAGTATGGGATCTGATTGAAAATTATTTCAAAGCATTCAATTTGCAGTTTGTTCCCAGAGAAGAGAATAGACTGGCTGATTCTTTGGCTGTTGCGGAAAGTACATTCAAGCCTCCTATTAGCTTGAAACTAAGGTATGAAATAGAGATGAGACATAGACCTTCGATTCCTGACAATATTAAACATTGGCAGGTCTTCGAAGATGATGAGAAGATTAAACAGTTCCTGTTGATGACTGAAGATTTTGAAGATCATCAGATTGATTTGGAAAGTGATGAAGATGAATTGGCTGGTGAGACTCTTAAAAAGAAGATTGGTGGTCAAGAAATTATTCAATTGAAAGATAATATCTTGCCAAGAGGCCTAGTACCTCTCGAAATATTATTCGGGGCTAATGACGTGGCCGTGAATCAAAAGAAAATGAATCAAGATGAGTAGGTGGAAGATTGCAACTTGGGTACTCAATTGGAGCCTAAAATGGTTAAATTGTTCAAAGGGATCCCGAAAGAATATAAGGAAAGGTACGTAGAGTTGTTCAAACAATTTAAAGATGTATTTGCTTGGTCGTATGATGATTTGAAAACATATGATAAGAGCATCATACAACACAAAATTCCACTCAAGGATGGAGTCAAGTCACATAAACAGAAGCTTAGGCAGATTAACCCTTTGCTGTTGGCCCTGATCGAAAAGGAAATAAAGAAATTTCTGCAAGCCAAGATAATCGTTCCACTTAGGTATTCAGATTGGGTTTCTAATCTTGTACCTGTCCAGAAGAAAAACGGAGAGATAAGGCTATGCGTAGATTTCAGGAATTTGAACAGGGCTTCATTGAAAGATAATTATCCTTTGCCGAAAATGGATTTTGTCCTATAGAAAGTGACCGGTGCTTATAGATTGTCTATGGTGGACGGGTTTTCAGGGTACAACCACGTAGCTGTGGAGAAGGAAGATCAGAAGAAAACCGCTTTCACTACGCCTTGGGGAACTTTCATGTACGCCAGAATGCCATTTGGCCTGATGAATGCAGGGGCCACATTCCAGAGGGCGATGGATATCGCGTTTGTGGGAGACGAGTTTGTGGTGGTTTATTTAGATGATGTCACAATTTTTTCGAAATCTGACGTGGAGCATTTATAGCATTTGCAGAAAGCCTTCATGAAGTGCAGGAAGTTTGGATTATCATTGAATCCTAAAAAGTCTTTGTTTGCCCTGGAGGAGGGTAAATTACTTGGCCACATTGTTTCAAGGGAAGGAGTGAAGATTGATCCAGCGAGGGTCGAAGCCATTCAGTCAATTCCTCTGCCGCGAAGTAAGAAAGATATTCAGCGTTTTCTCGGAAAAATTAATTTTCTAAGGCGGTTTGTCCCTAATTATGCAGAAATAGTTAAAAAGATAATAGACATGTTAAAAAAGAACGCTGAGGTGAAGTGGGACAAGGAAGCGAGGGAATATTTTCAGAGAATCAAAGAGGCCTTAAAGGAAGCACCTATTCTAATTAGTCCAGATTATTTGAAACCGTTTCAAATTTTTTCATTTGCTTCCCCCTCATCTATTGCAACCGTGTTATTGCAGAGAAATGAAGAAAAGAAGGAACAACCAGTTGCATATTTCAGTAAAGTTCTCCGAGATTCATAATTGAATTATAATATATTGGAGAAACAGGTGTACGCTCTGGTAAAAGCACTGAAAGCTTTCAGAACTTATGTCCTTCATTCTCAGATCTTAGCCTACGTTCCCAATTCAGCTGTAAAAGACGTGTTAGTACAGAGCGATGTGGAAGGTAAGAGGGGAAAATGGATTGCCAAAATTCAAGAGTATGATTTGGATGTAAAACCAACCAAGCTGGTTAAAGGATTGGGATTAGCCAAATTATTGACAGAATCCAACTTTCAAGCGTTGGGAATCAATTTGCTGGCCCTTTTAGAAGAAGCCGATGGAGAAACGCTTGATAATCAATCCAAGACAGCAATTAAGTATAAATTTCTCTGTTCAGAATGGTATAAGGATATCGTACATTATTTATGCTTTCTTTCATGTCCCCCTTCAATTAATAGAGCTAAATACAGGGCTCTGAAACTTAAGGCTCAGCCTTATGTCATAATCGACGCAAAGTTATATTGGAAGGATCCAGCTGGAATGTTGCTGTTATGTCTTACAGAGGAAGAAATTTCAGAAGTGATGAAAGAATATCATGAATGCTTGTGTGGAGGTCATTACAGCTGGAAGGTAACTACTCATAAAATATTCAAATCAGGTTTTTATTGGCCGACTGTATTTTCTGATGTTTACAAAACAGTCAAAAGTTGTCAAAAATGCCAATTATTTGCAGAGAAGAAAAAGCTAGCTCCATTACCACTTCTCCCAGTTTTTATTGAAGAACCTTTTAGACAATGGGGGTTGGATTTCATTGGAGAAATCAATCCACCATCCAGTGGGCAGTTTAAGTGGATCCTTACTGCTACAGATTATTTTAAAAAGTGGGTGGAGGCAATTCCCACTAGGAAAGCAAATGATTTGGTTGTTATGAAGTTTTTGGAAGAGAATATTTTCAGCAGGTTTGGATGCCCAGTAAAGATTGTGACAGGTAATGCCCAGGTTTTCAGTTCACTCAGGTTTATTATTTTTTGTCAAACGTACAATCTAATATTGTCGCATTCTACAGCTTATCATCTGCAGGGAAATGGATTAGCAGAATCCTCCAATAAAACATTGGTAAGAATTTCGAAGAAAACAATCAATGAGAATCAAAATAATTGGGATACGAAGTTATTTTTTGCCCTGTGGGCAACAAGGATGACTGCAAGGAGGTCTACTAGCAAGTCTCCTTATGAGCTCGTATACGGCACTCAAGCTTTATTCCCCACACAATTGGTAAAACCTGTGGTTTCTTTTCTTCAAGATGCGCAAGCATAACCAAATGCTATGATAAGGAGAATGAACAATGTGATGGAACTGAGTGAAAACAGAAATCAAGTTCGGGACAACTTTCTCACTTATCAGCAGAAGATGAAGGTAATATTTGATAGAAAAGCAAAGGAAGTTTTGTTTCAGAAAGGAGATTTAGTATTGAGATGATATACACGAAGGGAAGATAAAGGCAAACATGGTAAATTTGATCCCTTGTGGTATGGCCCATTCAAAATTAATCAAGTCAGAGGAAATAATACTTTCATGTTGGAAAATCTGGAAGGAGAAGTGTTGGATATGCCTGTGAACGAGCAATATCTCAAGCATTGTTTCCGACATTAAGCAGTTGCTGGTTCATCATTGTATATATCCGGTGTGGTCATTGTAAATTTTCATCAAGCAATATATGACTCCATGCCCGAGGTGAAGGCATTAATCTGCAGGTTCTTAGTGTTTCGTGGTAAAAACACTATCCCCAGGTGGAGCCAGATGTTGTGGATCATTTTCTACATATCCTTTTTATATTTCATTTTGAAATTTAAAAATGAAAAAATAAAAAATAAAAAAACAAATAAGAATTCGAAAATATGATTTAGTATGAAGTTTTAATACTTTAGCATAAAAAAGAAAGGAATGCATGTATTTCCGTTTTTATTTATATACATTAAGCGGGCGTCAACTTTTGGTTGATATATATATATATATATTAAGGTTAAAGCTCGAGCAGATTTCTGAGTGGAAGTCGCCATCACACAGAGAAGCTCGCGGATATGCAATTGCGGGGGGTAAGCTAGCCCATCAGTTATAAAATCCCGACCCCCCGCAGTTGATTGGTCAGATCTTTGAAATCTGGTGATCAACAATTCTGGTTAATTATGGGGGGTATGGATAGAACTTCCCTGCCGTACTCACAGACCCCCCACATGACGTCATCGGCCGAGATGGAAGACAGTTGTCCTCCATTGCCAACTGTTTCTCCGCGTCACTCCTGCATTTATTATGGTTTCCGTAGCCTATAAAAGGATTCTCCCATTCCATTTTGATTTATTTGAGTCTGTTTGCCCTGTTTAACTGCGTCCAGCCACCATTGCATTACTCATTCCCTCGCGAATTGCTTTCAAATTCCTGTCAGCCATGGCCAAGCGAACATCACTGTCCAGTTCATCAAGTCTCAGTCCCCTCCTAGATAGCGAGAAATATGTTTGTGATACAGCGTCATCTGTCAACCATCCTCTCCTGCATTACCAAGTAACCTTGAACACTGACAAGTCCCCTGTGTTCTCTGCCATGAAAATTTTGGGTGTATTGTCTGCTTGTGTTCCAAAAACTCATTTCTTCCCCGAATTCATTTCTTGGTTAGTTGCGTCCATGTACCCTGGCAAGTGTTTTGTTATGAATTCTCAGGGGGAAAATATCCTGCAGGTTTCAACACAATTAATGCGTCAAGCATTATGTTTTCCAGAAGATGAGTCTCCATTGCATTTTTCCGAAGATTCGTTGGTTCAGTATTTCGAGGAACTTTCAAATGAGGAGTTTAATCGCTGCATGTCGTTTTTGATACCAAGTCCAGGAAAAACTCAATTTGAAGCAGGGAATTTCAGTTTGGAGGCATTCAATGTTCAATATAGGCGAGTTCTTAGATGCATTACAGAAATTTTGGGAAGAGATGATGATCATGAAATTGATAAAGTAGTCTTGGGAATGTTCACTCTGATGATGAAACCAGGTGTGGTGCTAGACATCACGTCTTTTTGGCAAGAAGCAGTGAACTCCCAATTGATCGCCTTTCCCCTAACAGGTTTTTTCAGATTTCCATCATTGGTAGTCTACTTATTTTTATATCAGAATGTTGAAGAGTTCACGAGTGTTGGTTTAAATATAATGGATAGTAATAAAAATAAGCAGTCAGTTTTGTTTTGGACCAATATGGTTAGGAAAGAAGAGAACGAAGCCGGGCTGTTTGAATTTACTGACCATTTCGTGACTACTGCTTATAAAATTCTGAATGGAACTCTTCCTCCATGCTTTCTACCAAAGGCCCAGGAGTTCTTACAGTTAGGACCCAATTGTAAGTTTGGAGATTGGTTTATTTTTGAAGATTACTCTGAGATAAGACTGTATGGTGTTAGTATTGAGCCCAATAGGCTCCCAACCTTTGTTCCCATGAGACTTTTTGCTTTGGAATTTATAAGGCAAAGTCTTAATGTAGATCAAGTTCATTTTCTACCCATGAAGAAAGGATTGATGTACAAGTTGCCTATGAGTGTAGGCTCCTTTTGTTAACACAAGACAAGTCAAGAGGTATCGAAAATATTGAAGGAACGTTAGAGCTAGATGGGAGATTAGGATATAACTGATCTGCTAGGGATAATTTTTCAAAGAAGGAAGGCCAAGAACGGGTATGTCGCTACACATGTATAAACTGATTTGAGAAATTACGCGAAACTGAAGAGGGTCAAGTTCATCGAAGACCAGTATTCAAACACCTGCAATTTTGGAAATAATGAGCAAAAGAGGTAGAGAGGATGTTATTGAAATCCATGATGAGGAGCCCCGAGAGGAAAAAAGGACCAAACTAGCCGAAGACCATTCTTCAAATTCACCTTGTTTTACTCTCCAGGTCAATGAAGAACAAGTTTGCCCCTCATCTCCTAGTAGACAGGAACTTCATTTGGAAAAGGCTCCTTCCATGAAGCAAGTGTTCACACAGATTGAGGAAAGGAACCAGAGGATAAAGGCCAATATAGAAGCACAAGCAGAGCACCATATACCTGCTGACCAAACCAGAATATTGACTGTGATGGATCTGGAGAAAGATCAGTTTAAGATGGCTCTGTCACATCCGACAGGAATGTCCCTTGGACCTTCGGGCAGCTTTAAGGAGTTAAATATTGTCATGGATGTTAAAAAAATCCCCTTGTGGGACAAAATGAATCTACACATGCAGACTGGTCAGCTGATTGTAAATGATTTGAACAAGACCAATGCTACAGCAGTCAAGACTGAAAATATGCTGGCAAAGGTCATTAAACAATGCAAAATGGAGAAAGCAAACACCAGGGAATTAACAACTCAGAATGAAGAGCTGAAGAAGATTATTATGAAAATCAACGTGGATCCAAATGATAAAGCCGCAGTTCAGAAGCTGATGAAAAGTGCAGAAGCGGAAATATCATCATTAAGGAAAAAGTTGAAATTGTCGGCTATAGAGCACTCATTGGCAACCGAAGTAGCTGAGGTTGAAAAGGAGAAAGAGGAATTGCGACAGCAGCTGATGAAGAAGGACGAAGAACTCACTAAGGTAAAGCAGACTGCTATAACCTTACAGAATCAAATACAGAACCATACTTGTACTTTTGATTTTTCTGCAGGTGGAGCTGATCCTCAAGCCCAGGTTGTTCAGCTAAACACAGAATTAAATATGGCGGAGAGATATTGTAAACAAGCCCAGTCTGAATTGGCCACAGTTATCAAGATTATGCAAGGATGGGAAGGAAAAGCAAATGAGAACGAGCAGAAGCTACAAAAAGCTGAGGATGAAATCAAAAAACTCAAGGAGAAAGTAAAAGGGAAATATTTCCCTCATAAAAGCTAAGGATCTCATTTGGAATGAGATCATTTCAGAAATGCAGTCAAAATGGGATTCCATGAATATAATTGCCAGAGAGAAAAATATTATTTCAGAGCATGAAAAGGAGCTATTATCGGAGAAGCGGGCCGCTATTAAAAGATCGAATTGGGCCAAAAAATTCATAAATTTTATTTATGCCAAGACAGATGAAGAGTTGAGAGATATGGGGATACAGGATAGGTACTTCTATGCTGAAGAGGTAAATAAAATGATCATCAAAAATGACCTTCTAAAGGTCTCAGAGAAACGGTTACAGGGAATTAAGGAGATAATTAAGAAATTTGATATTTCGTTTGACAAGTTGACGAGAACAGGTTTGCCCTCATGCTGGAAGGAGGGAGGGGAGATTATGTCCTGGAAATTTTATGAGGATCAATTGATATTTGCAAAAAGTAGAGCAGATGGCCAACATGAGAAGACACAGATATTGAAGGGAGAAACAGTATTCAATTTCTTACAAAGGCATTTCCTTCTGCTATGGATGGTGAAGAAATTGTTCACAAGTAACCTTACTCACAATCAAGTTGTTGCCTTTACACTGGAATATCATCATTATAAGAACGCTCCGATAACTCAAGACAAACTCTGGAAGGAATGCAAGAAATTTTCTATGGACATCGAAAAGGGATTTCCAGCCAAACAGCCACAAGTAGCCGTTCGGCCGCAAATAGTCATTGAGTCAGCCACTATTTCAGGAACATCAGTTCCCTTAGATTAGGAGTTATCATCTTTTATTATGTTTTAAATGAAGTCATGTAAATGTAATAGAATGTTTCCGAGGCATGTACCTCTACTACAGAGAGTAGTTAAGCAGTTAGATTTAGTTGGAATCAGTTTTATAACTGGAAACCATTTTGGTTCAGATTGTATTTAAAGACATTTTGAAGAAGAAAGAAGGTTCCGAGTTTTGGACCTTGAAAGCTAATTTTGTACTGAACAATGTTGAATGAATGAAAAAGTTTTGCAAGTTTCCATTATTCCATCTGTGTTGAAGAGTTTTCTTGGTTTCCATTTCATTTCCATATCTGTGAATAAAGTAGAGTGATTAGAGCTGCAGGTCTCTTGATATTTATGTATCTAAGAGTTAAACATCCTTAATGGGCGCTCCTCTATTTTAGCTTATTTGTTATTCATTTCTTCAGGATTTTTTTATGGCAGTTTCTGTTTTAAGCAGCATGGCAAATTAAAATCCTTTTCTTCTTCATCTTTCATTCGCTCACTTCAATATAAAGGGAACATGGCATTGCAGAACTTATAAAGATTTTATATTTGGGAAATATATCATTAATATTTGAAGGTTTAATAAACAGAGACAAAAATATATATTTTGTGACATAATATTTAATGTCTTGAGCACGGATTCCTGTACACAGCAAGGAATTGTTTCTCAAGGAACAACAGTAGGCATGCCACCAATGAAAGAATTACATTCTGGGAAAGGTAACAGTCATCCACATAGACCACCAACCCTTGAAGTTCATACAGACACAAGGGAAGTTGCAGAATGATCGCCATCAGAAGTGGTCCATATATCTGTAACAATTTCATTTGAACATCAAGTATAAGAAGGGAAACACCAATAATGTTGCATACTGCCTCAGCTGACTACTGATCGTGGTGCTAACCACCATTCTCAAGTCTTGTGGGCATGACACTTCTGATTGGCTACTTATCTACATAAGCGATTCTGAATTTGGCCACACATACAAGACACTCTTGGAGGGTACACAAGTTACAAATTTTCATCTCCAGGATGCACTGCTATGTCACTTGGGACACCTTTGTGTTTCTTTAAGCGAGCAAGCCAAGATGATTTGGGAAGACCACTACAGTCCAGTCCCTAGGTATTTCGGAGTCAAGAAAATAATGGTAGTATTACAGAAGTATTTATATTAGCCACACCTTTGATAGGATGTTGGGAAGTACATCAGATCCCGCACTGTTTGCTCCATTTCCAAACTAACCATCAAGAAGCAAGGCCTCTATACTCCGCTACCTACCCCTAGTCAACCTTGGGAATCCATCTCCATGGATTACATGTCAGGCCTTCCTTCTACTAAGCATGGAAATGACTATGTTTTCATGGTTGTCGAGAGATTCTCAATGTTGGCCATTATGTTGGCCTACAAGAGGAATATCATAGCAGAAGCCACTGCTAAAATTTTCTTTGAAGGAGTGTGGATGCACTTTAGGATCCCATAGTCTATCATCTCAAATCAGGATAACAGGTTCCTTGGCACATTTTGGTCTAGCCTCTGGTCAATGCTAGACACCAAGCTCACTGATTCCACAGCTTTCCATCCCCAAACTGATGACCAGATAGAGGTTTTCAACAAGATGTTTGTACACATTCTGTGCATGTACAACTCAAATAATCCATGCACATGGGATGACATCCTTCCCTATGTACAACACAGTTATAACCAGGCTTTCTAGATTTCAAATGGCCATAACCCCTTTCAGGTGGGCCTAGGGTTCCAGACACTATGTCCCATTGATGTAGTCATGCCATTTGTGGCTACTCAGGATGATTTGGCTCATGTCCAGTCTGAAGCTGACAAAGAGAATAGATTCATTTAGCACATCCAACACATCTGCCATCAGGTTAATGACATATTGGAAGGATCCAATACTAAGTACAAGCAACAACATGATCAACATCAGACGCCACACCACTTCTAGGTGGGTGACAAAGTGTGGCTACATTTGGAGAAGGAGCACCTCACTAGACCCCACCACAAGCTTTGCCTACTCCAATATGATTTGTATACCATCACCAAGACTGTAGGGAATAATGACTTCGAGCTAAGTATTCCACCACTCCTGGTCTCCACCCAATATTCAATGTGGACTGCCTTCATCACTATTTCCCACCTCTACTGGACACCTCTGACATTGCAGAACAAATCACACCAACAGAGTTAAACCCAGACCGCATGGAACAAGCCACCACATATTATATCATGGACATGAAAATCAAGAAAACTTGCTATCAGAATATCCAACTATATTAGGTTGTCAAAGCTGGCCAACTCCTGTACCAAGGCAAGTGGTTCACTAGGGACCAAGTTCAGAAGAATTTTCCTCATCTCATGGAGGAACTCAATGCAATGAGAACCATTGCTTCCTAAGGGAGGATGAATGATCCAGGTGGATATTGGTGGCCACATGTCTATTCCACTTGGGGCCCTACCATTGTTTCTTTAATTTTTTCAGTTTCCTTAATTATAGCACAATTTACTATTTTTAGTAGTTTTTCAGGTCCTGAACTTTCAAAGCCATTTTTATGCCTTAAACGACGTTTTTTGGGCATCAAAATTTTGGTGAATATGAGTCCCTTTCAAACTAAATATTCACAATTAGAAGTTGTAGTCCTCAGATAGATCATTCTAACAATGTAACATGTGCATCGAATGGATATAGTATGCCAAAGTTACGACCACCGGAATTTGATGTGCCAATTTACCCTGACGAGGACCATATTTTGGCGTTTATTCTCCTAGTGTTAGGTTTTTCAATGGTTAGGTTTTTCCATTGTTTCTAAATAATATATAGGCCTTCGAGCCTCATTATAACACAAAGTTCACAGGTATGTAGCCGCCACATCTCTTCTCAGAAATGAGCTACCAACGCCGTAGCTAGTTTATTTCCATGCTCTCTATAAGTAAATTTTAGTTCTTTGATACTAATGAAATGAAGTATTATTTCCACTGCATTTTTATATTTATGATTATATGTGTATTCTGCCACGTTCCTACATAAATCGGGATCAAGATTCCATTTTCACTTTCAATTTTTGGAAGGATTTGTTTACATTCTTATGGATAGTGCTAGCTTTCAATACAACTGATCATCCACATACAAATGGATAGAAAAATAGATTTAAGAGCATTCTAAAGAGTATATTGAAGACGTATGTCATCAAAAAAGGAAGTGGGAGGACTATATTCCATAGGTGGAGTTTTATTATAATAATGGATATCAAGAATCCTTGAATATAAGTCCATTTGAGGCCCTAGATGGGTGGAGTTGTAATACTATTATTAGTTGGAGTGATCTTGAGAATAGGTTGTTGATTGGAATGGATATGTTGGCTAAGATGGAGTAGGAGATGCAAGTTATTAAAAGGAATTTAAATACAACATTGGGAATTTAAAAGGGTTATGCATATTAGCATAGAGCATCCAAGGATTTTAAGGCTTGGGAGCATGTGTATTTGTTCATCAAGCCCAAGAAGAGCTCCTTGAGGATTGGGACATGTGCCAAGTTGGAAGTTTGGTATTGTGGGCCTTCTGAGATCCTTGAGAGAATTGGACTAGTGGCCTACAAACTTGCACTACCACCAACAACAAAAGTACATTATTTTTTCCATGTATCATTTCTTAAGAGATAGGTACAAGATGTCGATCATGCGATTGATTGGTCTATATTAAAAATTTACATGTGAAACAAAAGGGAGAATTCTCACCAACACTATAATGGATATTGTAGCATAAACAATTCATGTTCTTAAACTGACAAAATATAGCAAGTTAAATTACAGTGGAAGCACTTTCAGCCCGATGAAGCTAGATAGGTGATGGCTGATTAGATGCGGGAATTATATACTTATTTATTTGTTGGTTGAAGAAAATTAGTTTTTGATATGTGTGCATGTGTGTGTGTTTCATTGTAAATATTCTATCTAGTTGTGTTATAAATATTCAATAAGCGATATGTTGTTATATTTTTCAGAAATTGTCATTGTAAACACTGAATTGAGCTATGTTATAAATCTCCATAAGAAATATGTTTTGTTGGTCATAAGTGTCACATAACACCAAGGACATTATTACCCCAAGTGGGAGGGGTGTGTAACAGCTCTAGCTTAAGTTTCCATGTAAACAAATGGGTATTATAAAAAGAAAAAATCAAACCAAGGTCACAAGACACATATTCCAAAAAGAATGATGGGAAGCCATTAAAGTGGGCATAAATTTTGGTTTATTATTGAATATGGATATTGGAATTGGCATTGGAAAAGGAAAAATGAAATAAATGTAAATTAATCAAAGAAATAAAGGAAAATAGGATAAAATGAATTTGAATAAAGAATAATATGCAAGAGAAAATGAATATGAAGAAAGAAGAATATGCATGCAAGGGAAAATGGAGAAAATTGAAGGAAAATAAAAGGAAAAGGAACCAAAAGGAAAGTAAGAAGATTTTATGCCTCTATTAGCTATTCTTAGTCACTCTTGATCACTTCTTGGTTTCTTTTGGAGTATTATAGCATTCACATGGACATTGAGGCATTAATCTAACTTGGAATTAGAGAGAGAGCACTAGGACAAAAGCGAGCAAGCAAGAATAGGAAACTGTAGGAAACAAAGAAAAATGTTGGAAAAGGAGATACATTAGGAGAACATTGCAGGTAAGAAGTTGCATGTGTGATTTCCTTTTTGATATTTGAGTGCATGATAAATGAATTTGATTATTTGGTTACTTTGTTGTCACTAGCATGGGATTTTCCTTGATTGATAGTGGTTCTAGCCCTACATTTCCATTTCCTGGATAGCCATGATGTTTTTGGTTCCTATTGTGATTGAGCTTTAGATAGTCAGTAGAATTTGGATCATAGTTGAGGTGGTCTCGGGAAAAATCCCAAGGATCGAGGGTGGAGATCGTGTTCTCCTATCACTCTTGACAAATGGGTGGAGACATGAAAATTCTTCTAGTTATGTAAAATAAATTTGGAGGCATCCAAGCTTGTTTTGGTATTAGTGATTTACAGACCAATTGAGGTGAAATTGCTATGGTTGAGGGTGGGTTTGATTAAGCCTATGAATTCCCTAGTTGGATTTGTTTTTGTTTATCCCATGAGATCCCACATTGATGCTTGGAATATGGCACAAGGGTTAGCCCAATCCATGGTCAGGTTGTACGTGGAAGTCCCTGAATTGGTTAGTAGTGTCCATATGTTACTATATTTTTTTTTCTTATTAAAATCAATGGACACATATTCTAATTTAATGTGTGATTTATGAATATTTTGTCATGGTTTCAATTTGGTTAAATTTTGGTTACATGGATGATGTATTTCGTATTATATGATGTGCTCTTATTTTGTTCTATTCCATTGTTTGACAAGCTCTTGTTTATTTATATGAATGCTTCAACTAATTTTTGTTATTGTAGCTAGTAAGAGAGGGTCCTACGCCTTCTTGATGAACCTCTAATGAAACTAATATGCATTCAAGACCTACAGGTACTATGTATAATAAGTGTTTGTATAAATGAATACTTTACACCATAAATTTCCCAAACTTGTTATTTTGGTATACAATCTTCATTTAGTGATCATAATACTTAATTTCAAAGATATCTAGGAGGAGGCCAAAAATGAAACCTATGAAAGGTATTTTCATGCTTTTATAGTCTCTTCGTTTCCTTCAAAATGTCATTTACGCCCTCAAAACAACCTCAGAAATTTAGGACCCGAAAAATTAATAAAAATAGAAAGTTATGTTAAATTAAGGAAACTAAACTAAAAGCTAATAGTGTTGCATCAAGTTATGTTGAAAATAGTGTGAACATATGTAACTATCAGTTTACAATCAGTTCCATAAGTGTGTCTTGGAGATCAGATCAAGCATAGTAACTTGCATCTCATGTTTACCATGGTGAGTAGGTTAAATTCAGTAAATGTGAGGTGGGGTGTTATAGGATCATATCATAAGGAAAATCCTACTCCCTCATTGAATTATGTATCTATCATCACCTTTTTCTACCACGTTTCAGAATTTTCAAACTCGATCCACCTATCTCACTCAACCATCAAAATCAATAGGCCTCATTTCATCAAATTTTCAAACCGGAACAACACCAAATAATATGCTCAATCTCAACAACTGAAAACCAATATACTAATAACATCTCTAAGATCAATCACTAATCAACCTTTCAAAATATCAACATCACTCTCTAGCCATAACACTATCAAATACCGAGACAAATCCTGTGAATTATCAAGTCAACCAATCCATAACACTATGACACCTTACTAAGTCAGATTCTTTACCCTTTGTTGTTCCTTGAGAAAAAATTCCTTGATATGTAAAGGAATCTGTGCTCAAGACATTAAAGATTATGTCACAAACAAGTATATATCTGTCTCTGTTTATTAAACCTTCAAATATTAATAATATATTCTCCAAATATCAAATCCCTACAAGTTCTTCAATGCCATGTTCTCTTTATGTTGAAGTGAATGAATGGAAGACGAAGAAAGAAAAGCATTTTAAATTGATATGCTGCTTAAAACAAAATCTACCATTATAAAATCCTGAAGAAGTGAGCAATAATAAAGCTAAAATAGAGGAGCACCCATTAAGGATGTTTAACTCTTAGATACACAGATATCAAGAGACCTACAACTCAAATCACTCTACTTTATTCATAGATATGGAAATGAAATGAAAACTGGGAAAACTATTCAACACAGATAGAATGATGGAAACTTGCAAAAATTTTCATTGATTCAATATTTTTCAGTACAAAATTAGCCTTAAAGGTCCAAAACTAGGAACCTTCTTTCTTCTTCCAATTGTCTTTAAATACAATATGACCAAAATTGTTTCCAGTAATGAAACCAATTCTAACTAACTCTAACTGCTTAACTACTCACTGTAGTGGAGGTACATGCCTTGGAAAATTTCTATTACATTTACATGACTTCATTTAAAACATGATAAAATGTGATAATTCCTAATCTAAGTGAGCTGATGCTCCTAAAATAGCGGTTGTCTCAATGACTATTTGTGGCTGAACGGCTACTTGTGGCTGAGTGGCTGGAGTTCCCTTTTCTGTGTCCATAGAAAATCTCTTGCATTCTTTCCAGAGCTTATCCTGAGTCATCAAAGCATTCTTATAACGATGATATTACAGTGTAAACGCAACAACCTGACTATGAGTAAGATTACCTGTGAATAATGTCTTCACCATCCATAGCAGAAGGAAATGCCTTTGTAAGAAGTTAAATACCATTTCTCCCTTTAAAACCTGTGTCTTTTCATGCCTGCCATCTGCTCTGCTTTTTGCAAATATCAACTGATCTTCATAGAATTTCCAGGACATAATCTCCCCTTTCTCTGTCCAGCATGAGGGAAAACCTGTTCTCGTCAACTTGTCAAATGATATATCAAATTTTTTAATTATCTCTTTAATTCCCAGTAACCACTTCTCTGCGGCCTTTCGAAGGTCATTTTTTATTATCATTTTATTCACCTCCTCATCATAAAAGTACCTATCCTATATCCCCATATCTCCTAACTCTTCATCTGTCTTGGCATTAATAAATTTTATGAATTTTCTGGCCCAATTCGCTCTTTTAATAGCGACCTGCTTCTCAGATAATAGCTCCTTTTCATGCTCTGAAACAATGCTTTTCTCTCTAGCAATTATATTCATGGAATCCCATTTTGACTGCATTTCTAAAATAATCTCATTCTAGATGATATCCTTAGCTTTAATAAGAGAGATATTACCCTTTAATCTCTCCTTGAGCTCTTTGATTTCATCCTCAGCTTTCTGTAGTTTCTGCTTGTTCTCATGTGCTTTTTCTTCCCATCCCTGCATCATATTAGTAACCGTTTCCAATTCTGACTGGGATTTTTTACAGTCTCTTTCCACCATCTTTAATTCTGTGCTTAGCTAAATAACCTGGGCTTGAGGATCAGCTTCACATGTAGAAAAATCAAAGGTACAAGTATGGTTCTCAATATGATTCTGTAAAGATATAGCGGTCTGCTTTACCTTAGTGAGTTCTTCATCTTTCTTCAACAACAGTTGTCGCAATTCCTCTTTCTCCTTTTCAACCTCAGCTACTTCGGCCGCCATTGAGTGCTCTGTAGCTGGTAATTTTAACTTTTTCCTTAGTGAAGATATTTCCACTTCTGCACTTTTCATAATTTTTTGAATTGCAGCTTTATCATTTGGATCCACACCGATTTTCATAATCATCTTCTTCAACTCTTCATTTTGAGTTGTTAATGCCCTTGCATTAGCTTTCTCCATTTTGCATTGTCTGATGACCTTTGCAAGCATGTTTTCAGTCTTGACTGCTGTAGCATTGGTCTTGCTCAAATAATTTACAATCAGCTGCCCAGTCTGCATATGAAGATTCATTTTGTCCCACAAGGGGATCTTTTTAACATCCATGACTATGTTTACCTCCTTAAAGCTGCCCGAAGGTCCAAGGGACATTCTTGTCGAATGTGACAGAGCCATCTTAAACTAATCTTTTTCTAGATCCATCACAGTCAATAATCTGGTTTGGTCAGCAGATATGTGGTGCTCTGCTTGTGCTTCTATATTGGCTTTTATCCTCTGGTTCCTTTCCTCAATCTGTGTGAACACTTGCTTTATTGAAGGAGCCTTTTCCAAATGAAGTTCCCGTCTTCTAGGAGATGAGGGGAAATCTTGTTCTTCATTGACCTGGATGGTAAAACCAGGTGAATTGGAAGAATGGTCTTCTGCTAGTTTGGTTCTTTTTTCCTCTCGGGGCTCCTCATCATCAATTTCAATAAAATCCCCTCTACCTATTTTGCTCATTCTTTCCAAAATTGCAGGTGTTTGAATACTGGTCTTTGATGAACTTGACGCTCCTGGATTAGCCAGTTTCTCCAAATCAGGTTTACTTACATGGGAAAATGCAGCATACCCATTCTCAACCCTTTTCTGAGAAATTATTCCATGTGGATCTTAAGGCCATTTTTCTCCCAACAACAACTGCGTCCCTTCCAATATTTTTGAGACTTCATCAAAAGCTTGTCTTGTGTTGACCACAAAAGGTCCTACACTCATAGGCAAATTGTACATCAAACCTTTCTTCATGGGCAGAAAATGAACTTGGTCTACATTAAGACTTTGCCTTATAAATTCCAGGGCGAAAAGTATCATGGGAACAAAGGTTGGGAGCCTATAGGGCTCAATACTAACTCCATACAGCCTTATCTCAGAGTAATCTTCGAATACAAACCAATCTCCAAATTTACAATTGGGGCCTAACTCTAGGAACTCCCGGGCTTTTGGCAGAAAGCATGGAGGAAGAGTTCCATTCAAAATTTTATAAGCAGTAGACGTGAAATGGTCAGCAAATTCAAACAGCCCTGCTTCGTTCTCTTCTTTGCTAACCATATCGGTCCAAAATAAAACTAACTGCTTATTTTTATTACTATCAACTATATTTAAACCCACACTCATGAACTCTTCAACATTTTGATACAAAAATAAGTAAACAACCAATGATGGAAATATAAAGAAACCTGTTAGAGGGAAGGCGATCAATTGGGAATTTACTACTTCCTGCCAAAAAGATGGAATGTCTAGGACCACCCCTGGTTTCATCATCAGAGCGAACATCCCCAAGACTGATTTATCAATTTCGTGATTATCGTCTTTTCCCAAAATCTCCGTAATGCAGCTAAGAACTGGCCTATACTGAACACTGAACGCCTCCAAACTGAACTTTCCTCCTTCAAATTGAGTTTTCTCTGGATTTGATTTCAAAAATGACATACAACGACTCAACTCTTCGTTTGAAATATCTTCAAAATACTGAACCAATGAATCTTCGGAGAACTGTAACGGAGACTCATCTTCTGGAAAACATAATTCTTGACGCATTAATTGTGTTGATACCTGCAAGACATTTTCCCCCTGAGAATTCATGACGAAGCACTTGCTAGGGTACATAGATGAGACTAACCATGAGATGAACTCGAGGAAGAAGTGAGTTTTCGGAACACAAGCGGACAGCACACCAGAACTTTTCATAGCAGAGAACACAAGGGATTTGTCAGTGTTTAGGGTTACTTGGTAATGCAGTAGGGGATGATTGACGGACGACGTGGTATCATGAGCATTCTTTTCACTATCTAGGAGGGGACTGAGGTTTGATGAACCAGCCAAAGATTTTCATTTTTCCATGACTGACAGGAACTTGAAAGAAATTCGCGGGGTAACGGATAATGCAAAGGTGGCGGGACACGGTTAAAAAAGGGCAAACAGTCACAAATAGACAAAAACGGAACGGAAAAACCCTTTAATAGGCTACGGGAATCCGTAATAAATGCTGGAATGACGTGGAAAAATAGTTGAGAGTGGATGACAGCTGCTTTCCACCTCACCTGATGACGTCATTGCGGGGGGTCTATGAGTACGACGAAAAACTTTAACCCATACCCCCCGTAATAAATCCAAGCCGTTGATCACGGCAGAACCAAGATATAACTAGTCAACTATGGGGGGTCGGGATTTGATAACTGTCGGGCTAATTCTCCCCCCGCAATAGCTTATCCATAAGCCCTTTTCTGTGATCACGACTTCTACTCGGGAAGCTGCTCGGGGCTTAATCTTGAAATCATACATATTGAACTAAAGCTCATGATCACTTTATGTTCATCAAAAAATTGAAATACATTGCATTTGTTTTTTATGCTAAAGTATTAATAACTTCATACTATAGCATATTTTCGATTTTTTATTTTTAAATTTTTTTTTTTTTTATATTTTCGAAATAAAATATAAAAAGGATATGCAGATAATGATCCACAACATCTGGATCCACCTAGGGATAGTGTTTTTACCATGAAACACTAAGAAGTTGCAGATTAGTGCCTTCACCTCGGGCATGGAGTCATACATTGCTTGATGAAACTGTACAATGATCACACCGGATATATACAATGATGAACAAGCAGCTGCTTAATGCAGAAAATAATGCTTGAGATATTGCCCATTCATAGGCATATCCAGCACTTCTTCTTCAAGATTTTCCAACATGAAAGTATTATTTCCTCTGACTTCATTAATTTTGAATGGGCCATACCACAAGGGATCAAATTTGCCATGTTTCCCTTTGTCTCCCCTTCATGTATCCCATCTCAATACTAAGTCTCCCTTCTGAAACATGACTTCTTTTGCTTTTCTATCAAATACTTCCTTCATATTCTGCTAATAAGTGAGCAAGTTGTCCCGAACTTGATTTCTATTTTCACTTAGTTCCATCACATTTTTCATTCTTCTGATCATGGCATTTGGTTCTGCTTGAGCATCTTGGAGAAAAGAAATCACAGGTTTTACCAACTGTGTGGGGAAAAATGCTTGAGTGCCGTATACGAGCTCATAAGGAGACTTGCCAGTAGACCTCCTAGTAGTCATCCTTGTTGCCCACAGAGCAAAAACTAACTTCATATCCCAATTCTTCTGATTTTCACTGATTGTTTTCTTCAAAATTCTTACCAATATTTTGTTGGAAGATTCTGCCAATCCATTTCCCTGTGGATGATAAACTATAGAATGAGACAATATCACACTGTAAGTTTGGCAAAAATTAATAAACCTGAGTGAACTGAAAACTTGTGCGTTATCTGTGACAATCTTCACTGGACATCCAAACCTGCTAAAGATATTCTCCTCCAGAAACTTCATAACAACCAAATCATTTTCCTTCCTGGTGGGGATTGCTTCTACCCACTTTGTAAAATAATATGTAGCAGTAAGGATCCACTTAAACTGCCCACTGGATGGTGGATTGATTTCTCCAATGAAATCCAACCCCCACTGTCTAAAAGGTTCTTCAATAAAAACAGGGAGAAGAGGCAATGGAGCTAGCTTTTTCTTTTCTGCAAATAATTGGCATTTTTGACAACTTTTGACTATTTTATAAACATCAGCAAACACAGAAGGCCAATAGAAACCTGATTTGAATATTTTATGAGCAGTTACCTTCCAGCTGTAATGCCCTCCACACAAGCATTCATGATATTCTTTGATCACTTCTGAAATTTCTTCCTCTGTCAGACATAACAACAACACACCAGCTGGATCCTTCCAATATAATTTTGCTGCAATTATGACATAAGGCCGAGCCTTAAGTTTTAAAGCTCTGTATTTAGCTCTATTTATTGAAGGGGGACAAGAAAGAAAGCATAAATAATGAACAATATCCTTATACCAGTCTGAGCAGAGAAATTTATACTTAATTGTTGTCTTTGACTGATTACCACCTGTTTCTTCATCGACTTCCTCTACAGGGGCCAACAAATTGATTCCCAATGCTTGGAAATTGGACTCTGTCAATAATTTGGCCAATCCCAATCCTTTAACCAGTTTGGTTGGTTTTACATCCAAGTCATATTCCTAGATTTTAGCAATCCATTTTCCCCTTTTACCTTCCACATCGCTCTGTACTAGCACATCTTTTACAGCTGAATTGGGAATGTATGCTAAGATTTGAGAATGGAGGATATAAGTCCTAAAGGCTTTCAATGCTTTCACCAAAGCATATACTTGTTTCTCCAATATATTATATTTTAATTCTGCATCTCGGAGAACTTTACTAAAATATGCTATAGGCTGTTCATGCTTTTCTTCATTTCTCTGCAATAACACAACATCAATTGTTGAAGGAGATGCAAACGAGAAAATTTGAAATGGCTTCAAATAATCTGGACTAATGAGAACAGACGCTTCCTTTAAAGCTTCTTTAATCCTTTGGAAAGACTCTCTGGCTTCTTTGTCCCACTTTACTTCAGCATCTTTTTTCAACATGTCTGTTATCCTCTTGACAATTTCTGCCTAATTGGGAACGAATCTTCGGAGAAAATTAATTTTCCCAAAAAATCTCTGAATATCTTTTTTGCTTCGGGGCAGTGGGATAGACTGTATTGCTTCAACTCTTGCTGGATCAATCTTCACACCTTCCTTAGAAACAATGTGGCCAAGTAATTTACCCTCCTCCAGGGCAACCAAAGACTTTTTAGGATTCAGTGATAATCCAAACTTTCTACACTTCAGGAGGGCTTTCTGCAAATGTTGTAAATGCTCTTCATCGGAATTTGAGAAAATTGTGACATCATCTAAATAAACCACCACAAACTGATCACCTACGAATGCAATATCCATCGCTCGTTGGAACGTGGCCCCCGCATTCATCAGGCCAAATGGCATCCTGGCGTACATGAATGTTCCCCAGGGCATAGTGAATGCAATTTTCTTCTGATCTTCATTCTCCATAGCCACCTGATTATATCCTGAAAATACATCCACCATAGATAATCTATAAGCTCCTGTCACCTTTTGTAAGACAAAATCCATTTTCGGCAAAGGATACTTATCTTTTAATGAAGCCCTATTCAAATTCCTGAAATCTACGCACAGCCTTATCTCTCCATTTTTCTTTCAGACTGGTACAAGATTGGAAACCCAATCTAAATATCTGAGTGGAATGATTATCTTAGCTTGCAACAATTTATTTATTTCCTTTTCAATCGGATCCAATAGCAATGGATTAATCTGTCTGAGCTTCTGTTTATGTGGCTTGACTCCATCCTTCAGGGGAATTTTATGTTGTATGATACTTTTATTATATGTTTTCAGATCATCATAAGACCAAGCAAATACGTCTTTGAATTGTTTGAACAAATCCACATACCTTTCTTTGTAGTGCTTTGGGACCCCTTTGAACAACTTAATCATTTTAGGCTCCTGTTGAGTTCCTAAATTGCAATCTTCCACCTGTTCATCTTGATTTTATTTCTTCTGATTCACTGCAACGTCATTGGTATCAAACAGTCTTTCAAGAGACACCAAACCTCTTGGAAAAATGTTATCTTTCAACTGAATGATGTCCTGACCACCAATATTATTTTTCAGAGTCTTACCTGCCAATTCATCTTCATAAGATTCCAAATCAATCTAATGATCTTCAAAATCTTCAACCATCAACAGAAACTTCTTAATCTGTTCATCATCCTCAAAGACCTGCCAGTGTTTAATATTGTCAGGAATCGAAGGTCTATGTCTCATCTCAATTTCATACCTTAGTTTGCGACTGATAGGAGGCTTGAATGTACTTGCTGCAACCGCCAAAGAATCATCCATTCTATTCTCTTCCCTTGGGACAAACTGTATGTTGAAAGCTTCAAAATAATTTTCGATCAGATCCTAGACCTCATTCCGATATGCTCTTAACCTGGGATGTTTAGTTTGACATAAATTCTTGATCTATCTTATAATTAATTATGAATCCCCAAACACAGTTATAGACTGAATTCCCATCTGCTTAGCCATATGCAAACTAATAATTAATGCTTCATATTCTGCGACATTGTTAGTGGATTCGAACTCCAATTTGAAAGAAAAAGGTACAAGATTACCTTCCAGAGAAACAAAAATGAAACCAGCTCCCGTGCCTTCTTTGGAAAATGCACCATCAAAATAACACTTCCACAGCTTATCTGAATGTAGCTCCTTATGTACAATTGCTGAATCGATCTTCCCTTGAGATTCTTCAGCAAATTCTGCATCTTCATGCAGCATGAAGCAAGAAAGGTCATCCTTCTCTTGACCATAAATTGGTGAATTACTTTCATCTTTCTTGGTAGCCGTTTTTTGAAATCTAGTTTCTCTATACAACCTTCTTTCTTCCCCATTAGAAATGGGAATGATAGCATATGTAAAGTCCAGCTTCAAAACTCCTCCAAGTTTTGCCCCCCATGATCTAGATAATAACATACCAAACCTGGCTGGAATATCTGCCACTACAACATCCATCATAATACTTTTGGCTGGGATTTGAGCCAATGAAACAACCATATCCTTAATAAGACCCACACACTTAACTCTCTTTGAGTCAAAAGAGTAAAGGTCTCTGTAGGGCTTAGTGATTTGTAAATTTAACTCCTTCATCACACTCAATGGCATCAGATTGTGTGATGCGCCAGAATCTAGCATACAGTTATGTAGAAAAAAATCATGTAACAGAAGTGATATATAAAAAGGAGGGACAGATGAATCTTCCTCTTCAACATGAGGTCCAAATGTAACCACTGGTTTCTCTTCCTGCAGATTTACTATATCACCTACTTCATCAGATTGAGATAAATTGATAAACTCGGCAATCTCTTTCTTATAACCAGGTGTTTTCATTAACTCAAGAAGAGGTACTTGAATCTTTACTTTCTCCAACTCTTTCGACAAACTAAAAGTTTGATTTTATTTTTTCAACTTTTCAGGCTCTTCTTGGTCTTTCTTGGAATTTGAGTTTTGATTAGAAACAGTAACCACCTTTTCCAAAATATTAGAATCCCTAATTTTTGTTTGAGAAGTTTCAGCTTGCTGTTTTCCTTTCTGTAATGGAGTCGCCATTGGAGTAGGTGCTGCTTCTGATTCTTTTTCTTCATTATCTTGAATCCTTAACCTCTTTTTTGACCTCAAATCATACTTTTTATGCAACTCAGATTGCATAAAGTCCTTGAATTGTCTGCAGTAATCATCCATCTCTTCTTGATCGAATGAGAGATCAACTTCTTCATCTTCCTTCACCCCTTCTTCATCTACTTCTTCTTCTGTTTCATTGTCTTCCATGTACACATCAGAGATCCAAGCATCATCTTTTCTCTCATCCTCATCATCATCTGAACAGGACGGGGCTGCCTCTATGTACAAAGGTGCTTGCACCTGATCTTGATCTTTTCTTTCTCTTTGTAGAATTTGCAGGGGTTGTTTTTTAAATTGGGGATTAAAAACCCCTCTATTCTGTCTTGCAGGCTTACTATCTATTTCCAACTTTACCAATTTATTTGAAAGATTCTTTATGACCTTAATCATGTCTTCAATTCTCTGATCTTGAGCTGAGGCCTCTTCTTTAGCCTTTCCTTTAGCTAAAACTTTACCAGCAGCGGACATATTAGCCTCAATCTCCAGAGCATCAGTTTGAATCTGTTCCAACATAGGGGACCTTCTTTCCCTCAATGTGAAACTGAATTCTGGTTCAAAAGCACCAGCAAAAACAACCCTTGCTCCAATAGGAGGGGGTTTCATTTCAACAGGAAAACTATTATACAATTTGTTAAATCTCTTAACAAAATCATTCATATTTTCATCAGATTTCTTCTTGATTGCATTAAATTTTGTCAAAGAATAGCCGTGGTCCCTCTTTTCACCCCACCTTTCAATGAAACGTCTTTCTAGGGCATCCAAATTGTTAATGGAACCATTAGGTAATCCTTTGAACCATTTCCTTGCCTCTCCACTTAGATACTGAACAAAGAGTCTCATAACAACATCCAAATGTTCAACGTTTAAATTCTCTGCAAAAGTGCAAAACAGGGGCAACTGATGTTCTGCGGTTATTTCATATTCACTAGTAAATCTAGGGAGTAACTTGAGATACTCCTGAGGCATATCATGCAGTGGTTGTGGTAGATTCAATGGTGCATATCTATTCATCAAGAAAGCAGGGGCTGCAGGAACTGCCATGTTTACGCCCGGGTTAACTGCTCCTTGAGCGGGGGTAAAATGAATACCAGTTGTAGGAAAAGATGAATGAGGTGAAACAGCTGATATAGGAATTGGACTATGAACGATTGCAGAAGAGCTGGTAGCTATATGGGGCTGAGTTTCTATAAAAGGAAAAGACACAAACTCCAAAGATTGCTCTTCTAATGTGGGTTCTTGAAAATGAACGGATGATGGTGATGATCCTTCTTCCGAGAAAATGATTTTCTTGGAAGCTTTCTTGGATGAGAAAATGTGCGAACTGCTTCCAGGTGCGAGCAGTGTAGTTTCAGGTGTATCTAGTATTTTTGGTTTCTGGCCCTTCTTTGAAACAAGCTTCTCAGGATCAGACAAAACAGGAACTTTTTGCTGAGAGGTATCTGACCTCGTGTGAGGTTTCTTGGGAGCCAGAGCTATTTTCAACAATCACAGCGTACTATTTTCTCCTCTCTGAACAACCAGAGGAAATGTAAAACAAAAACCCAGGGAAAATATTTGAATCTTCATCCCCGGCAACGTCGCCAATTAATGTTGTTCCTTGAGAAACAATTCCTTGTTGTGTAAAGAAATCTGTGCTCAAGACATTAAATATTATGTCACAAAGTATATATCTGTCTCTGTTTATTAAACCTTCAAATATTAATAATATATTCTCCAAATATCAAATCCATACAAGTTCTGCAATGCCATGTTCTCTTTATGCTGAAGTGAATGAATGGAAGATGAAGAAAGAAAAGGATTTTAAATTGATATGCTGCTTAAAACAGAATCTACCATTATAAAATCCTGAATAAGTGAGCAACAATAAAGCTAAAATAGAGGAGTGCCCATTAAGGATGTTTAACTCTTAGATACACAGATATCAAGAGACCTGCAGCTCAAATCACTCTACTTTATTCATAGATATGGAAATGAAATGAAAACTGGGAAAACTATTCAACACAGATAGAATGATGGAAACTTGCAAAAATTTTCATTGATTCAATATTTTTCAGTACAAAATTAGCCTTCAAGGTCCAAAACTAGGAACCTTCTTTCTTCTTCCAATTGTCTTTAAATACAATATGACCAAAATGGTTTCCAGTAATGAAACTGATTCTAACTAACTCTAACTGCTTAACTACTCACTGTAGTGGAGGTACATGCCTCGGAAAAGTTCTATTACATTTACATGACTTCATTTAAAACATGATAAAATGTGATAATTCCTAATCTAAGTGAGCTGATGCTCCTGAAATAGTGGCTGTCTCAATGACTATTTTTGGATGAACGGCTACTTGTGGCTGAGTGGCTGGAGTTCCCTTTTCTGTGTCCATAGAAAATCTCTTGAATTTTTTCCAGAGCTTATCCTGAGTCGTCGAAGCATTATTATAACGATGATATTCCATTGTAAATGCAACAACCTGACTGTTCGTAAGATTACCTGTGAATAATGTCTTCACCATCCATAGCAGAAGGAAATGTCTTTGTAAAAAGTTAAATACCGTTTCTCCCTTTAAAACCTGTGTCTTTTCATGCCTGCCATCTGCTCTGCTTTTTGCAAATATCAACTGATCTTCATAGAATTTCCAGGACATAATCTCCCCTTTCTCCGTCTAGCATGAGGGCAAACCTGTTCTCGTCAACTTGTCAAATGATATATCAAATTTTTTAATTATCTCTTTAATTCCCAGTAACCGCTTCTCTGCGGCCTTTCGAAGGTCATTTTTTATTATCATTTTATTCACCTCCTCAGCATAGAAGTACCTATCATGTATCCCCATATCTCCTAACTCTTCATCTATCTTGGCATTAATAAATTTTATGAATTTTCTGGCCCAATTCGCTCTTTTAATAGCGGCCTGCTTCTCAGATAATAGCTCCTTTTCATGCTCTGAAACAATGCTTTTCTCTCTAGCAATTATATTCATGGAATCCCATTTTGACTGCATTTCTAAAATAATCTCATTCCAGATGATATCCTTAGCTTTAATAAGAGAGATATTACCCTTTAATCTCTCCTTGAGCTCTTTTATTTCATCCTCAACTTTCTATAGTTTCTGCTTGTTCTCATGTGCTTTTTCTTCCCATCCCTGCATCATCTTGGTAACCGTTCCCAATTCTGACTGGGCTTGTTTACAGTCTCTTTCCACCATCTTTAATTTTGTGCTTAGTTGAATAACCTGGGCTTGAGGATTAGCTTAACCTGCAGAAAAATCAAAGGTACAAGTATGGTTCTCAATATGATTCTGTAAAGATATAGCGGTCTGCTTTACCTTAGTGAGTTCTTCGTCTTTCTTCAACAACTACTGTCGCAATTCCTCTTTCTCCTTTTCAACCTCAGCTACTTCGGCCACCATTGAGTGCTCTGTAGCTGGTAATTTTAACTTTTTCCTTAGTGAACATATTTCCACTTCTGCACTTTTCATAAGTTTTTGAATTGCAGCTTTATCATTTGGATCCACACCGATTTTCAAATGATCTTCTTAAACTCTTCATTTTGAGTTGTTAATGCCCTTGCATTAGCTTTCTCCATTTTGCATTGTCTGATGACCTTTTCAAGCATTTTTTCAGTCTTGACTACTGTAGCATTGGTCTTGCTCAAATCATTTACAATCAGCTGCCCGGTCTGCATATGAAGATTCATTTTGTCCCACAAGGGGATCTTTTTAACATCCATGACTATGTTTACCTTCTTAAAGCTGCCCAAAGGTCCAAGGGACATTCCTGTTAGATGTGACAGAGCCATCTTAAACTGATCTTTTTCCAGATCCATCACAATCAATAATCTGGTTTGGTCAGCAGATATGTGGTGCTTTGCTTGTGCTTCTATATTGGCTTTTATCCTCTGGTTCCTTTCCCTCAACTCCGTGTGAACACTTCGCTTTATTGAAGGAGCTTTTCCAAATGAAGTTCCCGTGTTCTAGGGAGATGAGGGGAAATCTTGATCTTCATTGACCCGGAGAGTAAAACTGTAAAGTCGAATTCGGAAGAATGGTCTTCCCACTAGTTTGGTTCTTTTTTCCTCCCTGGGGCTCCTCATCATCAATTTCAACTAACATCCTCTCTACCTCTTTTGCTCATTCTTTCCAAAATTGCGGTGTTTGAATCACCGGTGCTTCGATGAACTTGACTCTCCCGGATTAGCCGCCTCTACAAATCAGAGTTTTACTTACATGGGAAAATATAGCATACACATTCTCAACCCCTTTTCTACGAGAAACTATTCCATGCGGATCATAAGGCCATTTTTCTCCCAACAACAACTCAGTCCTTCCAATATTTTTGAGACTTCATCAAAAGCTTGTCTTGTGTTGACCACAAAAGGTCTTACACTCATGGGCAACTTGTACATCAAACCTTTCTTCATGGGCGAGAAAATAAACTTGGTCTACATTAAGACTTTGCCTTATAAATTCCAGGGGTGAAAAGTCTCATGGGAACAAAGGTTGGGAGCCTATAGGGCTCAATACTAACTCCATAGAGCCTTATCTCGTGGCAACTTTGAATATCAAACCAATCTCCAAATTCTATATTGGGTCCTAAACTCGTAGGAACTCCCGGCTTTTTGCGTAAAAGCGTGGAGGAAGAGTTCCATTCAAAATTTTATAAGCAAGTTAGATATGAAATGGTCAGACAAATTCAAACATTTCTACTTAGATTCTCTTTACTTTTCTAACCATATCGGTCCGTAATAAAACTAACTACTTATTTTTATTACTATCAACTATATTTAAACCCACACTCATGAACTCTTCAACATTTTGATACAAAAATAAGTAAACAACCAATGATGGAAATCGAAGAAACTTCGTTAGAGGGAAGGCGATCAATTGGGAATTTACTACTTACGCAAAAAAGATGGAATGTCTAGGAGCACCCCGGTTCTCATCATCGTGAGCGAACATCCGCAAGACTAATTTATAAATTTCGTGATCATTGTATTTTTCCCAAAATCTCTGTAATGAAGCCATACAAGAACTGGCCTATACCGAATCACCGAATGCCTCCAAACTGAACTTTCCTCCTTCAAATTGAGTTTTCTCTGGATTTGATTTCAAAAATGACATACAACGACTGAACTCTTCGTTTGAAAGATCTTCAAAATACTAAACCAATGAATCTTCAGAGATGTGTAACAAAGACTCATCTTCTAGATGTAGAAATTTATAGTTTCTCAGCCCGGTTTTCAGTTTTCACCTTATTACTCCAAAATAGTTAAATGCCCTTTCCCATAACCATACATTCAACAACTGGAAAATAAATTTTGCATGAGAAAGCACAAATTCCGGAAATTTTTCGTAATGGCTTTCGGAAAAATGCAGTAAATAACAATGAGTAACAAAAATGTACTCATTCAACACATCACAACATAGTAATTTTTGATTCAAGGTGACCATCAGGAAAAACCCCCTACAACTCTTGCGGGAAAACTAGTTTGAAAGCTCTTTCTTATTTCCGGAAAATGCTTTTTACAAAGGGAGAGAAATATTCAACAAAATAAAAATCAGCAAATCGCTTTTACAACTTATCTCTTTTTCCGTGCTTAACCACCGCCTCGGAAAATGTACAAACAGAAAAATAGGAACAGCAATAAATGTTGTACGGATTTCTCGATTTGCATGCCCATAAATCTGCAATAAATGCAGTTGTACGACCACCTCGAAATCTGTGCCAAAATAGAAATAAATGTTGTTGTACGAACCTCGAAATTCGTGCCAAAAGACAGCAAAAACTTGCTGTATGGAATCTGCCTCAATTTCTGTGCAAAGGTATAGCCACTATGTCAGTACAAACCCCCGCTCTAGAAAAATGTGCCAAATTAAAAACAACCCTTTGTCGCTTCGAAAATCCTGTGCTCAACCTTGTTGTACGAGCCCGCACAGTACAACCTCCTTTTCTCGAAAACCGTGCTCAACAAATCGCTCTCTCGGCTTTTTCAAAATACTTGAACTTGTATTAGCTCAGAAATGTCTTGCCGTAAATGCTCGCCTTGGAATGCGTTCCAAACAACCGCCTCCTTCTCCTCATCGTCATAAATCTCCCTTTCGCTCTCTTGCTCTCCTTCTCCCAATCTCGCATCATGAAAGAATGAATGACCTTTTCCTCCTTTTCCTCCTTTTAACCTAACCCTAAGTGACTTTTGGGGAATCCCTAAATCCAATGGCTTAAATAGATTGAGATCTAGGGCTGAGATTAAATCCTCATTTAAATCTCACTTTCTATTTTTTAATTCACCCCACTTTAATAAAGACCCACTTAGTCATTTATTTCCAAAGTCACTTTTTCTTTTCTAATTTTACATTGACTTTATTAAAAGTCACTTTAAAATTAGACTTTAGTAACTTTATCACTTAAGTCACTTTTAAATTAGATTTGACTTTATAACTTTATAAAGTTACTTTAGTATCTTTATCACTTAAAGTCACTTTTAAATTAGATTTGACTTTATAACTTTATAAAGTCACTTTAGGAGAAAAATTAAATTCTTTTGGACACTTTTCCCTAGGCCAAAGATCAAAGCCTTGAGGAACCACCCGTCCTCAGGTACCATCAACACTCCCTCTTACCGAGGAAGGTGTTCCTCACTACACCCATCTTGTCTCTCGATGTAGACATGCTTTCCCCGTCGGTAAGGCTTTGCAAGAATATCTACAACCCTCGCTCTAATCGCTGGGAATATACTCAAGCTTCATGCCTCCCCTTCTCCGAACATAGTCTCCGATGAAATGATATTTGATCCCGAGATGCTTTGACCTATCATGAAATACCTGGATTCTCCATGAGTTTAATGCAACTCTCGATTATCACTAGAAATCGACCGAAGGTCTCAATCTAGCGACCAAATAAGCCAAACAACATCTTGCGAAGCCGTATGGCCTCACAACTAGCTAGACTAGCTACCATATACTACTGCTTCCACCGAACTCAATGCTATCGATCGCTACTTTCGGGCCGAACCATGACACTACTTTGCCGAGACCCAAACCAAAAACAACAGTCGAAGTGCTCTTCCCTATCGTGGCTACTACTCGCCTCAATCGTAATTCAGTGTAACACCCGTCAATCTCACTCCATCCCCCTCGCGCCCGTAGTCCGTGACCATAATCCACCGTCGCAAGATACCACACAAAAAGATGTGTTTTCAGCTCACCCAAAGGAACCTTCCTGAGGCTCACACATAACCGACTCATCGTGTTGACTGCCAACGATCATCTCGGTGCTAGTGTTGACCAAATACATCAAGGAACCAATCGAAATTGCCCATGCACGATGTGGGATCCACCAGCTCGAAGATCCGAAGCATGAAGCTTCTTCCCAGCTTGGTGATCACTCGGTGTCGACATGGGTCTACAATCCTCCATGTGGAATCTTCCAAGGATGTCCCACAATATACTTCCCCCGTCCCGGAAGAAATGCCCCTCACTCCCCCGCCACACCTCCAAACCCAAAAAGTAATGCATCAAGCCGATGTCCTTCATCTCAAACTCCACCGCAAGATCTCTCTTGCAATGCTCTATGAGTCTCTACCTTTCGCACCCGTAATGACTAAGTCATCCACACATACAACACCGCAATGAGAGGCTCCTCACCTATCACAATATAGTAAAGGTTTGGATGCGCGCACTCACTCTTTGTGCAAACCACATCTTCTCGCACCAGTAAGTATCTATCTGAGTATCAAGCTACTGGGAGCTTGCTTCGTGCCATAAAGGAGACCTTCTTCGCTCCGCACACATGGGACTCCTTCCCATGCACCTCACAATCCCTATGGCTACTCAATGTACACCTCCTCCCGTATGAAGCCATTGAGTAAATGTGGATCTTCTACATCCATCCGTGGATCTTCCAACCCATCTCTCTACGCTATCAATATAATGGAGCGGATCGAAGATATCGAGCCACGCCCGGGAGCGAAGGTCTCCTCATAATCAACTCCCTCTACCCGGGAGAACCCTCTAGCCACAAACCTACGCTTTGAATTTCTCTGAATGCCGCCATTCTGCAACATAGCTTTACCTGTAAAGCAACCGAAGTAACCACGGATTTTCCCCTCAAGCCCTGGCACCACCTCCCCAAACATCATTCTTCATGATAGAAGAGTGCTCCTCACGCATGGCCTCTCCCGGACACGCCGGCTTTAGCTACCTCCTCATCAGCTAGAAGGCTGCTCGTAGTCAAGGATGCCGGTAGCCATTGCTCATATAGCTACAAAACCTCTCGGGTGAGTACTCGCTCTCTCCCGAAGGCCGGCCTCTTAGGGCTCAAAAACGGATGTGGCATCTCTCAAGGTGTCCCGAAGCCACTTGGGCTTCCTCTTCCCACTTAGCACACTTCTTCCACTAGAGAATAAAGCTCCTCCCTCCTCAACATCAAGAGCCGAACTCGACCGTTCGTCTTCCCCGTCCTCCTGCCCAGACACCCGAACCCGTAGATGCCGAGGTAACGTGTGAACCGTCCATCGCGTGGACTCCCCGATGAACTACTCTTTGAGTCGCTTCGTGTGCTTCCCATCAGCTCCACCCCTCCGACTCTCGCGAGCCACTCCCCACCGATGGACTCGACATCGTCATAGATCTACCTCCGGATCCCTCCCCAGTCCACTCAGCCAACCGGATCCTGCCGCGACCGACTCAGCCAGCCTGCTACGAGGATCCGCTCGATCCGTATACTCTAACTCCCATGACCTCCCTAAAGACCGTCCTCCTTGAACTTCACATCCCGCCCGACAACAACTTTCCTCTCGTAGAGAATGTAAATCCGAAAGGCCTGGAGGTCTCTACCGTAGCCCACAAAGATACCCTTCTCTCGCGGTGGGAAGTTTCTAGTTTCAAGGTCCTCTTCTCCTTGGGTATGCAGGAGTACTGTGATGCACCCAAAGATCACGAAGATGACCAATATCGAGGCTTCTTCTCGGAAAAAGCCTCCTCTCGGGAGTCATGTGCCCCAAGGCACGATGCGGACTGCTACGTAGCAAGTAAACAAAGCCGTGTTCGTGTACGCTCACAAAAACAATGGCAAGCCCCCGATCATGTAACATGGCTTTGGGTCGACCCCTTCAATGGATGCATCGTTCTTCCTCTCCGCAACCCCCGGGTCTGCCGTTGTAAGGAACAATGAGCTCCCTCCCCATAATGCCCGCCTCTCGCACAATAGATCAACAAACTCTCCAAGTGGGTGCACTTCTCCCATTGTCCGACCTGTGGGACTTGATATTCCGACTTCGTTCGTGTCTCCACAAGAGCTTTGAACTCCTCAAAACCGCTCGAAGACCTCACTCTGCGGTCTTCAAGAAATAAATCCAGGTCCTCCCGGGAGTGATCATCAATGAATAACACACATCAGTACTCATATCCACTCAAGGAAACATGAGACATCCGACCGCTCACATCGGAATGAATCAAATCAAGTATCCTGGCCGCTTCCGTCGTCATCGCTAGGGATAAGGGGATTTGGCAAGACTTGCCCTAATCGCACACCCTCTCGCAAGTATCAAAGTGATTAGTACCGAAAGTCCGGCACACCCGTAGTGATCTCCCGCAAAGTCCTCAAGGCTCTGTGGTACATGTGCCCCATCTCGCGTGCCAGACCTCGCCAATCGCTCGTAGGCCGCTAGCTCTGCCTGCCCGTATCGTCGCATCAATGCCAAAAGGGACCGAAATGCAAACTTGTACACCTTTGCATGAGCGTACACCCTATCACTCTAGTGACCAGACTGGAGTGCCCCCGGCATACATCAACACCCTCGTCCTCCTCGAACAATACCTCATATCCTCTATCCTCCAAAGTTGAGACTAGCGGATATGAGGTTCTTCCTCATCCTCTGGCACATAAAGAACATCTAACACCTTCAAGGGAGGTTTGGACTCCCTCTCGAAATGTCAATGTTCCACACACCGATCGCTCTAACAACTCGTCATCACCGAGTACTACCTCTACATCGGTGCCACTTCCGAAAGCCCTACGAGAAGTCACTCACCTGGACTCCCTCGTCATGTGACGTGAAGCCCGACTATCCACATACCAGATACCCTAGAGATGCTCGCGCTAATCGAGGTGGAAATGCATGCTCCCCTTCCGAACCTCTATGAGCGAGTATAATCCCGCACTAGAGGACTCACACGCAGCGGAACCCAAACTCCCTGTCAAAACGATCTCGCCAAGTCCTCAACCTCTGCTGAAGCCGCCATGCCTTTCTGGTTCTTCCCCTTCTTCTTCTTCTTCTCCGGACAGTAACCGCATGTGTCCCATCTTACTGACAATTCCAACACTTCACTTTGGAATAGTCCTTCCGTGTGTTATCCTCGTTTACCTTTACCTTTGCCTTTGCCCCCACCTCATTGCTTGCATGTGAAGCCTTCTTCTTCCCTTTTTCCTTTCTTTGGCGTCCCCGTCCAATGCAGTGCTACATCCTCATCCTCGCTCAACTAGCTTAGCTGCCCTAAGCCGACCTTTCCCCGATCTATGTCCGAATGCAATCATCCCAAAACCTCTCCCCATGTGGGAAGGGTCTCACGTGCACAAACCCCATCAACAGAAGTTCATCCATGAACAGAGGGGAATGCCATTCACTCGCAATCCACACCAACTCGCTGGGTGGAATGGCCTCTCCAATCACCGCCAACTCATCCCTCACACTAGTAATCTTTGTGAGATATCCACTCGCACTATCATTGCCCATCTTAATGGTCTTCGACTCTTCTCCTTCAGGACCATTTTCCGGTTCTCATTGGTACTTTAGTAGAGATCTGGACAATGCTGTCCACATCTCATGAGCATTTCTCTTCCACTCTCACATGAGGAATGCAATGGTCTGTAGATTCCGTCTAGTCAATCAATCTCTTACCTTGTTGTTCTTTTTCATTATATGTTACTAACCGAGTAGCGATCCGCGAGGGGCACATTCACAGGGGTTCTCGTGTGGTATGCACCATAATGTCCTGACTACGCCCTCCTCAAAGATACTCTGCATTCTCTCCTTCCAAATGTTGTAATTGGAATGCCCATCCAACCAATCCTCCACCCTCAGTCCCAAAGACATCCTGCTATCCTAAAACTTAAAAATAGCACTGTGTAGAAATTAGCTGAATAAATCACTTATTCAATGAAGATTAACCCGATCATACATCAATTTCGAATTGCATGCATAACACATAACCTTCTTCTACAATTAATTGTCACATGCGGAAATAATATAGAAGTAATCTCACTTTATCAAATCAATCACACATTAACTTACGGTAGGTATGGGGAAAAGCCTATAGCTGAAAAACAGCATATTGTGTATATTATAATGGAGAAATCATGTAACAATCATAGTACAAAAACTCTTTACAAGCTCTCATGCACTACCTCCCATGCTACACACTATCAAGCTAGATCTAGCAAATCACTTGCTCCAATCCTTAGCACTTGATAGCCAACCTTGATTGCGTATTTTAATGCTAGGTGATGGCCTCCTTACTTATAGATAAACCACCAGCCTAAACTTTTGCAATACTCTCATAGCTTACTCCACCTATCTATGTGTTGCAAATAGCAACGATGATAGTTACAACCGATAGCTAACTCTACCCTTTCCATCTATCTCTTTCACTCGGTCTCCACCGAACCGATCATGCATCGTAGTGAACCGAAGTGTTCTTGAGTGACTAATGAGTTAATATTTAGTAAATTAAATATTATCAATTTACTCCACTCATATCTAGTTGATTAGTTAGTTAACTAATCTCAACTAGTTCAACCGAAAATAAATAGAACACAACTCCACTATTTGTCCGCGTTAACTCCTCCGAAACTTCTCGCCACCGAAGTCTAACCGAAGCCAACCATGCAAGATGCCATCAAACCCTAGGAACCACGTGATTCCTTGTGTCAGCTTGCATGAGATCACCTCCATGACTCAAGTAAATCGAAGTGCGCCAAGAGAGTAAAAGCGCAGCTAACGTTTATAGTCAAAATATTATTAAGGAGTAAATAATATTTGACTTCCATATTTTTAGGAGATCAGCCCTCAAAATAGCCCGGGTCCTAAAAATTAGGGGTCTCATCTATTTTTACCAACATGTCGCATACTTTAAGAATCTCCAGTGAGAATTCCCAAATTATGCTCCGTATGTATCTAAAATAGACATTGTCTAAAGAAAAATAGACTTTGAAACGCCGTAATTTGCTCGACAGCTCCACTTAGTAGAAGGCGACTTCATTTCACTAAGCTCCATCATCTGCTGCATTCTCAACACTTCCTCTCGGCAAGATATGGATTATCTCGCAATCTATCTCGCTCTTTCGTGGAATTCGAACTTGCCTCTCGAGTGAGCGCCTTCGTCAGATGTCCCGCATCCCGCATCCTCCGTGGGAACTATATGAAAGCATCATGATCCTCCGCCGAACACAACCCTCTCGATGTGATGGTACACGATGTCGATATGTTTGGACCTATCATGAAAAAGCTCGGATTAGCCGAGAGCTTGATGCGGCTCCGTTATCACGGTAGAGATCACTTTGTATGGCTCCAAATGCAACCCGAACAAACCGCAGAGGGATCTTCCTCATCCAAATATATCCCTCGCATGCGCCCAAGCTCGTCGCTGCATGTCACTCGGCCTCTCCGCTGCAAGCGCAGTGCCACGGACCCTCTCGCTTCTCCCGCCGTACCAGAAACCGCCGTCGACCCAATGCGTCGAAAACTCCTCCCGAAGTGCTCTTCCCGTGCCGTGGGCTCCCCTCGCCCACCGCATCAGCGAAAACCAAAGTTTCACTCCATCCTCCTACGTCTCGTACTCATGCACCATATCCCGATGTGCCTCTCGATATAGCGCAATACATGCTTGCTCACGCGCTTCCAAAGAGCTTGGTAGGCTTAACATAGCTTGCGAAAGTCGGTTAATCGCATAGCATATATCGGGTCGCAGTATTGACCGTGATACATCAACGACCCCACCAACCGTCGATGAACGCGTGGCATCCACTACCTCCTCCGAAGTAGCATCTCCCTTCCTCCAACCTCCAGAAGAGGGGTATCAACGGAGCTTACTGACCCCTTGCATGTTGAACCTCTGCAATCTCCGGGCATACTTGCCCCGAGAAACAAACAACCTCCATGCATGACGCTAAATCTCCAATCCCAGGAAATAATGAAGGATGCCCTGTGTCCTTCATCTCAAACTCTGCGTGCAAGATCCTCCTTGCATGCAGAAGTATCGACTCGCTCGTCGCCCGGTCAAAATCGTATCATCTACATACGGTACGATGATCAGCAACGCCTCCCCCTCCACCACAATCTGAGCACGGTTGGATCCGCCTCACTCTTGGAGAATCCAAGCTCCAGTGAAGTAGGCGTCTATCCGAGTGTACCAAGCACGAGGTGCTTGCTTCAGCCCATACAGAGTGCTCTCTTGAGTCGGCACACATGCGACTCACCGCTCTGAAGATCTCATGAACCTTCGTGGCTGCATTTATGTACACTTCTTCCCTCAATAACTCCATTGAGGAACGCGACCTCACATCCATCCGATGAATGTGCCACCCCAACCGCGACCGAGAGAGCAAGGATCGCCCGTATGGAAGAGTACCTCGCGACGAGGTGCAAAAAGTCTCCTCATAGTCAATCCCCCTCGATCCGTGGAGTAGCCACCGGGCGACAAATCTCGCCCTTGTACTTCTCCATCACTCCCGTCGACCTCGCCCGCTTCCACCTTGTAGATCCATCGCGAACCTACCACCGATTTTCCCAACCTGCCTTGGGACAATCTCCCATGCAACGTTCTCGATGATCGAGATCATATTCTTCGATCATGGCATCAACCCATCTTGCGGGTCTTCTACTGAAACGTCTCAAAAGAGGATGGCTCGTCACAACACATTGACTCATAAGACGCCATGTATCCCGAGTACCTGATCCCAAGGATCGTTCGTCTCGTGCCTGTTGCCTTGTAGGTGGTCCTACAACCTTCTCGCGCATCCCGAGCGCCGCTCGGCAAGCCTGTAGTGCGCATGCGCCCTTCGATGGTTGGCGCTGCCTCGGGTGGTTTCTTCCACCTCCCGAACCTCCTCTCTTGTGGCTGATCCCACATCCGGAGCTCCTCCTTAAGGAACTAACAACCACTCATCCGCATACGAAAGCGTGTGGCTCCCTCTCAAGCGAACACCGCATGGCTTTCTCCTCCCGAAATTTTATATCCCGTCGCACAATGAGCCTTGCGATCGTCCGGCACATACACCCGATAGTTGTGAGGTGTATCGGTGTATCCGCACAAATATTCCAACTTCAGCAAGACTAGATCTCAGCTCTTCCTTCTCGCATCCTTCGTCACATGCATGTAGACAGGAGATCCGAAAATCCGCAAATGGGAAATATCCTCGTGCCTCTTGCACAGAATAAGCCTCCTGCAGTGTACTCATATGCCAGAGAACCTCGTGAGGGACTAACGGTTCCGCACATACACTCGCTGGCATATTGCATGCCTCACCCACAAGTGAAGGGGTAGGCTCCCGATCATGACATCGCCGCGTGCGACACCGCACGATCGTTCTCCGTTCTTCCGCTCAGCCACCCCGTTCTGCCGTGGGTTATGGGTGCGATAGAGCTCTCTCCGAATCCCTTCGATGTCGGCGAACTCCTTGAATTCAGCTCGAGATGAATTCACCACCGATTATCACTCCTTAGAGCAATCACCTTCTTCCCCGACTCCCTTCTCGACCGATCGCGTTTTAAACTACGTAACTTCGCGAATGTATCGCTCTTCTTCTCGCATGAAGAAGATCCAACGACTTTCGAGAGAAATCATCAACAAAGATCACATAATAATTCGTGCTTTGTCGTCGAAGCAACCGAGCGCAGAAGGACCACACACGTACGTGTGAACTCTCTCAAGGATCGTCGTGGCGCGACTATCCTTCTCGTGAAAGGTGGCTTTCACATACTTCCGCTAAAGTACACCCCTTGCACTGATCCGACTCGCGCAAGAGTGCCCTTAGGAAGTCCAAGAGGAAATCTCTGTCGTTGAATCTTCAGAAAGCTCCATGGTGAAGATGGCCCAATCTCTCAGTGCTATAGTTCGCCCTCATCATCCCAGGCTCACCACATCTCCAGCCTTGCATGCCATAGCTGCGTTAGGGGCCCATCTACACCCATAGCGATAAAGATTCCGAGATTCGAACCTCTATCTTCCGGTCTCTCCTGCGTAGTCTTCACTATCGCGCAGAAGGCTTTCCCTATGCGCCGAAGACCACATCATAACCCTTATCCTCCAACATCGCTCACAAATCGAGTTCTTCTTCAATCCAGGGTACATGCATGACATCCTTTAAGACAAAGGGTTTACCAGACTCCTCCGAAAGGATACTGCGTGACCGATACCGCCGCATCGTATCTACCGTCATCGCCCATCTCGATGTGCATACCCAAATCCTTGTCCTCGTATCCGAGAACAACTCGATCTCCCATCATATGAAATGACGCACACGCTGTCCAAGAACCACGACGATCAGCATACTTGAAACTAAGCATGCAATCAATTGAAACTTTGATGTACCACCCCCACACTTCCCAAATTTCATCTCCACACGAGTGAACTTGTGAGGTATTTTACGCGATACTGCTTCGCCCTTCTCCATCTCTTGATGTTCCCTTCGAGCTTATCTTTGAGCGCCGGCTCTTTGGTCACTCTTACTTCTGGAATAGATCCGTCAAAGCTTTCCACATTAAATATGGAGTAGCCTTTCCATGAAGGTCGGATACAATATGATCCTTGACGCCTCCTCCAGCAGATCACTTCGACATTTCGCGATCTTCTTTTGCCATGCATCGACCAAAGGCGCATCGGTGGGCTTTGGGACATCCGCATCCACGAACTCCTTCGTACCATTATCTTCTAACACTCTTTGCTTCCATTCGATCCTTCCATGCAACATAGTTCGAACTCGCCTTCAAGAGAATATTCGAGTCGCAAACCATTGAAAGAAGACATCTTTCAACACCGGCACCAAGAAGAACAACCTTCTGCAAAAATTCGAATTCCAAAATCCAAGCTCTATACGCTTCCGATCTATACTTGAAAACAAATTATTTCTGAAGTCGAGATTGACCACAGAAGGGCATTCACTCAGCATCTTTCACCTTACAAAGAAGGATGAATATTCAGTGAGGCTAGCGGCCCTCGCATGCGTACTACGTCCGAGGAAATAAGTTTGCAATCACCGTAGTAGACTTCGACAATTAATCTCAGCTCGATACCATGTAGAAATTAGCTCGAATAAATCCTTATTCAATGAAGATTAACCCGATCATACATCAATTTCGAATTGCATGCATAACACATAACCTTCTTCTACAATTAATTGTCACATGCGGAAATAATATAGAAGCAATCGCACATCAAATCAATCACACATTAACTCGCTATGTATGGGGAAAGCCTATAGCTAGAAAACCCCCGGCCTATTGTGTATATTAGTAATGGAGAAATCATGTAACAATCATAGTACAAAAACTCTTTTACAAGCTCTCATGCACTACCTCCCATGCTACACACTATCAAGCTAGATCTAGCACAAATCACTTGCTCCAATCCTTAGCCACTTGATCAGCCAACCTTGATTGCGTATTTTAATGCTAGGTGATGGCCTCCTTATATAGATAAAACCACAGCACCTAAACTTTGCAATACTCATAGCTTACTCCACCTATCTATGTCAGTTGCAAATAGCAAATAAAGATAGTTACAACTCGATAGCTAACTCTACACTTTCATCTATCTCTTTCACTTTGGTCTCCACCGAACCCGATCATGCACTCGTAGTGAACCATGATGTTCTTGAAGTTGACTAATGAGTTAATATTTAGTAAATTAAATATTATTTAATTTACTCCACTCATATCTAGTTGATTAGTTAGTTAACTAATCTCAACTAGTTCAACTAAAACAAACAGAACACAACTCCACTACTTGTCCCGTTAACTCCTCCAAAACTCCTGCCACTGAAGTCTAACTGAAGCCAACCATGCGAGATGCCATCAAACCCTAGGAACCACGTGATTCCTTGTGTCAGTTGCATGAGTCACCTCCATGACTCAAACTGAAGTGCGCCAAGAGAGTAAACTGCTGTTTATAGTCATAATATTATTAAGGGTAAATAATATTTGACTTCCATATTTTTAGGAGATCAGTCTAAAAATAGCCTGGGTCCTAAAAATAAGGGTCTCATCTATTTTTACCGACATGTCGCATACTCCAAGAATCTCCAAGTAGAATTCCCAAATTATGCTCCGTATGTCTAAAAATAGACATAGTCTAAAAATAGACTTTGCGCCAGAATTTGCCTGCGGGCCCACTTAGTGAAGGCGACTTCATTTCACTAAGCTCCATCATCTTGCTGCATTCTCAACACACTGCTGTAGTAAAGGTAAAACTGTTGTTTGTGAAAAATCAGCTTGCTGGAATTTTCTGAGTGAAAAATCAGTAGGCTGTAATTTTCCTCCTTGCTGTCCCAAACTGCCCTTTAGCACTCAAGCTCCGATACCATGTAGAAATTTATAGTTTCCCACCCCGGTTTTTAGTTTTCACCTTATTACTCCAAAATAGTTAAATGCCCTTTCCCATAACCATACATTCAACAACTGGAAAATAAATTTTGCTGAAAACACAAATTCTGGAAATTTTTCAGAATGCTGGAAAATGCAGAAATAAAAAACAGCAGTAACAAACAGCCATTCAACACATCATAACTCAGTAATTTTTGGTCAAGGTGACCCTGGAAAAAGCCCCTACAACTCTTGGGGAAAACCAGTTCGAAAGCTCCTTCTTATTTCTGGAAAAATGCTTTTTATAGTGAGAGAAATATTCAGCAAAATAAAAATCAGCAAACAGAATTTTACAACTTATCTCTTTTTCCGTGCTTAACCACCACCTCGGAAAATGTACAAACAGCAAAACAGGAACAGAAATAAATGTTGTACGGATTTCTTGATTTGCATGCCCATAAATCTATAATAAATGCAGTTGTACGGCCACCTCAAAATCTGTGCCAAGACAGAAATAAATGCTACTGTACAGACCTCAAAATTCGTGCCAAAAGACAGCAGAAACTTGTTGTACGAAATCTGCCTCGATTTTCGTGCAAAGGTACTGCCACTTGCTGTATGACCTGCCTAGAAAAACGTGCCAAATAAAACAGCCCCTTTGCTGCCTCGAAATCTGTGCCCAACCTTGCTGTATGGCCCTGCTACACGGCCTCCTTTTCTCGAAAACCGTGCTCACCAATCTGCCTGCTGTTTGCTAAATCTGCTGAACTTGTCTTGCTAAAATGTCTTGCTGAAATGATGCCTTGGAATGCGTGCCAAGCTGCTGCCTCCTTCTCCTCACTGCCCAAAAATCTCCCTTGCTCTCTTGCTCTCCTTCTCCCAATCTGCTCATGAAAGAATGAATGACCTTTTCCTCCTTTTCCTCCTTTAACCTAACCCTAAGTGACTTTTTGGGAATCCCTAAATCCAATGGCTGAAATAGATTGAGATCTAGGGCTGAGATTAAATGCTCATTTAAATCTCACTTTCTATTTTTTAATTCACCCCACTTTAATAAAGACCCACTTAGTCATTTATTTCCAAAGTCACTTTTCCTTTTCTAATTTTACATTGACTTTATTAAAGTCACTTTAAAATTAGACTTTAGTAACTTTATCACTTAAAGTCACTTTTAAATTAGATTTGACTTTATAACTTTATAAAGTCATTTTAGTAACTTTATCACTTAAAGTCACTTTTAAATTAGATTTGACTTTATAACTTTATAAAGTCACTTTAGGAGAAAAATTAAATTCTTTTGGACACTTTTCCCTAGGCCAAAGATCAAAGCCTTAGGGAACCACCTGTCCTCCGGTACCAAATTTCAACGAAAACATAATTCTTGACGCATTAATTGTGTTGATACCTGCAGGACATTTCCCCCCTGAGAATTCATGATGAAGCACTTGCCAGGGTACATAGATGAGACTAACCATGAGATGAACTCGGGGAAGACGTGAGTTTTCGAAACACAGGTAGACAACACACTAGAACTTTTCATAGCAGAGAACACAGGGGATTTTTCAGTGTTTAGGGTTACTTGGTAATGCAGTAGGGGATGATTGATGGATGACGTGGTATCATGAACATCCTTTTCGCTATCGAGGAGGGGACTAAGGTTTGATGAACCAGCCAAAGATGTTCGTTTTTCCATGACTGACAGGAACTTGAAAGCAATTCACGGGGTAACGGATAATGCAAAGGTGACGGGACATGGTTAAAAAAGGGCAAAAAGTCACAAATAGACAACAACGGGATGGAAAAACCCTTTAATAGGCTACGGGAATCCGTAATAAATGCTGGAATGAAGTGGAAAAACAGTTGAGAGTGGATGACAGCTGCTTTCCACCTCACCTGATGACGTCATTGCGGGGGGTCTGTGAGTACGGCGGAAAACTTTAACCCATACCCCCCGTAATAAATCCAAGCCATTGATCATGGCAGAACCAAGATCTGACTAGTCAACTACGGGGGGTCAGGATTTGATAACCGTCGGGCTAATTCTCCCCCCGCAATAGCTTATCCATAAGCCCTTTTCTGTGATCACGACTTCCGCTCGGGAAGCTGCTCGAGGCTTAATCTTGAAATCATACATATTGAACTAAAGCTCATGATCACTTTATGTTCATCAAAAAATTAAAATACATTGCATTTGTTTTTTATGCTAAAGTATTAATAACTTCATACTATAGCATATTTTCAATTTTTTTTTTTTTTTTTTTTTTTTTTTAGATTTTCGAAATAAAATATAAAAAGGATATGCAGATAATGATCCACAACACCCTTCAACAAATTTAGACTCATTTTCTCCTCAATACCAAGTCAAACTAATCTATCTAAGCTTACTCATCAACCTCTAAGTTCATCAAATCCCAACTCAACAATACTATCATATACCAAGTCAATACTCATCAAAACAAGCAACAACAAATACATCATAACAAATTATCTATCACCCTTATTGTATCAATGAGACTTGTCATAATCCATCAATAATGAAAATTATTTTCTTCACCTAATACTATCTTTGAATGTGCAACAAGATTCAACTATCAACTTAATGTAACCATAGTTCAATATGTCTCAACTCACATGTGTGATACCAATAACAACAAACTCAACACATCAAACTCCATTATCATCATGACCTAAACAATAACAATATATCTTCATAACATTAAAATTCATATAGATTTCATGAGAATCGCAATTACCAACTACCACAAGAAATCCTCTTATCCAATCAATGGCAAGCCAAACACATCCATGTAACTATAACCATACTATGTTATCTATGGTTATGTTTATAGACATAAATAAACATAAGACCACATGAGTTTTGTTCTACTAATGTTGAATATTTGACATAATAGGTCATGAACCTTGTCACGGGAATAATATATCTAGAACAAGAATCATATTATTTTCACATAAATAATATTGGTCCAAAGGGAAATTTTTCAACACTCTTCTTCAATCATTTATTTGTGGACTATCAAGTGATTCACAACTATAACAAGAATGTATAATTTTTGACCATACATAAAAATTATAAAACAAATACATTACAACAATCATCATTACTCCCAAACCCTAATAAGTGAAAGTATTTGCTAAAATCACCATACCTCTACAACTCATATCTATGCAAACATTATATCACAAAAAATCCGAATTCAATGTAATATCAAAGAACAATAATCAACAACATGATCAATTCATAAGAAAGAATCACAATAGTGTCAACCAAAACAACTGACTCATTTGATATCTAATTTTCTACTCAGATTTCAATATCCGAATATAAAGGTATCAATCAAAACGAAGACAACACAAAACTCTTCCCAAATCTTTTATCTTTTTCAAACAACAACTCGCCGTAAGAATTGACTAAAGGAAAGATTTTTTTTTCATTAGAAAATGAAGTTGATTCTAGAATTAACAAGCCACCAAGGGATTATCCGATATAGTGAGTATTAGTTCTCTCCAAAAAACTTTCATCTAATAATAATAAGAACAAGTAAGATTTCAAAACCATATTGTATCATATAAACAATATTATACCAAAACCAATGTTTTTCCACTCCATCACATAATATAAAAAATATCAACGCATCCAAGAATGTCAATAACTCAAAGAGGCATATTAAATGTTAAATGAAACCTTGGGAACCATTCACAAATTTATTTGATTTTTTGTGATCAAAACTGATTCATGACTCAAGTTTATATTTCCTTCTTTAGATAAGTATGCTCATTCACATCCTTCCACTATTCTACAATTTGTCTTGCTTACTCCCAAAATTGATGTTTTAGATTTTAATGAGCTCATCTAGATGAATATATCTTAGTGCATTGATACCAATAAACATATCTTAGTTTATATTTCTTGCATATTACAATGTGTAGATGTATGCAAAGAGATTCTAGTCGATGTTTGTCCGAATTGCAATGTGTACATCAATTTACATGGATCCCTCGCACTTACATATTCATCCCATCGTTGAAAAATAGCGATGACAATTAAAATCAATAATTCTAGCACTCTACTTCAAAAGACATCATATCTTCATCCTTGTACCAAACTATAAAGGAAGCAAACTACCAAAGAAGAAAATGAACTATATCAATCTCTACAAGTGCACATCTACATGAAGAAGAGTGTTTATTTTTATATCCTTTCTTCTTTATCAATACCATGGGGAAAATATATGTTATTCATTTGATTGTTTCAATAACATCAAATAAACCTTGGGCACATTATTTCCATGTTGATTTTAATTGATTTCGTCATTTTTTGACAAATAAAATAATGTTTAACATCTTCTTTAAGTACCATAACTATATATGGTCCAACTTTATTTAATTCCTCCACACAATCAACAAATAATTCATTTAATTCATTCTAACAATAATAATTTATAAATAAAATTTCTGGACCATACTTGAATGATTATTTAACCAATTTATGCAATATTTCAGGAGAAACACATTCATTTGTCGATCAAGTTATCTTCAAGTATTCCTCAACACTATCCTTGGATTGGTACAAGTCCCAACAACCTCTACATCAAATCATCATGAATACCAATCAACAATGTTAACACCAAAATCGTGTAGGCAACTTAAGACATTAGAAAAATGTGATGCAAAATGTACAAATAAATATTTTCAAAGAATAAATACATTAGGAAGGACAATAACATAAATATTCGTAAGGTTAAAATAGAAAAATTAGAGGACAACGCATCAACAACAAAGGGTTTTAGTGCGCAATGCACTTATTCCTCCGATAGTTTTGGCGTCTTGGGGATGGCAAAAAGTCGTCATCTCTGGGACCACTTGATACACTTGGAAAATATGATTCTCTAACTGCACAAATTTAAGTACAAGTTAATTTGAGCCACCTTTAGGAGGTGTGTAGCTCATAGCGATCTTTCCTCACTCTTAGTCATTATAAATCATGGGCCAAGAGAGGGAAGAGAGTTCAAAAATTTCTATATAAAATTTCCATGGGAATAGCAAAGGAGACATGCATTTATATGGACAAATTTCTCCCGCAGAAAACCATTTTGCAAGTGTGGCAACATATGGATTGGAGTGACTAATATGTTGGCCATCCAAGATTCAAACTCAAGAGATAGCTTCACCATACGATAGAAATCACCATCCTTTTGAGAGAGGGAGGATGTACTTGTAGGGAACTTGAGGAAACGAGCTCCCCTTGTTTTGGGTATTTTATCTCCATAGCTTAAAAAGACTCACTTCAAGAGAGTTTATCATTGTACTTTTCATACCGGCCAACATCTAACAAAAGGATAATTCTCCATTTTTCTTATTGGGTTGTTGCTCCATTCGAACATTTGTATCTTCGTATTTTCGAGCTTTTTTAGTTCATAGTATTGAATTCTCTAGCTTGCCCTCAGTTTTTTTTACATTGTTTAAACATGTTCACTAACAATAAAAATATTTTCCTCTCGTGATCTTATGAAGATAGAAACCAACTACTAAAGAGATGCATTTTGGTTCATCCATGTAGTAGAAACAACACCATAGGAATGTCGACCATACTAGATTTCTCTTCTAAGTTAATGGTTTTCTTTTGCAGTCATTCTCCCTACTCAATCTACTATAAATCATCCTTGTATTATTTGTGAATATCTCATCACATTCGGTGATTTTTCTTAAACAATAGTGAGTGAAAAACGTTATTCTATACAACAACGTGCATTAGCCTATAAATGATGCAATAATCGTGTGCCTAAAGTAAGTTTTAGGAAAATTTTAGGGGCTAATATTCACAGTGAGCTAATTTTCCATGCTTTTTCAAAAAAACAATATTTTCCAATTTCCATTTTTTTCTAAAATTATTCTCCCCCAAATTTTATAGTACACCATTATTTTACCTTAAAATCACCAAAATATTATATTGACTAATATAAAATCATTGAAAATATAAATGTTTCTACAAAATATCGCCAAATTTTTTTACAATTTGCATATTAGGGAATAGCAATATTCACCAAGGTTTATAACTTTAAGATAAACTTCCATCCTTAAAATTTTCCATGATGGGAAGACAATCCCATGGCATAACAACAAGAGAAAAATTTCTCTATTTTTCTCCATTTGTAAGGTGATGGAATCCACAATAACTTTTTGATTACTATTGTTATGATTTTAATACAATTAGGATGCTTAATTGTTGAACTAAAACTCAAATTATCATATCACTTTGGTGTTTTTAATTTTAGTTTATATTTGAAAATTACACATAACTTATATAGGAGATAATAAATTGGCCCTAATCCACAAATGATTTCCGAACAATTTATTTTTATAGAAATACACAGCATAGTTTAATTAGTCAAAAAGCAAGTGGCCCACTAAATCCACACATATTTTTACTAGTTAAGTTATTACAATTTTTGCATTATATTTGGGATTAGGACTGAGTGTCGATAATGAAAGAAAGTAATCTATGTTGCCCTTGCACCTCTTGGTGAGTCTAGGAAAGCATATGAAAGTGTTCCCAAGACAAACTTTGAACTACCATCTCTGTCATATTGCAACATATGTTTCAATACAGTGTGGTACCCCTAATCCGAAAAACATTTCAAGTTTTCTCAAGGAACAATCACACCTAATGTAACTAGAAGAGGACTATAAAGGATCATCGCAGCATCCAATTTTCACAGACTCTTGATTGTTCACTCGGAAAACACACACGAAGAATTTTCAATTTTTGAAGCAAAAGTCACCCAATGTTTGGGGACCTTTGTTCTTATCTTATATTTGCTTCAAAAATTAACACCATAAAGAAAATTCGAGACTCTTTAAAAAATAAAAAATAATATGAACTCACTAAATTTTCCCCACAATGGGTGACAAAATAAAATTGTAGTTCTAGAAAGGACCACCGAGGGTAGGCATCCAATACGCCTCCATGGTCATAATAAATTTTGAAAGATAGATGTTGACATTTTAGGGAACTTCAAACTTTCTATTCGCCCACGAAAAATACTCCGAGAACTACAAAACTCATTTTAGAGGGGTTAGCCAAGTGCCAAGTGCATGCGCATTTTTAGGGCTACCTCGACCCATCTAATGCTCGATACTAGTAACCAAATGCTAAAGATCAAAATGATGCTCGTGAGACAATGGTAATTTATTGGCTCAAAACCAGGGAATCATTTCCCTATAGGTGATGGTGCAAGCATCGTCGATCCTCATACCATTACCTTGGTCGATTCTTCCGCCTACCGGGAAGGTGTTTCGAGTTGTTTCAGATCGTTGGCCCTAGTACCTATCGAATATATATTTTCAAGGCCTAGGTACAATGAGAGTGTGAGGATGATTAGAATTCATATAGGCTTTTCGTATCATAAGAAAAACAAAACAAAAACCTATTTTTGGTTGATGATTACATATATTAAAGTTAAAGAGAATAATTAAATTTCTATTTTCATTTTTTTTAATGCATGTGATTATATTATTTCTTTGATAGAAATCATCCTTCCTCCAAAAATAAAAAATACCAACAAGATTACACTAGTTGACACTCATAGGACCCAAAGGGACCCTATTCATCTAGTAATTTATTAAACCGCCTCCCATTAGAGGGAGGAGTATCGTGCCTCCCACCATTCAATCACAGATGTCACATTAATACTATTACCCATCATCCCTTATTAAGGCATCCTTGATTGGAACCCCGAAGAGTCTCCTAATCACAACACTATTGGAGATCCGTTATGAAACCGCCTCCAAAATAGAAGAAAATAGAGATCAATGTGGGAACAGCTCCAATTCTTACTTCAATAAATTGAAACATTGATTTTTTCTATTTTCACTTAGAAGATGAATAATTGGGTTAGGAGGCTAAAAGATAAATAAAAGCATAGATAAAATCCTCTTAGTATGAAAATGGATCAACCTTTTGAATGAGATTTCACACCATCATGTGAAAGGAGACATTTGCAAAGAGGGTTGACCAAGTAAACCACAGTAGTATGAGGTGGAAAGCACTACATGGGATAGCGCAGATAGAGGAGGGAATATTCCTTTATGGAGGAAACCCTAATGGATGGGGCTCATGGAGAGAGAGCCTTCACTTACTATATATGGAGAGGAGGAGAGCCATTGTTATTCATGCTTATGATTATTCATTTCATGTCTATTCAAACATTGTGCATTCTTTTCGATGTTTAGCAAGAATTGCCGAGGAATTCCTGCTATGATTTCACCTTCTGAGATGCCTCCTAGGAAGGTTGGTTCTTCATTCTCCACATCTCTCAGATGAAGGCCAAAGCATCCTCCTCTAGGATAAGTTATTGGCTACAAAGAAGATAACTCTCCGTGTTGCAAGGTGTTGCGCTGGAGACTCCACAACACCTTCTTCCATCTCATCATTTTCGTGAGAGAGAGTATTTTCTGGGGGATCGATTGGAAGCTTGAGAGCTTATTTTGAGATCTTGCACTTGGCTATAGTGTTCTATTCCACTCACTACGTCCCTCCTGGATCGCATTATTTTCATGGAGTATCTCATAAAGTGAGGGTTTGCGTGTGTGGTTTGAAGGGTGAGATCTCAAGTGTAAGGATCAAATGCCCACTTTGGAGATCCATTGGAGAAGGTATACTTCATATTGCTCATCATTTTCAGCCTTCTCTATTCAAGCCCGTATTTGAGTTGCACGTTACCCAACAACTCTCGAATTTTTTCCATTTCGTATTTCACCAATCCCTGAGGATTATACAATAAAGCTGTTTTCGTGTGGGCCAGATATTTTCTCCCACTTTATTTGAGCCATATATTGTCATATATTTCATAGTTTTTATATAATATGGAGCAAGATTCTGCAAATTGCGTCCTCATAGCCCGGGTTTATGCATAAATAGCAATGTTCTCTATTTTCATATACATGTCTTGTCGAGGCTTGCATCGTTTTCGCTGAAAGTGGATGTTTCCTCGAAGAAATTGTAATTTTGTCGCTATAACATTATTTGATGGCTATTCATATCTTCATATCACCATGGTTGTAAAATAACGCTCGTTATTTCCATTTCTTGTTTAAGAATTGTTGTGTCCTCATCAAGTACCATTCCGAGGATATCTAGTAGTGGAGATTCATAACTCACCGTAGAAGGATTTTCTTTGGCCCCAAATCTTGGATTTTGGTCTTAGACACATTTTTCTAGGGGATCCATGTCTTTCTCATCAAATCATGCTACCTCCATTTCGAAAATACATTTTCTAGCCTTGGATTGCTTGTTATCCCAATTTGGGAACATTACAATGGTATCGAAGCAACTTTCTTCACTCAACCCGTGATTCTAAGCCCAAGAAGATCAAAATTTTTAAGAAGATGAGTTTTTCCTCATCTATTTTTAGATCCAAAAGAGATCTCTCCAACGAGGAGAAGAAGATTGAAGAAGAAGAAGAGAAATACCATGCACTTGTTATTCTCATCAAGAAGAAGACATTGGAAAGCATGGAAGATACATGGATCATCAGATTCCGAGTGATTAACTTGTTGAGTATAGATCTCAAACCTGAGCCTTCAAAGAGATTCTATATTTTCATCATTTCATCTAGCCGAAGGAAGAAAAGAGACCATGTAGCGTAAAGGAAATCAAAGGCAATAGATTTTTGTTGTCTACCTAGCGATGGGTCATTTGCCGCAAGAACTGGGTGAAAGAGTTGCAGCATTTTTCTTTCTACAATCATGTAGTAGAGAAAGAAGCCGTTGAAATCTCAAAGATTGAGACTTGGAGGGTGTAGCTTGTATGATTGGTGGAGCAGCCACTTGAGCTATGAGGTGGGAGAGAAATTTGCAAATTTCATCCAAGGGTTGGTCAAAACCTTTGATGGTGTAAGAACAAAGGAAGCAAGGCATCAAAACCACCACTTGAGGATCCTTTGATAACACTGCCACACTCATTGAGGAGCAACCACATGCATCAACAGCTGGACCATCCAACACTTTGGAGGAGGAACCCCTGTAACTACAAGAAGTTCAAATGCACATCAAGGTATGAAATATTTCCACAAACCCATTGTTGCAGCAACTTTTCAAAATTATGGAGATTTACTTTTGCATGATGAAGGGTCAAATCCCATCAAGCAATACACAAGATCTTGGTTGCACCGTGTTGTGCAACATGAAAATATTCAAGGAGGAAATAAAACATCATCTTCATGGCCTTTTTTGGATTGTATATCACATTGGGTTGGGGTTTGAGGCCTTGAAGGTTAATAGGTAGAAACATTAAAGTAAGAAACCCTTCTCCCTTCAAGATGACACTTTCTCAATGGAGCTCTTAGCTCAAAGAGGAAATTATACTTTTAGATCCAAGACCTCATTGGTTTTGGAGGACTATTGATGAGAGGGAGGTCTCGAGGAGAGATCTCATTAGAGGTGCACTCTTCAACACACCATGAGTGCAAAGATTTTTATTCCTTTTCACTGTGAGCGTATAGAAGATGGAGGACATTCAGGGATGGATAACATCTCTCATGCTTTTGTTGACATCCCTAAGCCATACACATCATGATGGGATATTTTTTCCTACCACCTACTTCTTGGGTCTTGATAGGGTCCATTGATCCTTGAGAAGATTTTAGTTTCAAAATCCTAAGGGAATTGAAAAGTCGAATCTGATTTTGGGAGGATGGTAGCCCTCATGGGAGGAGTACCAAGATGAAGAGAAGAAGGAAGAATCCACAAGGGGTTGAGTGTATGTGGTTGATGAGAAAGAGCCGGGAGGCTACTTGAAAGTTTATGATACGAGGCAAACACGAGGCTTGGCTTCACCGGTTACTCTTGAAAGAGTTTGGCCATCACTGGGCAAACACTCTTCCTAAGGGTAGGAGGATGGATAACTGCATCCTCGAGCAGCATAGAGTATGGATTCATGGTGTTGATGTGATACCATATCATTCATTATTTCTTCTTATCACATGAGTTTTATAATGGGATTATGGTGAGGTAGCAAAATATTTTTTTTCTTTGTTTAATTTTGGAGAGCAAGATAAAAATCGCTCTCACATTTTGCATGATGTTACAGGAGGAGGAGATGGAATTATCTCCTTGGCTTTTGATGATAGAGAGGTACTTCCACCTTTGGAGGGAATTTATGTATTGTAGCATTAGAGATATCTTTGATTTGTGAGCATGTCAAAGAATAGGAAAAGCATGAGTTTGCCGTAGATCATTTTAGGCCAATAGTACCGTCATTTGAGAGCTTGGGGTTATTGATGGAATTTCCTGGTAATCACTTCACACTTGATGCACTTGGAGGAGGTGAGATTGATGGTGTAGATGGTGACATATATTACATTGGTATGACCTCACTTTCTATGAACTTTGACTTGGATTTCCAAGTATGGGGAGGGTGATCTTTATGCAACATATGGTTCATTTCCTTTCTTCCTAGGAATGTGACATATTACTATGGAGAGATCATTCATATACACATGCATCATTTTGCTCTAAATATATGGTGAGAATATTGTTTTTACATCCATGAATTATCTAACACTACATTATGATGCTCTTACCATTCATTTTCAAGCAGCATTTCTCCACAAAAGGGCAAGTTTTTCAATGGGCTCCATGGACAAAATTGGGCCACCTGCATGATGGAGACATCCACCAGCGTGGCCTTGGGAAAATGTTTTATCATCACATGTATGTCTAGCTAGTGCACTCTAACATGTATCATATGGAGACATGCATTGATTAACCATGTAAAAATAAACATTTTGCTTTGCATTTCTTTCTGAAGCAAATTTGTAAACCGTGTCATTACCATCATCAAAGTTGCTGTACCTTCTTTGCATCACTTGCACCTTCAGCATTTCCTTTATTTTTTTGGTTGACTATGTCTCCTCATTTGCTGATATAGATCATATTTTTAGAGAGGCATGATTATGAGGAGAGACACATGATTTGGATGTGTCCTTGAGGGAAAAAAATTTCACATTTTTCGCACTACATGTTCTAATGGGAGCATGGGAAGAGATATGGCCACCACTACTACATATGTGTTCTCTTTTAAGTGGACCATGAACTTGATATTCATCCATTGTACATGGGCAAGTGTTTGGTCTTTTTATTGCCTAACATTCAAACATTTACTATTCTCAAGAGATGTGGTGAATTTTGTATGTCATTCGCCATGTTCTTTATGAGATTGGTAAAGGATGAAGCTCGTGTTATAGAACTCTGAGAGATTGTTTGTATCATGTATCATTATGGGTGAAACATTTATAAAACTTCTCATTAGTATGTTCTATGATGACCATGTCCTATTCATCATGGATGGATTGTTTTGGGCCAACTTGTTCTTCATTGTTGAGAGTACTTTGGAGGATTTTTCTTCTACTTTGCCATTTGAGGGCAATAGTTTTGTGAGCTCCGTGGATCAAGACGTTGTTCTGTACATATCACACATAAAGAGACGAACAACATGGGGTGAGATATTATGCTTTCCAAGTTCATATTTTCATCCCACCTTCATTTTCTGAGTCGAGGTGGAAGCAGATGACAGGAGTTTCCATGTTGGGAGGGACTCATTTTGTTTGATGATTGTTTGGGGATGGAGGATCCACATGAGGGAGATGTTCCTCATCAAATTTCAGACTCCATGCCTTGAGTAGAGGCTTTCAATTTCTATCTTGTACTCTTGAGGATAAGAAACATTTGGGAGGGAGGACCGTAATGTTCCTAATTTTTGCTTCAATAAATTGGAACATTGATTTGTCTATTTTCACTTGAAGATGAATAATTTAGTTAGGAGGCCCAAAGAAAATAAAAGAAATAGATAAAATCCCTGTAGTATGAAAAGGGATCAGCCTTGAACGAGATTTCACACCCTCATGTGTGAAAGGAGATATTTTCAAACAGTTTGACCAAGTCAACCAGCGTAGGGTATGAGGGAAAGCACTACATGGGACAGTCAGCAGTAGACAGAGGAGGGAATATTCCTTTGTAGAGGAAACCTAATGGATGGGTCCCATAGAGAGAGAGACTTCACTTACTATATATGGAGAGGAGAGCCATTGTTATTCATGTACTTAGGATTATTCATTTCATGTCTATTCAAGGTATTTGCAGACTTTTTTACTGCTAGCAGAATTGCCAAGTAATCTCTTAGGATTTCCCCGACCTTCTCAAGAGAGGCCTCTTGAAGGTTGGTTCTTCATTCTCCTCATCTCTGTCTCAATTCCAAAGCATCCTCCTCCAGATACATTGTTGCTACATTAGCATAACTTCCAGCAGCCATGAAGAGGATCTACAACACCTCTTCCATATCATCATTTTCGCAGAGAGTCTTTCCTTTCTTTGGGGGATCAGATTGGAAGCTTGGAGAGCTTATTTTCAGATCTTGGCACTTGTCCATAGTGTTCGATTCCACTCATCGCTAGCCCCTCCCAAAGATCGCGTTATTTTCTGCGGAGTATCTCAGGGGCCAGGGTTTGCATATTGTTTAGAGGGTGAGATCTCTCAAGTGTAAGGATCAGCCTTCCAATTTGGAGATCCATTGGAGAAGGTATACTTCATATTGATCATCATATTTAGCCTTCATTCAGTTCCAAATTTAGTTGCGCCCTACCAACAACTCCAACATTTTTTCCATTTTGTGTATTTCATGTCCAACTTTGGAGGATTGTTGTATTGTTAAGCTGTAAGGAGCTTTGCTCCCCCACTTTATTTGAGCCATATATTGTCATATATTTCAGTTTTTATATAATATGGAGTAGTATCTCTTATAAACTACATCCCGATAGCCTCGTGTTTATGCGTAAATAACAAGTACTCTCTATTTTCATGTACATGTCATGTTGAGGTTGCATTTCCTTTCTTGAGTGGATGTTTCCTCAAGAACTTGTACTTCTTTGCTGCTATAACATTATTTGATGGCTACATATTAATATGCGTTCATGGTTGTAAAATAATGTTGTTCTTTCCATTTCTTGTTCAAGAATTGTTGCAGCTCTCCTCACCGAGCACTATCTCGAGGATATCTATTAGTGGGAGATCTGTTTAACCACTCTAGAAGATTTTTGCCTCAAATCTTGCATTTTGGTCTTAGACACATTGGTATAAGGGATTCAGTCTTGGTATCAAAGCCTGCTACCTCCATTTCCCCGGAAAATGCTTAGCCAAGTGGATTGCTAGTTGTCCCGATTTGGTAACATTACACACGCCTAGAAATTAGCCACTTCAGGAGGAAACCTCCAATACATTACATAAATGGAACAATTATTGGATGCTACAAATAACCGAAACCTCCTTCTATATATAGGAGTCCATGGGCCCACAATATAATCCTAGCCGACCTAATAATAACAAATGTAAAGGCACAATAATAATAATATTATGCTATTGTACATTAACACAATAACGGGGATACACTAATAACAAAGAAGGAACAAACTTGTAATATAGGGACATGGCCCCCTATCCTTCAAAAAAATCATTTTCCTCAATCAGCTTGAGCATCTTTGGGTGCTTCGTATAAAATTTCTCATCCTCCCATGTAATCTTTCGTGGGTGTTCTTCCATACTCTGATGAGATACTCCGAAATTGATCGATCTCGTAGCCGCTGCCCTTGTTTCTGTGATTGCTTTAGGGTTCCAATATGAATTTTCATTCCTCATCAAGTTCGGGAAATATTGTTTAAACTGGATTGTTATTTTCACGTATAACTTTCTTTTAAGCATGAAACATGAAACCGGATGCGACATGCGAAGAAGCAAGAAGCTCCAACTCTGTATTCCATAGTACCAATATTTTGCAACACCTTGTAAGGACCATAGTGTAATTTTATGATAATTTATTATCTTTCTTAGCTTTATTGAGGGACATTTTTAGCATGGTCGTAGTCGTAAAAATACCTGCTACCTACATAAAAAATTATTCACCGCGATGTTGATCTACCTATTCTTTCATTCAATTTTGTGCCAAATTTAGTTATTCAAGAGTTTGAGAAATTTTGGCTGATGCCTCGATGTGATATTCCACCGCTTTAACCTTAGAATTTTCTCTTAAAGATGATGTGATGGATAAACTGGATGATATCCATAAAGTGCTTAAGTAATGCATTCTTGGCTGCACATGGGAAGGAAGTGTTATACCACCATTCAAAGGAGAGGTAACCACTTAACCCATTGTGTTTGTTTATCGTATACAAAACAATGAAGATATCCTTCCAAACATTTATTCAATATCTCGCCTTGACCATCGCATTGAGGAGATAAGATGAGCTATGAGCTAATTGAGTACCCAAACAAGAAAATAAATCCGTCCAAAAATTTTAAAATGGGATCTTTGTCGTCATTAATAACTTTGTCATGTAACTTTTTTGAATTGTGTCCATAAATGTAGTATACTGTACTTTCTTTAAATGGATGAGATAATGCACAAAAGTGTGTATACTGTAAGTCTATCAACTCATTACCATGATGACACTCTTACCTTCTAATTTCAAAAGAATCGGTGATAAAATCAATTGAAATCTCCTCCTAAACGTTGACCTAGAATGGATAAAGGTTGTAGAAGATCGGGAGTCTTAATTGTCTCGAATTCTTATTTGAAAACTAAACATTTCGCTAAAATGTTTTGAATATCAGATTTAAGGCCATCCAAAAAAAATATTTCTTCACCCCGTGGTAAGTTTTTTAAAAAATACTTAGTGTCCTCCTAAATGAGAAGGTGTAATTCCAAAAGAATCTTTTGTTTTAGTTGGGAATTCTTACAAAGATGTGTGTTTATATTTTGTACTTACAAGGAATCATTTTTCCAAATAAATGTATCGAAGGTACTAGGATTCGATGGTAACTTTTGAAATGAGGTCCACACTTCTTCGTCCTTCTTCCATTCATCCTTTGCTTCAAATGCCTTCCAACTGTTGGATAATATAAATTGCACAAAGAAATGCTTCCATGTCTTCATTCTTTCCCCGAGAGTGCATCGTCAACAACATTTAGCTTCCTTTTTAAGTATTATTTCAAAGTCATAACTCAACATCTTTGTGACCCATTTTACCGCTTTCCGGGTTGGGCTCCTGCCGCAAAAGTGTTTAATACTATCGTGGTATATTTTTACCCTTGAAGTGTCTTCCCATTAGGTAAGGTCACCATTTCTTAAAAAATATATTTATTAAATTATTTCTCTCATAAAATAGCTTCTATAAATACTTTCTTTTATTAGACAAATTTCAAAAGAAATGGTTTTTCTTCTTTGTAATTAAAACAACACAAATTCCATTTCCTAGGCATCACATTCCTATAAATAAATGTTTTTGTGAAGTCCGGCATAGCTAAGACCGGTGCTAGGCACATTGCCTCTTTAAGATGTTAAAGGCCTTAGTTGCTTCGTGATTCCATGAATGCATCTTTATTTAGTAATTTCATAGAGGTTCTCATATTCTCCCATAATCCTTAACAAGCTGTGATAATACCATGTTAATCCCAAGAAATCCTTGCAATTGATTTATGGTCAGATCTTCCATTCCTTAATGGCTTTAATTTTTTTAGGGTATACTCCAACACCTTCGTGAGATACAATATGACCCTGATATTCCACCTCTTGCATCTAAATAAACATTTGTATGTTTTTGCATATAATTGTTTCTCTAGCAATAGTTTAAGCACCTCACAACATGTTGAACATGATCCTTTCCAAGACTTCCATCGTAGATTAGTATATCATCAAAAATACTTAGCACAAATTTTCTAAGGGTTTGAAAATGGAATTCATCAACCCTTCAAATGCATAAGGTGCGTTGGTAAGGCCAAAGGTACATCAAAATTCATAATGACCCTCATGAGTTTGAAATGTTGTTTTTGTATCTTCGCCTTTCATTCTAATTTGATAAGATCTCAGTGAAGATCCAACTTGTAACAATTGCTCCATGTAATTTATCAATAATTCATCAAATCAATGAATGGGAAATTATCTCAATATGAGCTAGACAGCCCCTGCTAATCCAGACATAAAATTAAGGATCCATCCTTATTCACACGAATACTAATAGAGCAAGAGAAATAACTTTGACTCTCCGTTGAATTATACTAGCCTCTAACATTTGTGCAATCACACGTTCAATTTCACTCTCTTTTGGATATAAGATATGTATAAGGGCCCGATGTTTAGAGGAACACTCGGAATCAATGAATAGCATGATCATGACTCACAAATAGGTGGGAGTCCTTTGAGAAAGCCGAAACTCCTGAATGATTGTCCAAGACTTTTTGGGGATCTCATGGTAAGAGATGATTTTGATGTTGAACTTAGTGAGCATAATTGTACAATTACGCTCGCTGTTCTTTCTTCAGAAGCTTCATCATGACATTAGAGCTTATTATATTTTTGGCTTCCCAAGCATACTCCGTAATTTGACTTCCTTTCCTTCGAAAAAAAATCAAGAAAAGTTCTTGAAAAATGAAAAGCTATCATCCCCAAAGATTGTAACCATTTTACTCCTAGCATAACTTCAACACATCCCAAAATGAAATCATTGGACTATCTAATATATATTCTCATGGTTAACTTTGATATTATGGACTTTTCTAGAGAAATTTATAGTTCTCCATCTGCAACCATCACTGACACTGGGTGTCGGGTATAGGGGAAACAATTAAATTCCTTGGCTACCTTACAATGAATAAAATTATGGATACTACCCAAATCAATCAAATAATTGGTACTTTTCTTCTTGATATGTCGTTCTATCTTGAGAGTTTGCAGTGGTACTCGCCAATGCATTACATGAGGTCGGATTCAAATCTTCCTCTTCTAGGGTTGTTCTGCATATATCCTATTCTTTTGGCATTCCTCTATATTCATTTTCTTCTTCCTCTTCAAAATCTGCAGTCATTTCTTCAAGACACTTATGACCTTTTTATCAGATGATATCACAACCGTGGAAAAGCCCTTTGCTTCTTTTTTCTTCCAATTTTGTGTCGAACTGTAGTTGCACTCCAGGGAGTAGAAACACTTCCATCTTTATATATGTGAGTGGTAGTGTACATTCCCAATTGGGACTTAGCAAAGTCATCCCCGAAAAAACACATTTTTTCAGAATGCATACGACAGATTGCAAACTAACCATTGGATCCCTTAGATATGACAATATAAGACACAACTAAGAGATTCAAAAAAATTCTTCTTAGGTGTTAAATAAAATTTTCCTACACCTAGTGCAAGGAAATGTCACAAGTTAATCGTAATTAATATGCACAGAGTAATGACCGCTCTAGAAAATAATGTGCCTACCCCAATATATGTAGGGAGAATTTCAAGATGAAGGCTCATTAATCACTTGTACATCAGCAAAATAGGTTTATAATAAGAATTACAATGTACAAGAGAAAATAGAGAAATTTGATGAAGAGACCTCGAGAACGAGGTGCTGGTGTCAATGTATTAGTTGTAAAGAAGAAGTTTGACAAAGACATATTGGTAGATGAAGTAGTTGTACATTACATGTCATCTAGAACATATACAAAATATTAGATCCATATTAGATCTATACACTAGATGTTTTCCTCTACAAATTCTCAGTTTTGAGCAAAACATGAGATGTAAAGAGTAGACCAGATCTAAAGTTCCAGGAAAGAAAGTCGAATTTATGAAGAAAAGCAAATAATAAGTAGATCATATATGAATAGAACATGTATCACAAGTCTAATCCATGGATCACAAATAGTGGAAGAACTCAACACTAGAGATCTCTCTTCCAAAAGTATGCCAAAATCCTTGTAATTCATATACTTCTAAAAATAATGCAAATATGGGAGAGAAAATGCATCAGAGACTCAGTACCAGTTTGGGATGATGCCAAGATCTGATAGTGCAAATTCAAAAGTTCAATACTCTCTTATCGAGGATAGAAGGCTTTCCCACCGAAAAGAGGCACTGTAATGGCCTAGATCTGGGCAGATCTAGCCCACACTTACATAGCCTACAAGGACAACCAAACCCTCAATAGGATCCGCGCTTTTGTGGTTGGAAGATGAGCTTGGCCAAATTCCCGATAGTGGACAAGATCAAAGAAGATTCTCGAAGATCTTCTCAATGGAAGAGGTTGGATTCCCAATCGTGAACACTTAGTGCTAAACAACATATTCTCACTTAAACAACAAGAGAATAAGAAATGTCTAAATAGACAATATCTTTAGAAATTATCATATCATCAACAATCTTCCCGTGATTTCCATTTCTTCCTTTTATAAGTTATAAATCTTTCCAAACCCTAAACCATCTCAATGATTTAGCTCTATTCATATGTAGGCTTCCAACTAAGATCGTGTTGTGCATCTAGGAGGTTCATTACATCTAGTCTACACCGTTGATTTGGTCTTGGTTGACTTGGTCAATTGATCTAGCTCCCCTTTCACACTCAAGTGTGCTTTATAAAATAGCTCATATTTGTGCCTCTAGTCACATTACTGATTTTATTTAAGATTCACTCCTAAAATATAAAGGTTGTTGACTTGGTCAAACTGACTTTGTCCACATGAAAAAGTCCCTGCTCACACACGAGGGTGTGAACTACTCTAGAATGATCTCATACCAAGAGGGTTTTTATGCTGATGTAAGTTAAGTATGGGTATCCTCCCCCACTTATTCATCTACTAGGTGCAAAAACCAAAATTCAATATTCATTCGTTGCATGCTAAAGTAGGAATATTGGCTGCCCCCGCTCCCAAATGTTGCTTGTCCTCAAGAAACCGGCAAGGATAGAACTAAAGAGTTTCCTCTCAAGGCATGGAGTTTGAAATGTGTTGGGAAACATCTTTCCCCGAGTGGACCTCCATCCCCAAGCAATCATCCATGCAAAATGAGTCTACCTTCCAACATGGTAACTCTAGAAAATTTTCTCTCAGCTTCGAGCTCCCAGGAAGTAGGTGGGCTGAAAATTCTAACATGGTAGACAAAGTAGTCTACCCCACGCTTTTTCCTCTCCACTTGTGATAAGTTTAGAGCTTATGTAGATCTTTTGGCTACAATAATGTTGCCCTCAAGTGGAAAAATGAAGGCTAGATCTCCAAATATCTCCTTCCCAACGTTGTGAATCAAGTCAAGCCCAAATCATTCCATATGTGATGAATAGAAATCACTATATGGAATCATATAAATCATTTGGCCCATCTCGAAAGAAACAAGTTTTTCATTGTGGTGGCCATATCTCTTCCCATTCTCCCAGCTTAGAACAGGGACGTAGAAAGTGTGGGGAATCCTCTTCCCAAAAGGACACATCCAACCCATGTGTCTCTCTCCCAATCATGTTCTACAAATATATGACAATATCAATAACTTAAATCATGATTATAATTTTAATGAGGGAAATACTGGTTGCCTCATATGGAGTTGAATTGTACCAGCTATTCCCCCAGCAGAAAATACGATTTTCCAAACTGCTTCAGAAATTACATGGCAAGTGGTTTCTTGCTACATTGTTGATTATGTATGTCATTTCATCTACTAATGAATGGTAAATGGTTGTGTACATCAAATGACCATACATGAATTAATTACAACACGTTCCCATGGCCATATAAGAGGGTTGTCTCCATCATACATTTTTTCCCAATGTTGATCATGGAGCTCAATGAAAATATTTCCCTCTTTGTGGAGCAATGTACCTGATAAATGGTAAGATCATGCAAATCACTAAATGAAGAAACACATCCTACTATGTATTTAAATTAAGATGATGATAGGATCCATGAACAAAATTTCATAGTGGTATGACATACTCCCATGAAGAGAAATGAATCATGCGATGCATGAATATCCTTCCTCATATACTTGGAAGTCTAGGCCAAGAAGAACATATCACAAGAATATGTCTCCACCCGCACTCCATCTTTCTCACCTCCTCCTTGTCCATCAATTGTATCAAGAATGAAGTGATCCCGGGGGGACACTCCACCTATAAGCCCATGCTCGAAAGTGGCAATGTTGTTGGCATATGAAAATAGGCTCCTACCAAGACATAGGTCCATTCTTTGACATGTCCATTGCCAAAGATATCTTCCATAATGATGTTATATACAAGAAGCTCCTTCCAAATTGAAGTGCTTCCATCATATACAGGAGTAAATTTCGCACCATGGTGGTTCCATATCCTACTCCTACAACATCATGCAAAGTGTGAGAGCAACTGCCCTTGCTACCCTGTGAATAATCAAGGCAACAAAAGATTGGTACCTCCCCATACCTCCATCATACAAATCATGTGGTGAAAACATGGTGATTGATATGAAGAATGTCATATCAACACAATGTTTCCATACTCCCGTTTCTTCCCAATGATGCAAGCATCTTTCCACACATCTTTCCCCATACCCTTAGAAAGAGGATGGCTAAAACTATTTCAAGAGTAGCCAATGCAACCAAGCCTCACAGTTCAAAGATCATAGATTTGCAAGTATATTTCTAGTTTGCTCATCATCCATCCACTCAATCACTTGTGGATGATGGACATCATTCTCGCAAATAAATGGTATCCTCCCATTGTAGGACACCTACCTTCTCTAAATATTTGAAGAATTTTGCACTTCATGGAATGTTGAAGTGCACCTCCCATGGGATTCTTGATGAGACTCTCCCTCCTCATGCATGGCCTTCAAAAACCAAGTGGGGTCTTGGATCTAATACAAGTAGAGGTATCTCTTTGAGTCAGGGCTCACTCATTGAGAAAGTCTCATCTACAGAGGAGAAAATTTTTCTCATGTCAAGATTTCTACCCTGTTATTTCTTCCTCCATGGCTTCCGAATGAAGGTGACATTTGAATGCTCCTCGAGGAATGGGTCCTTCTTTTCTTCACTCAAGTACTCTTGGAAAAATGTATTGCACCTACTACTCTAGATTAGCGTAAGTGATGATTCCTTTATGGGCTTCTGGGAACACCTTGTATGGTCAGTAAGATTTTCTTTTCCTACTATGTTGGCTCTCCCAATCGCCGAAGATGAAGGTTGCTCCTCCATGAATGTGAAAGTCTGCACAAGCCTCCTCAAGTGGTGGTGAAGGCTTCTCTTTCCTCCATTTCTCTTTATCAAATCTATTGATCACCTTTTGAGTGAAATCGCAAAATAAGATAATTCTTTGCATGTCTCATATGGTCAACCACCAATTGCTTCGTTTCACCCTTCAAGTGCAATGTCAGGACTTCCAATGCTTATTTCTCTACCCGACCGGATGTAGTAGGAATAATTCACTAAGTCTTATTTCCCAAGCTCTTGCCACATATGTCCCATCAAAATTGGACAATATAACCTTATTTCCATCGATTTATCCCCTTGCTGTGGTCTCCTCTTCCTCCGGTTGAATGAATTGTGGGAAGGCTAGAGTATCCTTTAAGGCTCTAGGTTGAGACTTGTACTCAACAAGGTATTCACTTAGAATCCGATGATCCAAGTGTCCTCCATGATTCTTGTCTTCTCTTTATGATAATATGAAGTGCATCGTCCTTCCTCTTCAAACCCTCTAAGAGTCTCCTCATCGCATCTCTTCTCTTGTATCTACTTAACCTCCTTGGAGTAAGTTCTTTCTATATCTAAAAAGAGATGAGTGTAATATCATTCTCTTCGTAGTTTTGATATTTCTCCTTCTAATAGTCGAACTCACAGTCGAGCGAAAGATCATGCTCCGACACCACTATAATATTCCCAATTGGGATCGCTTAGTTAAGGCATGCCCGAAAAACACATTTTTTCAGGAATGTGTGCTACAAGATTACAAAAAAACCCATGGATCCCTTATATTTGACAAGACCCGAATCAAAGAGTGATTCAAAAAAAAATCCTTTTCTAGGTGGGTTAAACAAAGACTTCCCCACACCTAGTGCATTTGGAAAATGCCCAAGGAAGGGATCACAGCTAATACAAAATAACATCGCCGTAAAATAATGCAATTCAGCCCAATATATGCAAGATACCAAGATGAAGGTTTATTAATCACTTATACATCATAAGCATAGGTTTATAATAAGGCCCATATAATGTAGAAGATAAAAATAGAGAACTTCGATGAAGAGACCTCAAGAATGAGGTGCCGCAACAATGTATTAGGTTACCAAGGCTTGAAAACATTATATTAAGAGTTGAAGTGGCTAGGAATTAGCATATAAGATCTAGAATAGATCTCGTGTACAAAATATTAGATCCATATCATATTTTTACACAAGATGAGTTCCTCTACAAATTCCCCTTAGGGTTTTGAGCAAAACATGAGAGTATAAAGAGTAGATCCGAGATCTAAAGTTACAGACTGGTAGTAACATTATGAATTTCTAAAGAAAATACAATAATAAGAAGATTAGTTCTCAATGTAGAACATGGATCGACCTCTAATCCATGGATCACCATAGTGAAGGGAGGAACCCCCAACACCTCGTAGATCTCTCCTCCAAAAGTATGCCAAAAATACCCGCAACTATATACTTGCAAATAACATAGTTATGGGAGAGAAAATGTTGCGTACTTGAAGACCGGTTTGGAATGATGCCAAGATCTGATAGTGCATCTCCAAAGGTATAATACTTCTGTGAGGATAGAAGGCTTCTTCACCGAAAATAGGAAAACTGCACGGCTTAGATAAGGAGTAGATCTAGCCTCCAATTACGAATCCTTACAAGGTCAAATCAAAACCTCAATAGTATCTACCCCGTGGTTGGAAAATGTAGCTTGGCCAAATGCTTGATAGTGGAAATATCAACAAGACTCCTCCAAGATCTTCAATGGAAGTGGTGGGATTCCCGATCAGAAGACCCTAGTGCTAAACAACACTATCACGCTTAAACATCAAGAGAATAAGAAATGTCTAAACAGACAATATCTTTAGAAATTATCATATCATCAACAAGCTTCCGTTGATGTCCTTTCTTCCTTTTATAAGTTAGAAATATTACCAAACCCTAAACCATGAAATTATTTAGCTCTATTCACATGTGTAGCCCCCAATTAAGACCGTGTTGTGCATCTAGGAGGTTCATTGAATCTGTGACAACATTGTCTATTTGGTCCTCGCCCGACATGGTCAATTGATCGAGCCTCTTTCACACTCAAGTGCGTTTATGCAGACAAATTTCACATTTTACTTGTTCACATTGAGCATTGATTTTATTTAAGATCTACTCCTCAAATAAAGATGAGCCAAACTTGACTTTGTGCACACGCAAAGTCCATGTTCACACATGAGGGAATCCATTGTAGAATGATCCCTTTCATACCAAGAGGTTTTTATGCCGATGTAAGTTAACAGTAATGCTCTTCCGCCACTTATTCATATACTAGGGATGCAAAATTAAAATTCAATATTCCCATTAGCCGCATGCTAAAGTAGAATATTATGTGTAGGCTTCCTTGTCAGCTTACAATTTTACATTCAATTTTTCTTGCCAACCTCGGGATGCCTTTTCCAATGAATTAGGTTACCAAACTCGAACTTCATGTTGGATGTTATCCTTTAAATTCCCTATGAAGACATCAAACATTTTGCCTTCCGGGAATATCACATCTCTTATATTAAATTTTTGTAAGTCCTCAATGTGCTCCACCACTAAACCCTTTTGTTTGAGATTATCAATTGGATTTTAAAGGTATTTCTTTGTATCCAATATTAACTTCGCTATCATTTCCTCCATAAAATTGACCAAGTGACAATTTTGTTACGGAGCAAAGCCATCAATACCATACAAATGTATTTTTTGTTCTAAATGTAAAGCTACAATGCATAATTTTGTGTGTTTTTGTACATTATTGAGATCAAAATATTGCTCCATATCTAGTATCCATGTTGCCAGATCCTTCCCATAAAAATTTCATATCCATATTTGGAATATGGTGGTTCTTCCATCCAAAATTAGAGTTTATAAAATCATGATTAACATTTATTTTGTTCTCATCATGAGTATCCTCTACTATCTTTTCACCAGGTTATTTCTTGTATCAACTTTGCCAAACCTTCGATGTCTACTGTAGATCATTCTTCATGTTTTCCATTTTTTCATCGATATTAGCTTCCATGTCATCTACATATTAGCTTCCATGCCAACTTCCATGCCGTCCATCTTAACTTCCATGCCTTTCTTCAAACCATCCATCTTATTTTCCACGCCTTTTTCAAAATCCTCCATTTCCCACTTTTTTTTTCTCTTTGCGATAGGTGCACTTTCTCATGTAATTTTTACATCTCATGTTGCATTTATTCATCTTCATGAGCCATATAAGATCCTTATGAAGGCTTAATGTTGTTGAATGTTTTTAGGTGCATTTTAGAACCCAGTCATTAGATGATTCTGTCTTTCTAATATGTGCTGGGAATAAATCTCAAGCCAGTTTTTTTTTTTCAAACGAGACTTGGTGTAATTCGAAAAAATAACACACCTTTTTCTGTTTTCTTTGGAGGAGCCTGATATTGAAACTGACATACTTCGTGATTTTGGATCTTCAATATTTCAAAATTTAGGCCTCGAGGTAGCCTTGTGAATCCTCTTTTCGAATGCCATAGGTTTGACCTGATTTGGACTCTTCAAGTCAATGTTATGTCCAATATACCAAAATGACCTAATTGACCTGTTCAAAGAGAGCTTCAACTTGTATGACTTTCCACGTGTCACCGTTTTCCTTCGACTATGAAATTTATAGACAACAAACCAAATTGTAATTGAGGCCACATTTTACGAATATCAATCGTACGTCAAGAGAGAGAGTTATGATGTTTTTGCCATGGTCACCTCTTTGGAGATGAAATTCGAGAGCCCAACAATCCTAACTTCCACAGATATTATCTCCAAAAATATTGCAAACCAAGATCAAGAACATTTATAGGAGGTTCCTCAACATTTTCGCTTTCCGTGAAAATTTTAGCTTTTGAAACCTCGTATAAAAATATTTATAGAAAAAAACTCGCGATGACCTATTTAGTTTAAATTCAGAGCCCGAAAAAAGCCCTCTAAATTCCATAGATCATATCTCCAAAAATATTGTAAACCAAGCTCCAAAATTTTGCGACGATGTTCCTAGGATTTCAAATTTCTACCTAAATTTCATCTTCCGAACCTTGTAGAAAAAATTTTATAGCAAAATGCGACAATGACCTCGTTTGGATTAGTGAAACCCTAGAATCCAAAGCTCGATACCAAATGCGTAGGAAACTAGCTCCAAAACAAAAGAAAAGAGAGATCAACGCCTTAGAAATTAGCCACTTGCTGTATAAACCAAAAAAAGGATGCTACAAATGAACAAAACCTCCTTCTATATATATAGGAGTCCATGGCCCACAATATAATCCTACGCACCTAACAATAACAATGTAAGGGCACAATAATAATAATATTGGGGTTACAGGGGTATAATAGTAATAATAAGGAGCTACACTATTAACAATAAGGGACTAAACTAGTAATATAGATCTAATAAGACCCCTCCAGAGTCACTCACACTAATTTCTCCTACTAACCTCACAAAGTCAAAGGATGGCTACCCCTCTCTGTAGTCGAAAATCACCTATATGAGTGCCACAAGGAAACATTTCCCACACCTCCAAGGCCACAAAATACACATACCCATACAACACCGTACTACAATGGTGGTTAATGATCCTCATCCTTTTTAGTGTCACTAAATGTTCCATATCTAACAAAGTTAACGAATCCACTCCCATTGCACATTGCCTTAACTAGCCCCACGTTCCCATAAATCTCCCTTTATATATACTAAAATTTGAACGAAAGCAAGCGAGTGACCCCATAAATCATATAATGACTTTCCACCTATGATGTTTGTCGAATAGTATCATAGATGATACCATTTTGATAAGACTATTTCAACACACCCCAATAGCCTCAGGAAATGGTATGTCGATCAACCATTTGCAATGCATCAACCTTTAGTGCTCCCCCGCCATCGCTTTCCTTACCTACTTCCAACTACCGATTCACCATGATTCAGAATGGAACTTCTTACTAATTTTATACAAACACTCGTCATTCATATACGTAATTACCCCATGAATGGCGTAGGCGTCACAACTTGTGAAATCCAAACTCAATGATCGACTCCTCTCGACTTATTCTTGAAAAACTCTCACCGTAGATATTTCAAAGATGTGGAAATGTGTAATATTCCTAAATAGAAAAATCAGTAATATAGAACATAAAAAATGGAAATTAGGCAAAGGTAAATCAATCGTTAAACATGAGAGACCAATATGGAGACACTTTCTTCGTAAAATCAACAAATAAACATAATACATTGAGGCACAAATCATACAATAGGAGCAAACAAGTCTCCAATGAATAAACCCTCTCCATGTGAGGTGTTGCTATTAGATAAAAATGCGAGAATTGCTACAACATAGTTAGAATGAGCCTAGCTACAACATAAGATAATAAAATTATAAAGCTAATTATATATTCTCACAAGATACTATACATAAAGATCTAGGCAATATATCAACCTCCCAAAAGAACCCAAGAGGATTTCTGTGACAATACACTGTAATACAAAAGGTGAACCAAAGCCCTAGGGCTAAAGATTCACTTCAAATAAATAGTTGGAAAGATGTGGCTGATCTAATGTAGGATAGAATGAAGCCTCCTCCAATACCCAGAAAGGTCGATCCTCCACCGGAAAACCATCTCCCCAAATGGTGTATCGAAACCACTCCCTACAACTCCTCCCTAAAGTAAAAGCGTTCCAAGACCGAAATTGCACCGTAGGGGTTAAATATAATAACTTGGCCTGGTGCCAAATGTTGCACTAATGCTCAAGGGCCTTCTTTGTCAAGCCTCCCACTAGAAGGAAACCTTCCTCCACTAAAAACTAGCTTTTGAAATGACCCAAATAAACTTCCACTACCGCACCCTCGCAACATGGCACAACCTCGCAAAAAATTCGTATGGAAGAAATATGGACTTGGCATGATGCCATAGTGTCGAAATTTAGTACAAATACTTGTCATGAGTGGGCACTCAAAGTCCCTTGAGGATGAAGGTGGGATTCTTGCTCTGGGAACACCCTTTGTGCGAACACCGCACTCTCTTCTAAACAACCTAAGAGAGAAATAAGTCATACGTACCATAGAAAAAATAATAATAAAAAACATGCCTTCTATGGAAGCATCCTTCTATTATGTTTGGTGAGCATCCTCACCTGGCCCCACTCATTAAATACCGTTTCCATGCATGGAGTTTCCTTCCAAACCGCGGTTTCCCTCAATGAATGCCACTCCTTCCATACCAACGTTGTTGATTTTGTCAAAGTTGACCCCGTTTTCATGCTCTAGCCCTTCTCCACACAAGGTTTCTTAATCAAGATACTAAAATGATGTCCATTCACATCGTGACTGATTTTATTCCTACTAATGAGATTTATGGGTCTCCATACCCTCTTATTCCTCTAACTAAGAAGTAAAACAAAATTTTAATATTCCAACTAGCTTAAAGCTAATTGGGAATATTACAATCCTCCGCTCCCAAAATGCCGCTTTTCCTCAAGAAACTCGTAAATGTGAGTGCTTTCAGAAATCTTCTACCTCTTCCTTGGTGACACCTCCATGTGATAAGCTCTCCTCATGAACCAATTGTCCCCTCAATCAATCCCTCCATGAAATGGTCCTCCCAAGTACTCATGAGATGCCAATGACTCACCTCATAAGGAAACAAAAGATCCAATGTAGCAACTCATGGTTTTCGAAATGTCCTCCGTGAAGCATGAAGCATAAGTAACATGGAGAATCTCATACTCCCAATGGGCACATTCAATCCTTGCATCCTTCCTCCAATCATTCCCATAATAAGAATAAGGACATCATCATTGTATAGGATCATAACCAAGGATACATAAGCCGCCATATGTAATAATGGAGGAGGATCATAGTCCCAATTCGTGGTACCAATGTATTATATCTCTCATCGCCTCAAAACATGAGATGATAAGTGGTTTCCAACAATTCTCTTTTCTTCCATAGTCTTCTCACATTTTGAGAAGGTGAGTAATATTTGGTGCCAATGGAGTACACCCTTAATCACATCTCCTATATCCTCCTAGGAGTGGCCAGTTTCAACACTATTTATAGCCCCAAGTTGACCATGAAATTTATAACTAAGAGTGCCCCCACATGGACCAATGGTCTGCATATAGTAAAGGAATGCAAATATTCATCAAGTAAATCATTATGCATAAAAACATGATCCTTACCATATACTTTGACCACACTAATCAAGTGTCCATAGATAGATCCCCTCTCATTCCGAAAGAGGAAAGAGGTGGTTGTGATAACTCCATCAAAGATTTATGTCTCTCCTCCATTCCAAATGATCCATGCATCTCCTAAAATATTGATGTATATCCTCCTCAAATCCTTCCCAAGTGAATCCCGCCATGATGGTGTGGTATGCTCATGGAATAAGTGTGGCTAAGGAGAAAATATTCATGTGATGCATATAAGAATCCTCCTTTGAGCTTGGATGCTCTAGATAAGAAGATTGCCTACTCGATAGTAGATGAACCCCATCTTCTATCGAATATCCCCCTCATCTAATAGTTGGTCATAAAGTATCATGCATGTAAAAATATCCTTGGAATAATCCACCAACATCTGGGATTTCCAAAAAGGATCTATCCTCCATAGTGACAACGCTAATGATTTGTCAAGTAAAACATTTGTCATGTGGTTGCCCCCTTCTTTGACATATCTTATCACAAAGTCACATATTTGGATTCTTCTATCCTCCCTCTATTGCTCCTCTTGTAGCTGTCCATGCTCAAGTAAAGGTTGAAGATTTTGGAGGTTAGTATTCCATGGGAAGCTATCACCTATCCGAAACATCCTAAGTTTGGCTAATGTATGCATGAGTGGCCACCATCCTCTACCATGTGTGGAAGATTTATCCCCAAGTGAGAATATCTTCTGAGCCTCAAAATTCAAAGAGCAATCTCCTTCCACCATGATGGTTCCATCTTCCATCCCTAAAGAATCTTCTCGCAGTGCAAGTTGTGGGGTGAGAGTGGGTAATTATGACATTGGGAGAATGTATCCCTCCTCCTTGAGCCTACCCAAGACTCTCTGCATTGTACCATGACCTCTCAGTGTTCTCACCCCTCTTGGATCTATAAGGGGTGCAACATGTTGTGAGACATTTCTCACCAACTCGTGATCAGGTGGCCTGCCAGGTGGAATGCCACTAAATAGTAATGTCTCATGGGCCAAAGTCATCTGCATAATTGATATCACTGTGAGGTCCTTACTTCCATTGCACAAATCCAGCTCCATTTTATGTGTGGAATTTTTCTATGAGGGATATGTGTGCATGCCCCTAATCATCTGATGTTTGCCACTCTTTCCATCCACCCACTCCATTTACAAAGTCTCCCAATATGTTGTGACCTTCCCCAAAGTAATCAACCACTGCACACCAAATATCACATTGGTGTAAGGTATGTCAACCAAGAAAAAGTGATCAATCAATGTATATGTCCCCATCGTGATAGATAAATATGGAACATAATGGATGCACTGCATAGTACAAGCTCCTGGGACCAAAACTAAAAATCCCTCAAAATCATTAGTGGGTATAGCCATCCTTTGTATTATTTGGGCATCAATAAAGTTGTGGGTAGCCCCACTTTCAATAAAAACAGAAACCGTCTGATCTTGAATGGAACCTTAAACCCTCAAGGTCAAGTACTTGGGTACTCCTATCATTAATGCAAGGGCCCCTCCACTCATGGAAAATTTTAGGGGCTAATATTTGCAGGTGGGCTAATTTTCTATGGTTTTTACAAAAAAAAGATTCATCAATTTCCATTTTTTATAAAAATGATTCGCCCACATTTTACAATATAAAATTATGTTACCTTCAAAATAGCCAACATTATATAGACAATATATATAATATCATTATAAATTTGAATAATTTTATAAATACATCAATAAACATTTTATAGTTTGCATATTAGGGACTAGTGAGATTCACCAATTTTTTAACCTTCAAAATAATTTTCCATCCTTAAAATTTTCCCTGCCTCCAATTGGAGAAAATGTTCCATTCCCACCTCTCGGTGGTGGTGGATCCTCTCCTACTATCCCAGTGCTGTGACCTCCTTCTGGTTCCTCTTCTCCTTCCTCTTCATCATCTCAAAATACCTCTATATAGTGTGCCTTTCCTGCTGCACATCTATATTTGGGTGCCAATGATTCTTGGCATGTGAAGCAAAGCTTCCTTTTCCTCAAGTCTATTCGGACATCATCACTAAGAGGTGCTTTGTTTTGGCCCTCCTTTGAAGGATGAGCCTTTTCATTTATTCCCTTTTATGGAAAAGGGGGCTTTTGCTAAAATGTTGTCTTTGCTCTTGAAAAGGCATCTTGTAGATCTCTAGCCCTCTCAATGGCATCTTGAAGGGTAGAGGGTTTGGTAGATTTAACCAACCTATGTAGAGGTTCTACTAGCCCATCAATAAACATATAGACCCTTCTTGTTGCAAATAAATCAAGAACCATAATAGAAAGTCTTAGAAATTTAGAAATATAAGTTTCTGGATTACCTAATTGTTTGAGCTTAGCTAGCCCAATGAAAGGTGTCTCTGGGTCTCTTCAATCAAACCTCTCCACCAACCTCCTCATGAAATTTTAATATGCAGTCATATTGGCATGAACGAATGTGGAAATTCCATGAAACCACCAATCATTTGCTTCACCCTCAAGGTACAACACTGCTATTTTTATGGCCTCCATCTTCGGTACTTGGTTCAACTTGAATTAGATGTCTAGATTTTCTACCCAAGATTTGGCAGTGAATTTTGATGACACATCGAAAGTGGGTAAGAGAAATCTAGCCATAGTCTGGTGAAGATCATGATTCTATATGAATCCTCCACCTTTATTGTGATGTTTGGGTCTCCTATTGTCCTTAATCTGACAGAACTCTTCAAAGCTAAAATGGTCCTTTAATATCCAAGATTGAGACTCATACTCAAGAAATTAGTCTTCAAGAGTTTCTTGTTCTTGAAACCCTCCATTTCCTACTGCTAAAAATGTAGGCATTGTAGACCATTGGGAAACATGTTTCTTCACTGGTTGATCACTCTAGTGATGAGAAATTTCAAAGCCTTCTCCATGTAGAAAAAATTTAGGGTATCCTTTGTGTCTATACATCCTCATCTCCTTGATTTCTCTTGCAATGTATTGCATAGTTTGAAGAATAAGCTTAGGGAACTCCTCCTCCTCATCTTCTCCTGATAAGGGAGTTTTACCTTTATCTTCTTTATCATTTGTATAATCATATCTATAGTTTATTCTTTTGAGATACCTCTTCTCTCTATATGTGAGAGGATCTCCTTCTTCTAATTATATATTTGTTTAAGATGCATAGACTGAGCCAAGATTATGTTTTGATACCAATTTAATATTCATAAACATGAAAAGCAGTAATATAGGATATAAAAATGGAAATAGCAGTGTATATCAATGCATAAACATGAGAGACCAATATGGAGCCACTTTATTCATCAAATCAATAGACAATAAATATAACACATTGAGGCACAAATCATACAATAGGAAAAAACAAGCCTCCAATGAATAAACCCTCTCCAAGTGAGGTGATGATAATAGACAAAAATGTCGGAGAACTGCTACAATGCAATCATAATGAACCTAGATACAAAAAAATACAATACAATGATATAAATCTAATGATATCTACCTCACAATATACTATACATAAATATCTAGGCAATATAGTAACCTCCCAATAGAACCTAAGAGGGTTTCCAAAAAATACACCAAAATACAAAAGGTGAACCAAGGCCCTAGGGATGAAGATTCACTACAAATAAATAGCTAGAAAGATGTGGCTGATATAATGTAGCATAGAATGAAGCCTCCTCCCAATAGACTCTCCATGTGAAAGTTTGATCCCTTATGTTATCTCAAAATCATACCCTGATAGGCTACTGATCAAGAAGACTTTGAGTAACTATTTCAATCCAAACTTTTAGTTGAGGCTTAGACTCCTCAACCTGAGAGGGCTCTCTCAATAGGTTTATGATTTTGAAATAAGGATTATATGGCTAAATCTATGAGTAAAATGGATAAAAATGGATAATTGTTTGTACTAATAATCAACAAACATCTATTTCGCTTATGGAGTCAGTGTGTTTTCACAAAACATGAATATCAATTTTATTTGGAAGTTAGGGCATTTCAAGGTTTAGATGCATCAAAGAACAATAGGATAGAAAATAAAAACAGTTCATGAACATATGAAGGAATTTAGAGCACCTTTAGTGAATTATAAGTAACATACATTCATGCCACTGCAGGTAATTGAAAGAGGAAAACTATGAGAATATCACACAACCATAACCATTTCTGAATCCCGAGTAATGAAACCAATATCTTTGTATTAATGTAAAAACACAGTTTCTTCTACAACAAAACAGTATGATTGTTAATGAAAAATTCCAACCCTATGCAATTCTATTTCTTCTCTCTTATAAATTCATCATTACATTTCTTGGATTCTCTCCACACACTTGAGAGAATTCGAATTTGCTAGCTTAACACATATCAACTGCTAAAACAAACTTTAATTGCATCTAAAAGTTAAATTGTCTGTTCTAGAGTCCTAACACAACCATGATTAAAACTCTTTATTATAACTTAAAAACCTTATCTAAGAATTAAATCTTCTATCTGACAGCTACTCCTCCTAAAATTCGACCTTGATGATGTCCATCTCCTTGCTATTTTACTATATTGATTTGCCTCTTATCTGCCATGAAAAATAGGAACATGCTCCCAGCAAAAAAACTATAATTCTTCATTTGTGTTTCTTAAAACCATATGATGACCAAATTGTGCTAAAAAACACGTGGAAATGTCTTATTAAACTGATGTGACTTATCCCTTCCAGCTGTGCCGAAAACAAACCTTTGAAGAAGTGCCAAAAACTGTTAACATTACTGTGCTACGAAACTGTCTGTTGTTTTCGTAGCGCAGAACTTCACCTTTCAAAACCTTACTTGGAATATTCATTTTCCTTTGTTTTTCCATTAGATATTCACTTATGGTATTTATACATGCTTCAGCAGCATCAAGGTTTAATAAACGTGCCTTTTTACCATTTGAAAACTTGCAAAATTTATCAAACTGCATCCTACAGCAGTTTCGTAGCACACTACAAAACTGTTGTGTATGAAACCTACAGTAGTTTCGTAGCGCACTAAGAAACTGATGTGTCTATATTTTCATAGTTTGTTTCCAAAAATTTGAGTTTCCCACCTTTACTTCCATCCTTGAAGTTATATATAAGCTCTCAAAAATCAACTTTGAACTGTTTTCAAAAATGAAATCTTTCCACATAACCCCAAAAATGTATTAGGAGATGTCACCTACTGTTTACACTCATTTTTGTTGTGGTTGATCTTCAGGATTTGCTAGCTATATCTCAAGGTCTTAAACCTACCTTTTAAGCCTTCTATTATTAGCTCTAGTTTAGTATTAACCATCCTTATGAACTTTGCTTCCTTGATTGCAGGGACAGTCCATATGAAGAATTGATCCTGACTGCTGATTGATTCACTGTTTGAAACATTTTCTAGCTCCCACAGACCTTTCAACCTCTTAAATTTTGACCTTTATACAACATGGATTCTCACTTTCTTCCTAAATTTATCAATCTTAATGTTTGCAATTCTAATTTTGTCTTTAACCTCCTCATAACTGCTCCTTTCTCTCTGAGTATTAAAAACTATGTTTCTGTCTTCTTCAAGTATTTGAGATGATGTATTAATGGGTTCTTCAGAAAAAATTGCATCCTAACCTCCTATTTTTTCTATCTCTATGTTTGGCTACTGAATTTTCTTATACAACCTAGTCAATGGTTTTCTAGGCTTAAAAACAAACTCTGACACCTCATTCTCAAAGTCTACTTTTTTGGATGTTTTCAATTTCTTTGATTTTTCACCTGTATCCAGCTTTATGAACTCTGCTTGAACCAGGGGAGACTCTTCAATGTCAATATATTGTAATATATCATTCAAGTCACCCCTTAATTGCAAATTTTCATTTGTGACCACAACCTTACCCTTCTCCTTTGACCTTTGACTCCTAGTCAACTTCTTCTAAGTAGTATTACTAGTTGACTATTCCTAAATTGTCTTTTTGACCTGAGTTCTCTTTTTCTATGCAGATTGAGGAGTCCTTTGGATATTCAATGATGTCTTTATCATAGGTTCTTTAACCTATTTTCTGGGCTTAAGCTTGACAAACCTTCTTGATTTTGATTCTGCAGGTTTAGTAGTCTTTGATGAAGATATTTATTTTACTTGAGGGCTAGCATCTCTTCCTTCAACCCCTATTCCACTCAAAAAGGAAAATGCAGACCATTCTCTATTCACTTTCTGAAGTTCATGAAAAATTATTAAATTGAATAAACCACAATGAAATAATGAGGTTTCACATGCCTGAGTTTTCATCTGAACTTTGTCTGCCATCTTGGCCAGACTTCGAAATAGAAAGAAAGGTAAGTCTAGAGAGATTATTCCTATGAAATGCAATAATATTTTAAAGTGGTAAGTGTACACCTTGTGGTATCTCCCTTCACAAGTGAAGTACCTTTGGATATTGTAGAGTAGATTGGCAAATGCATCCTTGACATAAGTTCTTGGCACAACTTTGTTCAAATCAGTATCCATAAACTCTGGTTTCAAAAATATTTTGTAGGATTGCATTCCAAACCTAAAATTATTAAACCATCTCTCCTCCCCTCTTGGAATTTCTGTGACTACTGATATAACTTCAGGAAAAAATGGAAAATCGAGAAAACCAACCTTTGTGTTTCACCCTGTGAAGTTGGTAGCAAATTCTTTGGTAACTTGATTATGCCCTCCTTGAAGTTTTTCACAGAACCTCCAGCAACCTACCTTCTTGAAGGCCTCTTCAACAGATTTTTCTCTTGTTAGAGTTTCTAAACCTTTTGGTTCTGTCCTCAGGAAGTGACCAGACCAGTGATTTCCTTTTTCTTCTGTCATCTTCTTCCTGAAAACCTTGTGTCTTCAGCAAATCTGTAATCAACCTCCTTGTTGGATGAACTGGCTCGCTGAAAAATTTGTTTCAGCCTCACTTGATTGAAGTTCTGCCTCACTTGATTAAAAACCCTGTTTCAACCAACAATTGTTTTCAAACTCACTGGATTAGAAAGTATCGAAACTACTAACATAACATCAATTGGTTTCAGCCTCACTTGATTTAAAACTCTACCTCGCTTGATTGGAAATTCAGCCTTGCTTGAAAACTTTAAAGAGAGCTCTGGTTTCTAATCATGATTTTATCTTTCAACAATATATATGCATGCATTGTTTTCTATGCATGAGATAAAATCAAAGATAATCAACCCATTTTCAAATTTGCAAAGGACCAATGACAAAAGACCGCTAATGAATCTCATAATGATTTCATAACTGCTTTGGATGGTTGCATGTGTGAAGAAGGATTCGTGGATTGACACCATAATCATGGAATGACATCACAATCATGAAAATTTAACCCCAAGTTGATGGATGTGATAGCTAAACCGAAAATTCCAAAACCCCGATTTCGTAGTGGTGGTAGTGTGATTTCGGGATTTTGCGCTATGAAAAGACCAATGTTTTCGTAGCATAGAAGCATTTTTTTACACTGAGCGTGCTACGAAAATGTTGTTTCGTGGATTATTTGAGATTTTTTTGAAAAAGAGTTAGAATATGGTTTTAAAAACGTGGCATGAGACTTCTAAGGAGTAAAGTAAGGTTTATTAACTTCATTTGGTGATGAAATGAGACTTGTAACCTATGACTTAGACCCTATAAAACATAAAAATGACTCAAACCCTATCTAATACCATGAATTAGGAGCAAGTATGAACTGAATAAGTTTAGAAAAATTTAATAGTGATAACACTTTCACTGGAAAACCATCTCCCCAAATGGTGTACTGAAACCACCCCAGCAACTCTTCCATAAAATAATGTAGTTCAAGACTGAAACTACATTGTAGGGGTTAATAATAACTTTTCCTAGTGCCAAGTGCTACAATAAATCTTGAGGGCCTTCTTTGCTAGCCTCCCAATGGAAGGAAACCTTCATCCACTGAACATTAGCTCTGAAATTATCCAAATCAACTCTCCACTACTGCACCCTGCAACACAACACAACCCTCTATAGAAACTGCGCTGTAGAAGAAATATGGAGCTTGGGCTAATTCTGGAATGTGGAAATTTTGTACAAATACTTCTCCTGAGTGGGAACTAAAATTCCCCCAAGGATGAATTTGGGATTCCCGCTTGGGAAAACCCTTGTGATAAACAACACTAAAGTCTCCGCTAAACAACTGAAGAGAGCAACAAGTCATATAGACCATAGAAAAAATAATAATAAAAAACATGCCTTATATGGTTTCCATCCCCTTCCTTATGTGATTGGTGAGCTTCCTGACCTTGGCCCCCACTCATTAAAGCCACTGCTTCCATGCATGGAGTCTCCCTCCAAAACTGCATTATCCCTCAATGAATGACACTCCTTCCATACTAGCATTGTTGATTTGGTAAAAGTTGATCCAGTCTTCATGCTCGAGCCCCTTCCACACACAAGGGTGCTTAATCAAGCTAGTAAAATTATATCCATTCACATTAGGAGTGATTTTATTCCTACTAAGGAGATTTATGGGTCTCCATACCCTCTTATTCCTCTAACAAAGAAGTAAAAACAGAATTTAATATTCCAACTAGATTAAAGCTAATTGGGAATATTACAAAACAAAAAATCTTTGATTGGAGGAAGATTCCATCAGTAAAGCTAAAAAACTTGAGCTCATTTACACCTAATATCGATATATCTAGAAAATCCTTCCAAGTTCCCCATGCCTGCAAACTTCTTAAGAGATCCCAGGCTTGTCGAATGCTCTTGACGGTTTGATAGGGTCCTTAGCCAAAAATCAACCAAAAAGCAGCCATCAGTACCCATGATACTTTTACGATGCTATGTAGAATGTATCAAAATGAGAGTACTATCATAGTTAGCATGCACATTTGTAGAACATGACCAGTAGAGCTATGCCATACCATCAACAGTATAGAGGTCCATATGGTCCTTCACATGGGAACTAATAATCAGCTAGAAATGATGATACAAGAGAGCCACCACAACATTCATACACCATTTAGGGATAAGGGAACCAATACTCCCATTTCCCCACATAGAATATACCACCAATGCAAAAAAATGCACTGGTGAATCTAGTGCAACCTTCTGAGGCTCAGTAGGGACAACCTTATGACCAGGAGAATAACAACAATCCTCCAAATGCTACAAAGAAGAAGGGGAAAAAAAAACAAAAGGGGTATTCTAGATAGGGGGGAAGTAATCAACAACGTCCGCTGTGATCTTAGGCTTGGGACAACTCAAACCAAAATCCAAACCAGCATCCAACTAATAAATCCCAAGGTAAAAACAAAATAACTTGTGCAAGAGAACAAGGGAATTGCAACCTTGTGTATTGTGAAATATTTTAGTCCGTCTGACTAACATTTTCCTAGAATTAGACAAGCTAAAATATTTTCTACATACCAAAAGAAATGGCGTGACTTCAGCCATCCGTAAAAGAGAAAATTTCATGACTACCCAAAGGAAAGAATTATGAACCAACCATGCATGCGCCATTTGAGACAAATACAAGAATTACACCCACCATTTCCTCAATATGCCTCAATATAGGAATGCATTTCAATCCCTAAAACAATCCAATCAGGGGGACCACTCTACATCTTCCATGAAAATGGAAGAGGACAGGTCCAAAACAATCTGGTACGTATGAGAAGAGCCTGCATCATGCTCGTACTCCTCAAACCCAACAACTTAAGGAAGGAAACATAGGCCACACCACATGTCCCAGTTTGTGCATTATGTGATGAACATGATTACTTGATCATGCAATGCCTCAAATAAAGGACGATCAACCATTGGTACCCAATTCCACATGTTTCCAGAAGAAAATTGTATAGGCACATAAGACATACATGTCAAATTTGTCGAAGGAACCATCACATGTGCCATTGTACCCACATCCATTGTCTGTGATCTATTTTCAATTTCATGTGATGTTTCATCGTTGAAAATCTCGACTTAGCAGAATCAGACATGGATTTCACGGATGACACTACTACTCAATCGGCAGAAGCAACTAGGAACATATTATATATATCAAAAGAGATATGGTCACCAGAATGACCACCGCTCCCCCATAGCCATTTTCAGCCTCAAGCCTAGCATTTTGCATTATGCGACGAACGTGATCATTTGATCACTCAATGTGCATCTTTCTAGTTGTTTCAAATATGTTATCTTGTCAATCCAGTGTACCTCATAGGTTTACGACGTAATCAATATTATTTTCAGATATGTTACGATAATCACAGCCTTCATCATTGTCCATATGTTCCCCAATTCTATTTAGCGATAGATTCAGTACACCTGGCCATAGCCAATATTTCTGACTCGGACATATCATATTCAAAGTCCATAGAAAGTTCTGCAAGTTATGAGAATGAAGCAACTAGGTTCATCCTTTGTGTATCTAAAGTGAAGTGTCCAAAAAAGGACAACTTCACACCCCAAGCCCCCTCCATGCCCAATCTCATCCTGTGTATTTTGTGACAAACATGACCATTTGATCAGTCAGTGCCCAGATTTAGTATCATTTCGAAAATGGTACCAATTCACCCCGATGTTCCAAAGGGATTGGAAAATAAAGGAGCGAAAATAATACCTAAATTTCAAAGATAACGACCATGCTCGACATTGTCCATACATCCCCTAATTTCGGCTAATGCTAGACGTCATGTGCTCATTCATCGCCAATAATCTAGACGCAGTTGGGTTCAAGTTACCACAACATAGGTAGTCAATAGCAATGGAGTCTTCCCCCCATTGTCACCAACCACCTAGAAATGTGAAGGTGAACCTTCGCCCCAACAAGGCAAGAAGCCAATCAAACATTTTATGTGCCCTATGTGATAAAAAAATACCATATGTTCAATCAATGTTGGGAGCTTTATAAGTTCACAAATATTCTTCACATGGTAACCCCCATACCTAAGATTCACCTCTCTAATCAATAGAATATCATGCGTTGTTATTGCCGGGTTTGATCGCAATTTTACCACACAATTGATTGTCAATAGCATTCAAGGTTAAGAGAATCTAGAGTAGCGTTGAGTAAAATATTCACAAAGAATCCATACCATCCAAGGCCAAATACTTGGAGATGGAAGAAGCATAGAAATGCATGAATGCACAACCATCCCCAAGCATCAACGTCTTTCATTGAGAATAGTACTAGGTCACACACCAACTACTCGTTAAATAATTTTAATCCATGTGACATCTACACAAGCGATGAACATGAGATAGAGGCATTCCCTATGATGCAAGGATTTTGGCACCTTGACATCCAAAAAAATATTTAAATAAAGGAAAATGCATGTACCCCTCATATACCGTCAAGAGAGCATGAATATATTTTGGCTAAAATTAAAAAAAACATCGTGGAAATTCTTCCTCCATCTAATGCTAACGACACACAACACCATATATGATTCATCTCATCATCTGTGGGAACCATGACTCATTTTTTCTTCCCATAATTTCTTGGTGTCAAGACAACTACAACTACCACAAGGGTAGTATTACATTGGATGTCGCAGACCACCTCATATGTTCCCTATCAACCTCATTTGGTTCCACAACATCAACCACAAAATCATATGCATCTCTGTCGACCAACATTGTTAGGCCTGAACCCATTCCTCACGACCTCACATAAATAAATTCCCCCTTAGAAATATTTTTTTACTCTGATGAGGATATATTAGAGGCCATGATGAAACAATATTGTGTGTGGGACGATATGGATCAACACTCGCTTTTTCTTCCAAAAAAAGTGTTCGTGCCTAACAACACAAAAAACCAAGATATTTATGCCATTTAATCAAAAGCCTTCCTGCCATCAGGAAAAGTATATTGGTTCAGGAATCATATCCCAAAGCCCGATGTGCTTGATGAAGGAAATATGTTGAACATTTCACCTACCATTAAGGTAAATATTTCGAAAAAACCAAACAAAACCTAAGAAATCTTGTTGGGGGAAGCATGCTCTCGAAAATAATTAACCACATACGCAACTCTATTACAATAGTATAGGGATATATTTGCATAGTATTATCGGGAAAATCCAATTTTAAGCCCCCGCCTCATGGAGCATCATATTGACACATGGCTCGACACCTCACACGTCCGCCAAAGACAATGTTAGTTGTAGTATGATTCTTTCGCCGTAAAAGATCACTTTAGCTATGCATGTCAAGTAGCCCTAACATCAAGTATGGCTGAAAAATATCTTTAAGTTTGCTGCATAAAATTAGACCTAAGCATAAAATATATTAAGCAGATAAAATGTAAAATGGCTCCATCCATCCAATGAATAAGACAAGAAAAATGTATAAAAATAATCCTATATTATATTAAAGAATAGGGCACCTGAGAGGAAAGCAAGAAAGGTGTTTTCTAGTTCTCCTCGGTGGGATGGGTTCTTGGAAATCCTCAGTGTTTCAGATCTAAAATTCCTCTCTTTGGTTAATGTGGAAAACCCTAACAAACATGGAACTCAATGGGAGTTCAAAATGAAAACAAATGAAATTGGTGACCAAGAGTAGATCTAGTGTGATCTAATGCAATGGAGGTGACTAATGAATGGGGAAAACCCTCCTATTTATAACAAAATATTGGGGTCTTCTAGAACTCGGTGCATGAATAAAATATTATTAATCAAATTCTAGAATCACCCTTTAGGAGTATTTTATTATATTTGTGGGAGGGAAAAGGGATTTTGACTTGGGTCAATTCCTTTATTTATAAATAACAAATAAATAAATGATTTATTTATTATTTTAAGGTAGATGAGGGGAATATAATTAAATAAATAATGGTTTATTTAATTATTTATATGTGATTTAGTCAAATTTAACTAAGAATATTATTTAAATAATGATTTAAATAACTTATTCTTAGGAAATAGTTAAATAAATAATGATTTATTTAATTGAGTACCTTGTTTTGGGTTAAATATGAACAAGAAATGTAAACAAATGTGGTGAAATCAATTTTACTTGGGGTAAAATTGGTCTTACATGGTGTACTTGGGTTCATCTAACGATAATGGGTTAGATGACCAAAAAATCGTGTAACAGATTGCCCCCCAACGTACGAGTGTTAGGAGCAATTCGTATGACCGAAGTACGTTGTAAGAACTTAAGCATTAGACAGTAAGATAGAAATGAAAGAGAGGAATGTAAGGTAATCTAAAGTGCTGGAGGACTAGACCCAGAGGAGATGAGACTTACAGGTGCAACAAGTCTCAAGTGTATGATGTGGTACCAATGTGAAAGGTGGCGGGGAAAGCATACCTATGCCTGCTGAGACAATATTACAAAGGATAAGGCACCTGGAAAACCACGAAACACAATAGTAAAGCCAGTGCTAGCCTAAACATGGGCCAGAAAACAAGAAGGATGAATCCCACATACATGTTATGCCTGGAATAATCGTCAGGACTTATACAATAGTTTTGTAGTACATGAGATATAAATACACCCAAATTCCCCATACAGATGGGGAAGGGCTCGCGAAATCATACCGACACGTGCAAATCGAAGAGGTGCTGCAAGCGACTGAGGCCGATATCATCAAAGGAGAGGAGCTGCATCAAGGGCTGGAATGAAGAAGTCATCCAGGTATGTGGGAGGCTACCTGTAGGGCCACCCCCTCATGAGGGTTGAGACATCTCACACACACCCAGTTATCACCAATAGCTGTTGCTGCATCACTGAACCATCAAGTGTGTAGATCGCGATCGGGTTGAAAAGAATCGAACCAAGGTACACTGCCCCCCTAGACCTGACTTCTGGAGTAAATGGGCTGATGTCAACAGAAGTAGGTCTGCCATAGGTGAGGTAGTAAGGGAATCTCAATTAAGGCACGCGAGAAAATAGTGGAGTGACGCACAAACGTAACTAAGGATGATGATGAAATGAGGGATGGTGCCAATGGGGACCATAAAAATCATGAGTACAAACTGGTAACTCATGACGGAAAATTATCATGAACGGAGATGGTTTTGTGGACAAAGTGGTGCCCCCCACTGAACTGTGGTGTAAGTGAGAAAATTCGATTTTAAGGGGATGTGAGGGAAGACTTCGTGGACAGCGGGTGTCCTGGTGAAGTAGCGAAATGTGAAAACAAATATATGCTGGCTATTTACAAGAAAATAAAACGTGAATTTCGAGCGGGAAATGCTATGGGTAATATTTCTTGAGATAGAGTGCATTGCGAGGATTAGGAAGGGGGTGGCCTTCAAAGTCCTCTAAAAGATAGGACCCCTTCCCAAGGTCTTTACTGATAATGTAAGGACCAAGCCATAGTGAGTCGAACTTCCCATGACCAGGGGTATCATGGGCCTGGTCATAGACTAGAACAAGGTCACCGTCATGAAATTGGCGAGGGTGTACTTTTTGTCATACTGAGCTTTGGTGTGCTTTTTGGATGCTTCAAGAGTTTGCAATGCAACAAGACGGTCTTCAAAGGCATGCTCGAATAGGATAAGTCATTTTTCTAGAGGTTGGGTATCAGGGAGGAGTTCGATTGCCAAGTGAAGGGAAGGGATTTCACACTCGATTGGTAGGACTGCCTCCTCACCAAAGACAAGGTGGAAAGGAGTGAAACCAGTGGCGGTTTTAACCGAAGTTCGATAAGCCCACAAAGTAGGGAAGAGCATAAGGTGCCAATTGTTTTTGTGCTTATTCACCGTTCTTTGAAACATGGTCTTAAGAATTTTGTTGACCGCTTCAACTTGGCCATTACCTTGGGGGTAATAGGAAGATGAATATTGGTGCTCAAAACCCAAGAGTGAGGATAGCTCATGCCAAATCTCAGCTTCGAAATGTCGGCCATGGTCAGAGACTAACTGTTTTGGAACTCCGAATCAAGTGATGACATGGTTAAAGGAAAAGAGGGTTGCGGTGGCTACCATATTGTTGAATGTCGGCATGGCTTCAGCCCATTTGGTGAAATAGTCAACTTTCACGATGATGTATTTGTGCTTACCGGCAGAGGGAGGTCAACATTCCATAAAGTCAATGGCCCATTTGGAAAAAGGGCCAGTTGTGATGACAGGATGGAGGGGAGCGGGAGGAGCTCGCACCTTGGGGGCGAAATGTTGGCAATTGGAGCAGTGTTTGATAGCTTCAATGCAATCACTGAAGAGAGAAGGCCAAAAATACCCGTTGCGCATGATTTTTTTGGCGGTGGCAAGGCTGGAAAGGTGGCCCCCGCAAGAACCACTATGGCAGGCATTGAGGACTTGTTCAGCTTCAGCGTGTGTGAGGCAACGACGAAGGATAGTAACTACTCCACGATGATAAAGGTCGTCGCCGATTAGAAGGTAGCGAGAGGCTTAGTGTCAGATGCGTCGTTGGGTAGCATGATCAAGATGAAGGGCGAACTTTTGGGTTTGCTAGTAATTAAGGATATCACCGTACCAAGGATCATCAATGGTGATGGCAAATAAATGTTCATCGGGAAGAGCATCATTAATAGGAGTGTCTGGCGTCCCGATAGGCAAATCGGAAATGAGTTCAGCTAGGGCTAAACCTTTCTTACTTTTTGGGGTGACAAATTCAAGGTCAATTTCTTGGAGAATAATGACCCAATGAGCGTACTTCCCACTGAGGATGCATCGAATCAGCAGGAAAGCCATGGGGTTGGAATCAGTCACAACCTTGGTGGAACACAAGAGCATATAATGACGTAGTTTTTGGACCGAGAACACAACAACTAGTGCTAACTTTTCTTCATCTGAGTAGGACACAGGTGGGCCAGCAAGGTTTTTATTGACATAATAGATCACATGCTCGAGGCCGTTATCATCTTCTTGAATAAGGACAGCAGCAACTGAATGGGTGGAAGCGGAGATGTAAAGGATGAAATCTCAGTCAAAGTCAGGATGACGGATCAAGGGGGCAGAGGTGAGAGCATGTTTGAGGGCATCAAAAGATTGTTGAGCGTAGGTATCCCAGACAAAAGAAGTGTGGGAGTGAAGAAGTCGAAGGAAATCATGTGCGGTGGTCGCATAGTCTGGAACAAATCGGTGAAGAAAACTAGCTTTGCCTTGGAGGCTTTGGAGTTGTCGTAAGGTTCGAGGAATAGGAAGTTCAAGAATGGCTTGAAATTTCAAAGGGTCAAGAGTTATCCCGTATTTAGATATGATGAAGCTGAGGAGACGACCAACGGGAACACAGAAGACACATTTCAAAGGGTTAAGATAGATGTTATACTTGCGACAGCGGAGGAAAATGGTACGCAGATCATGGAGGTGTTGTGCCCAATGTTTATAATGCGCAGTAAGGTCATCTAAATAGGCGAGAATAATATGAGCTAAGTCATGGAAACAATAAGACATGGCTCGTTGAAAAGTGGCACCACCGTTTTTAAGACCAAATGGCATGAATCGGCATGCAAAAGTGCCCCACGGACTAATGAACGCGGTTTTAAGTTGATCAGCATGACGGATAACGATTTGGTTGTATCCTGAGAAGCCATACATAAAGGATAAGACCTCGTGCCCCACACACTCATCAATGATTTGGTCAATAAATGGTGTGGGGAAGTTGTCTTTGCGACAAGCTTTGTTCAAATCGCGAAAGTCAGTGAAAACACGAATGGTGCCTTGTTTTTTGAGAACAAGAACTGGGTTGGACACCCAAGTGGTGTACTCAATGGGGTAAATAAAACCAGCATGCCGGAGCTTATCGATTTCAGCTTTGGTGGCTTCACGTCTAGATGGATGAATGGGTCTTAACTTTTGACGGACCGGAGTGGCGTCAGGCCATGTGTCGATGTGGTGTTCGACAATGGCCGGATCGAGTCCTGGCATTTTTGAGTAGGACCAGGTGAAAACATCAAAGAATTCTTTGAAGAGTTTTGTGTAGGCTTCAATTTCTTCCGGAGTGCAGTGGGCGCCCATGGTGATGTGTTCTTCGATACCTAGTTTTACATAAATGTCTATTTTGATGGTAGGGGAGATGTTAGCCATATTGCCTTCTTCGAAAGCGTCAGGGGCAGGGATGGGGTTTTTGAACCAATCAAATTTGTTGGGAATGAATTCTTTGGATTCGAGAGCATATTGGTCATGTGATTGATGTGGTAGGAAGTATGCACGATGGTGCATATCATCCCATGGAAAGTCAGGTTCGGTCATGGCTTCCATGATGTCTTCATCGGATTGGAAGAGGGGAATAGTGGATAACATAAGATGACCCGAAGAGGTAGAAACATGAGATATCTTATGTTGAGGGGAAAAGGCTTATGTTTGTGTTGATAGGAGAAGTGACAGCGGGGGTCAATAGATGGGTGGGTATGTGAAACAGCGGGGGACGGGGCTAAGGGGTTGGATGCCGGGGAACGCGGTGATGAGGCAAAGTAGGAAATAGTGGCGGAAGGTTTGGTCATGTCAGTATCAGGATAAGAAATGGTAATTAGGGTGGACGCGTGGTCGCGGGTTGAAAATGGAGGACGGGAAAGCGCAGCTTTGAATTGGCGGTAAGCAGCCAAAGAAGCTCGATACTCGTCAAGACGAGGGCAAAGGTGGGTATAATGCCCATGGAAGTTGCATTAAGAATAAGGGTGATTGGTGCACAAGTTTTTAAGTTTGGGAAGGGAACCAGGGAGGTTGACCTGGACCATGGGAATATCAGATTCTGGAAACGTTTCATTGACCATGGTTTTGAGGTGTGGTAATTCAGGATAGGTATGGGTGGCATGGCCGACAAAGTCACACAAGGAGCACTGGATGAGATGTTTTGGAAGGTGAGGAGGGGTGGAAGTTGTCAACGCTATCGTGTCCTTCGGTGCCCCCCTGCGAGATTTGCTATTGTTACTGGACATGGTTGTAACAGGAGGAGGTGTTGGGTGAGGAGACTGAGGTGTTGGAGCAGTGGAAGAGGTCATGGGTATTGGTTGAACCGGAGTCAAAGCAAGATACGGCTTGGGTTGACCAGGCAGGGTAGGGGCAGGGGGGCTTAGATACCAGACGGGTATACCAAAGGTCAAGTTGGGTAGGGAGAGGGTAGCCAATATAGGGATGGAAGAAGCTCTAGGAGGGGGAGTGAGGAAAGGAATATGACCAGCAGGAAAATGGCCAGGAGGGACAGGGCCGAGGGGATTGAAATCAGGCAGAATTGATCCAGTAGGGAGGGGAGATTCTGAAGGAAAAAGACTGGCTAGCGGGGGTGAAGGGCTATGAGCCGGAGGAGTTGGGAAAAGTTGAGGTTGCTGACTAGCCAAAGTGGGTTGTGTAAGGTCAGCCCAAGATGATTGCATCATGCAAACGCTTGCTAGGTTATGGTCAAAGAGGGTATGTGGGTCAAGAAAGGTGCCGAGCAAGGAGGAGTCTTTAAAGAGGCCGGGAGAGACATTGGGGCAAGACGTAGTGGCGGTGGAAATAGAGGGCTCAACAGAAATCTGAGATTTGGGGGTACGATACGATAACTGGTCAATGGTGACGATTTTTCCGTTATGTGGGAAGAACATCTTGTGGTAAACTGCGGATGGGATGGCAGACATGGCATAGGTGTAACTAATCCCTAAGAGGATGTTGTAGTCGAGAGGGGCGTTGATCACTTCAATGTTGACACACACAGTTTTTCCTGCAAGAGTAAGAGGATAGTGGCGGAAGAGGCCGACGGGCTGGGAAGCATGGCCATCCCACGCATGAAGGGTGATTATGGAAGGGGCCAACGAAGGATATCCGAGTTGTTTCCAAACTGAAGTGGACATGACACAGGTATATTCCCCCTCATCAATGATGCATCGAGTGATAGTGGCATTTTGGATTTGGACCGATATTTGGAAAGCAACAGACGTAGGAAGAGGGGGATGGTCAAGTTGACGGGGATCAAAAACAATTAACTGTTCATTGGTAGGGTCAACAACATCCAAAGAAATCTGAGCAGAGGTAGCATTTCGGCGTAATGGGCCCTTAGGAATTTGGGTATGAATCTTGGCGTTGGGTGGAGGAATTGGTAAGGGACCATTGGGTGTCGATAGAGGCGTAGTAGGGACCGAGGATGGAAACTCGGGGGTAGAAGGAATGGGAGACAGAGTTTGAAGGGAAGGATTGGCGGTGAGAGATTGGTCTGAGGCCATCATGAGAATCTGGTAATTAGAGGAAGCAGAAGGAGAAGGTTGAGTGGGTTCCGGGCCATGAGGTGATTGGGTGGCCATGAGTCCTTGTTGAGGGAAAGGATCGGGAAACATAGCAGGTTGAGAGGTAGTCGTATGGGAAGGAGAAGAGTGTTGTCCCTGCACAGTGGCCTGAGACTCCCACATGTGCCGCATTTGTGGTAACTGGGGACAATTGTGAGTGTAATGACCGTAAACACCACAACATGAACAACACTTATTGGTGCGAAGTGGCCTATCTTGCTTGGGCTAAGAGCTCTGAGGCTGGTCAGCAGTGTTAGAATCAAGACGGGAAGGATTGGGTCGATGATTACTGGAAGTGGAGGGATTGCCTTTCCTCTTTCGTTGTGAAGGAAGAGGAGGAGTTGCACCTGGCTGCGCAAATACGTGCCCTGGAAGGGGAAGTAACTGCGGCTGTGGGGGTGGAGGAGGCGAGGGTGCAAGAGGTCCAAATGCTGGAGGAGCTAGGACACCAGGTTGCGGATAAGGGTAAGGGTGAGAATGGGCAACATTGAGGTAAGAAGGAAAGTGGGTAAAAGGGGGAGGCATGCCAAATCCTGGATACATGTTAACAGGGGGGGGAGGGGCTGGAGGTGCTGGCCCCACCGGGAGGAAAACCATAGGGTGTAAGAGGTTGAGCAGAGGTATGAGACATGGCTCCGATGATACCGTCGGTAGAGTGAGAGGTCCCGGAGGTGTTAGTTCCCCCAGGCTTGGGGAGATCAGGAAGGACAATATAAACATAACCAGAATGGGCATAGATAAGGTCATATTTTAAGGCGATTTGAAGGGTGACTTCTTCGGTTTGGGGGAAATGGGAGGCGACATCTTTGCCAATGGGAGGTAAGAGAGAGCGAAGGAACCAATCCATGTAAACATGATCTTCAAAGGGGGGAGCACGGCATAAGCTTCGTCCTCGTTGCCACTCCTGGACATGAGCGGAGAGACGCGTTGAAGAGGATTGATGAAAGGAGGTCAATAGTTCAGTGCTAGTGTCGTATCGGAGAGGGAGCTGGAAACAAGACAAAAAGGCTTGGGAAATGGTTGCAAAAGTGGTATGGGAAGAGGTGGCTTGATCAACATACCATTTGGATGCTTCGCCGGTATGGGTGCGTTGGAATAAACGAAGACGAATGGAGTCATCGGTGATGGAATTAGAGGAGCACCACATGTGGAAATATCATATATGATTGGAGGGATCTTCACTAGCAAGGCCTTCGAACTTGGGAATGTCGGAGGGGAGCTTGGTTAGCAGAGTAGGCTAACTGACATCATGGTGGATAGGATCATTGATAAGTTGATTGTAGTCGGGGAGACTGAGGCCGACCATATATGAAAGTAATGGGGCCGTCGAGGTAGGTCCCGTAGCAATTCCACTAGAAGCGGACCCAGCTGTAGAACTAGGGTTAGGGCTAGGTCCAGAACTAGACATGGTGGAGGTAAAGGGGGGAGAACCAGAAGGACGGGGAGAACCCAAACAATCAGAGGAAGAGTTGGAGTGAGGACTCAGCGGAGGACTTACTCGATGACGACGGGAAGGAGGAAGTTGACCAACTGGAAACTGAGGGTGAAGGCCAAGAAGTCGCCGAGATAAACGCCTTGGAGGCGCAATGATGACGGGAAAAGGAGGGACTGACCAGGGTAGAAAGGTGCAAAAGAAAGACGCGACAAGGGCAAGGAGGTGCAGTGTTGATTAATTTTAGAGTCTTTTCTAGGCGGTGTTAACCAGGCTCTTCTTCACTTAGGGTCAGTGTGTGGCATGCGTTAATTTTAATTGATTAAACCCAGACGTTTTGAGAATAAAAGAAAGAGTGTGCTACGGAATGGAAAAGAAATATGTAGTAAATAATACTGAAAGAACAGAAAATTAGCAACTAAAAAGGTAGCAATCGAACCCAAGAAGGTGGGTTTCTCAAAACTAGTCTAGAAGGGGCAAAGCACGCTAACAAGAGACCAATAGATCTAAGGTCCGGAGGGACTGGGATCTAATGGAGAAATCTGCTGGAAAGTGGTGCAGAAAGCAGCAAAGAGGCAGGGGCAAGGTTGCTGCTAGGAAATAGGAGATCAGCTAAAAAGAGGGGGTCAAAGGGGTGACCCTAGAGATGAACCCAAACAAAGTGAAAGGCAGTGTATAGAAGGGGAAGAAAAGCTGACCTGTGAGGATCTGAACAAGAGGTATCAGATCTGAAATAAGGCTGAAACTTCTAGAAATTCAGACGTCTGAAAATAACAACAAACTCTCCCACAAAAAGTGGAGGGAACTAAAGCCCTAAGGGGCAAGAGTCCCACTTAGGTGAGTGAAATAGATTAGCAATAGGTCTGAACAGGTGGAGACAGAGGCTGGAAAACCCTGACAGAAGCTTCAGTGAAACCCAGAAAAAGGGCTGGCGAATTGCAGAAAAAATTGCAGGTCACAGATTTGGGCCTGTTTTCAGGCCAGGTCACAGATTTAGGGCAGAAAAGTGCGACCTCAAGGCCAGGTCGCACTTTTTTGGCCGATAAGTGCAACCTGCAGATCCGAGTCTAGAGGCGGCAGATTTCAGAAAATTTTGTTGTCTCAGCAGTAGCTGATGTCAGTCACCTGCACAAAAAGGCCAGAAACACACGGAAGTTAGAAATTTGAATGTTTGAGGGTTTTAGAGGGAAAAACTAGCATAAAAATGGGAAAAAATAAAAAATGGAAGAGAAACCCTAGGGTCTCAAACAACTGGATATGCAGGAAGATAGAAAACGACAGTGGTCGCAAAAGAAAATCTGTGTGGAGTCGCCAATTGTTAGTATGATTCTTTCGTCGTAAAAGATCACTTTAGCTATGCATATCAAGTAGCCCTAACATCAAGTATGGCTGCAAAATATCTTTAAGTTTGCTGCATAAAATTAGACCTAAGCATAAAAGATATTAAACAGATAAAATGTAAAATGGCTCCATGCATCCAATGAATAAGACAAGAACAATGTATAAAAAGAATCTTATATTATATTAAAGAATGGGGCATCTGAGAGGAAAACAAGAAAGGTGTTTTCCAGCTCTCCTCAGTGGGATGGGTTCTTGGAAGTCCTTAGTGTTTCAGATCTAAAATTCCTCTCTTTGGTTAATGTGGAAAACCCTAACAAACATGGAACTAAATGGGAGTTCAAAATGCAAACAAATGAAATTGGTGACCAAGAGTATATCTAGTGTGATCTAATGCCATGGAGGTGACTAATGAATGGGGAAAACCCTCCTATTTATAAAAAAATATTGGGGTGTTCTAGAACTCGGTGCATGAATAAAATATTATTAATCAAATTCTAGAATCACCCTTTAGGAGTATTTTATTATATTTGTTGGAGGGAAAAGGGCTTTTGACTTGGGTCAATTCCTTTATTTATAAATAAAAAATAAATAAATGATTTATTTATTATTTTAAGGGAGATGAGGGGAATATAATTAAATAAATAATGGTTTATTTAATTATTTATATGTGATTTAGTCAATTTAATTAAGAATATTATTTAAATAACATTTAAATAACTTATTTTTAGGAAAATAATAAAAATAATGATTACTTAATTTATTACCTTGTTTTAAGTTAAATACATCAGGAAATGTGAAAATACCAGAAAAGAAATGCATTGGGGTAAAATTGGTCTTACATGGTGTACTTGGGTTCATCTAACGATAATGGGTTAGATGACCAAAAAATGGTGTAACATTAGTTACACCCATCTAGAGCTAAAGAAATCAAACAATATATATAAAATATTCATAAAGCCGGATTCATCTACACAATTTCTTACACGTCTTGGGTTTCTGTAATATTCCAAATCTAAAGTAGCACAGCAAGCCTTCTGAATTAATGCACTCTTGGGATATTGATGCAAAGAAATGACCCTTGGATCCCTTATATCAGTAGATCTGGATTCTAGATCCAAAAGGGGAGCAAAAACAAATCAAACTAGGTGTGGTAAACAGATCTCCCATAACCTAGTCTAGTTGAAAAACAACATACAAGAGGGGCTGCAACTACGTACAACAAACTGCTTCAGAAATAATGAAGCCTTGGACAGTATGAGAAGGAGACCATAAAATATTATTAACTTCTGACTATACAGCAGAAAATCATACTTACAATGAAGCTCTTTCAATATACAGTAGAATACAAGAGACAATAGAGCAAGAAATCTTCAGAAAAGAATTCTGCAACACATATATAAACTGCAAAATGGCTTAAAAATGTTATTTTGAGCAGCTAAAACAGCTGAATATTACAACTCATATCTAGTATAGATCTTTGGACAAAACATCAGATCCATTTCAGATCTGGAAACTAGAAAGTCTTATTTAGAAGATCCCCTTGGGGTTTTGACCAAATCATGCATTACAAAGAGTAGATCTCAGTTTTAAGTTGCAGATCTGCAAAATTCTTCAGAATTTTCTGAAGATGAATTTACATTAAAATATTTCAGATCTAAAGATAGCATGGATCAGCAAGCTAATCTATGGATCGCCAAAGTGAAAGGGAGATCCTAGCACCAGAGATCTCTGATCAAAAATGGGGTCAAAACACCCTGCAAACCCTCCCCTAAAAATAACGCAGTTCCTTAATGAAAAATGTGTTGTAGCTTGAAAAAAATAGAGGGCCTGATGCCAAGATACAAATCTGAAGCTCAAATCAGTGGATTCACTCTTCCAAGACATTAAAAGACACACTCACTGAGAAGAGGCTCCAATACAAGCTAGATCTAAGAAGATCTAGAATTCCACTTGATGCAGCTTACAAAAGCAAGAAAACCCTCACTAGATTTGCGCTGCAGTTGGAAGCAGAGCTTGGCCCAAAGCCTGATAGTGGATCAAATCAGTAAGACTCCTCCAAGAATCCTCAATGGAAGAGGTGAAATCTCTACATTAGAACTCCAAGTGCTAAGCATCACAATTCTCCACTAAACAGTAGAGAATAGTATTCATCTAAACAGACAAGATACTCAGAAATATAGACAATCAACAACCTTCTCTTGTTTCCTTCCCCTTCCTTTTATAAGATGAAAGCATTTGCAAACCCTAAACCACCTTGATGAGTTAGCTCCTTTCACATGAGTGACCTCCTTCTAGAACTGCACTATCCCTTTATGAGGTACATTGAATCTAGATAGCACTGTAGATTTGGTCAAGGTTGACCCAGTTTCATAGCTCAAACCCGTTTCACATCTGTAAGTGACTTATTTACATGGCCTTGATTTATCCTTGTTCACATGGGCATTGATTTATTCAGTCTTTTCAGGAGTTTTTCATGTCCTCCTTTATTCATTTATTCATGCAACAGAAAGTAAAACAAAAATGAATATTACTCTTAGCTTAGGCTAAGTAGGAATATTACAGTCCTCCCCTCCAAAATGTTGCTTGTCCTCAAGCAACTGATAGGGTAAGAGCGGTAGTAATTCTCCTCCTCCATTGATTTCATCATCAATGATCAAGTCCTCATCATAAGCCAAGTGCTCATCAAGCCAATACATCAGGAATTGTTCCTCCAAGGTCAACATAATATGTGCATAGTCCATCCCACCAGGAGTGAAAAACTCAACATAAATAAACATGGCTGGAGCAATGATCCATCTATAACATGTATCATGAGGTAGAGGTACAAGTTCCAAACCATGTGGTACATATAAACTGCTCATCCTCCCTCCATACAATCCAATAAACAATACAACTATATCATCCAAGTATGGAAGCAAGACTACATATATGCAAATAGAGATCTGAGCTTGAGGAGGTGGGTCAAAATCCCACATGTGATGCCAGTGCAGTGCATCACCTGCCTGCATTAGATCAAGGTCTAGTAAGTGACATTCCCACCACACATTTTCTGCATGAGTCATCTTAACATGGCTGGAGATGTTAGATAAGTTTGGTTCCTTTGGAAAGCACCCATCATGAGAAGGAATCTCCCTTTGCACAATAAGGGAGTGGCCAAGTTCAACATCTCTGTTGGCCCACCAAAAATCATGAGATCTGCATGATCTCTGACCCCCTTTAGGAGTCATAGCCTGCAAAAACATGGCAAAAGAATGTTATAAATTAGAAAATACAACTTTCTTGGCATGATCAGATCCTTTGCCATCATAGTCCTTCATACACATGGAGTTGTGCATGAGCATTTCCCTCCTCTCAAGCAAAGGAATAACTGGCTGATATGACTCTTGCAAAGAGTCATTGGCTTACCCAAACCTCCATATATAATGCACTCTTGAAAGTGTTGATGCAATTCCTCTCTCATGCCTTCCCAATCAAAGCTCCTCATGATCAGGGTATAGAACTTCATTGAATGCATATGGCTGAGGAAGAATTCTTCATGTGCCCCTTATAGTATCTTCTTCTTGAGCTTGGAAGCTCAAGACAAGAAGACATTACCATGATAATAGATGACTCCCCCTTGGACTAAGTAGCCCTCTTCTTGTTTCATGTCATCTAGTATCATACATGTGTGGAGATCTTTGGAATACTCTACAAGTAGTTGAGATCTCCAATACAAATCCATAGTTTTCAACAATGACAGCATTGATGATCCATCCATGGAATTGCTTGTCATGTTGCTGACCTCATTTTCTACTTTTATCATGTCTAATTTTTTTGTTGGAAGGCTAATCCTCCCATTCTTCTCCTCCCACAATGCAGATTCAGAAAAGAGAGAGGGTGATAGTGATGCAGGAAAAATACCCCCCTCATTCTTTAGTTGTCCCGAGACCTCCAGCGTTGTAACTTGGTCTCTCATTGCTCCAATCCCTCTTGGATATAGATTTGGAGCAGCACTTTGTGAGGCCTCCCCCACAATATCTGAATCTGGTGGCATCCCAGGTGGCTTACCACTAGAGAGGAATGTCCCTTGCAGCATTCTCATGAACATGAGAGAAGGGACTGTGAGATCCCTTCTTCCACTATGCAAATCCATCTCTGTTGTTTTTGTGGAAGCACTAGGTGATGGATATGTGTGCATGCCTTGAATCATTTGTGGTTTCCAACTCTTCAAGTCCACCCACTCCATCTGCAAAGCTTTCCAATCAGTGGTGACCTTCCCTAAAGTAATCAACCATTGGACAACCAGAATGATATTGGTTTCTGGTATGTCAACTACAAAGAAGTGATCCACCAGAGTGTAGGATCCCATAGTGACTGAGAGTGAGTGAACATATTGCATGCATTTGATGGTTCTATCTCCTAGCACCAAAACAAATAATCCCTCAAAATTATTAGTGGGGATTTCTCTCCTCTGGACAAGATGAGCATCAATAAATTTGTGGGTTGTCCCACTATCAATCAACATAGATACCCTCTGATTCATGATTGAACCTTGTACTCTTAGGGTCAAGTACTTAGGCACTCCTCTCAAATATGCAAGAGTCCCACTTATTGGAGCAAAGGCTCCATCACCATCTTCGAATGGTGTTGGCTCTTCTTCAACATTATCAGCGTTGTGACTCCTCCTAGGTTCATCATCTTCATCTTCCTCCTCAAAATATGAGAAGACTTCTATGTAGTGTTCTTTCCCACCATCACATCTATGTCCTGGTGCCCATGACTCTTGGCAAGTGAAACACAATCTCTTCTTTCTCAACTCCCTCCTGAGTTCAATATCAAGAGGCTTCTTGAATGAGATCTCCTTGGAAGGAGTAGCTTTTTCTCCCTTTCCTTTAGAAAGCTGAGGGGCCTTGCTTTGGAAAGTTTTCTTTGCTTTTGGCAAGGAATCTTGAAGATCGCTTGCCCTCTCAATGGAATCATGCAAAGTGATGGGCTTCGTAGATTTAACCAACCCATGCAAAGGTTCCTCCAGGCCATCGATGAACATGTACACCCTCCTTGCTGCAGACAAATCAGGAACCATGACAGATAATCTCAGAAACTTAGAGATATAAGTTTCTGCATTCCTTTATAGCTTCAGCTTTGTAAGGCTTATGAAGGATGCTTCTAGATCCTTCCTATCAAACCTCTCCATCAGTCTTCTAGTAAACTCAGAATAGGTAGTGACATTGGTATGTCCCAATGTAGACAACCCATGGAACCACCAATTGTGTGCTTCACCTTCAAAGTGCAGCGCTGCAATCTTGATGGCTTCAATCTCAGGGACTTTGTTCAACTAAAATTAAATATCCAGCTTCTCTACCCATGCCTTGGCAGAACTGGAGGATGATCCATCAAACTTGGGCAAAAATAATCTGCCCATAGAGTGGTGTCTATCATTATTATGAAAGAACCCACCATCTCTATACTACTGCCTTAGTCTTCCTCTGTCCCTGAGGTGAATTTTTTTTTGGAAACTCAAGTGGTCTCTAAACCTCTGATTCTCAGACTCATATTCAAAAAATTAGTCTTCAAGGGAAGCTTTCTCTTGTGGTCCTTCATTCAACATATCCAAGAAGGTAGGCATAGTGGAGCATTGTGGAGCTTGTCGCTGGTTCATTGGTTGACCAGTCTAGTGATGAGACATGTCAGAGCTCTCCCCCAGATGAAACCTCCCAGGAGATTCCCTCATCCTGTCCATCCTCATCTCTTTGATCTCTTTGGAAATATCTTGCATGGCCACCAAATTAGTTCTTGCAAACTCTTCTCCTTCTTTATCACTTGCAGTCTCAGGGGCTTTACCCTTGTCTTGATCATAAGTAGTGTAATCATACTTCTTGTGACTTCTGTTATGATATTTCTTCTTTCTCTTAGTAAGAGTTTCATCTTCTTCTAAATGTAACATGTTTTTTGTTCTCCAATGAAAGCATAGGTTGTGCCAAGAAAGGAGCTATGATACCACTGTAATATTCCAAATTTGGAATAACATAACAAGCCTACTAAAATAAAACACTCCTGGGAGATTGATGCACAAAAATGAGTTTACAGCCCTTTGATCCCTTAGATTATCAGATCTAGAATCTAGATACAAAAGGGGAGCAACAAAAAATGAAACTAGGTGTGGTAAACAAATCTCCCACCACCTAGTCTAGCTGAAAAAAACCCTGCAAGAGGGGTTACAGCTATGCAAAAAAAACAGCTTAAGAAATAACACAATCTTAGACAATATGAGCAGGAGGCCATAAAATATGATTAACTTATGAGTGTACAGTAGAAAATAATAATTAAAATTAAGATCTTTCAATATACAATAGAATACAAGAGACAATAGAGTAAGAAATCTTCAGAAAAGAAGGCTGCAACAAATATATAAACTGCAAAATGGCTTAATAGCATCATTTTGAGGAGCTACAGTAGCTGAATATTATAAATCAGATCTAGAACAGATATGTGGACAAAACATCAGATCCATTTTAGATCTGGAAACTAGAAAGTCTTATTTACAAGATCCCCTTGGGGTTTTGACCAAATCATGCATTACAAAGAGTAGATCTGAGTTTTAAGTTGCAGATCTACAAAATGCTTCAGAAATTTTTGAAGATGACTTTACATTAAAATAGATGAGATCTAAACAAAATATGGATCATCAAGCTAATCCATAGATCACCAAAGTGAAAGGAAAAGCCCAACACCAAAGATCTCTCATCTAAAATGGGGTCAAAACACCCTGCAAACCGTCCCCTTAAAATAACACAATTCCTCAATGAGAACTAAACTGTAGCTTGAATAACATAGATGGCCTAATGCTAAGATACAAATCTGAAGCTCAAATCAGTGGATGCGGTCTTCCAGGAGGTTAAAAGACACACTCACTGAGAAGAGGCTCCAATACAAGCTAGATCTAAGAAAATCTAGAATTCCACTTGCTGCAGCTTACAAAAGTAAGCAAACCCTCACTAGATCTGCGCTGAAGCTGGAAGTAGAGATTGGACTAAATCCTGATAGTGCATCAAATCAGCAAGACTCCTCCAATAATCCTCAATGGAAGAGGTGAAATCCTTGCATAGGAACTCCAAGTGCTAAGCAGCACAATTCTCCACTAAACAATAGAGAATAGTATTTGTCTAAACAGAAAAGATACTTAGAAATATAGACAATCAACAACCTTCTCTTGCTGCCTTCCCCTTCCTTTTATAAGATGAAAGCCTTTGCAAACCCTAAACCACCTTGATGATTTAGCTCCTTCAACATGAGGGGCCTCCTTCTAGAACTGCACTGTCCCTTTATGAGGTACATTGAATCTAGACAGTGTTTTAGATTTGGTCAAGGTTGACCCAGTCTCATAGCTCAAACCCATTTCACATCTGCAAGTGATTTATTTACATGGCCCTGATTTATCGTTGTTCACATGGGCATTGATTTATTCAATCTTTTCAGTAGTTTTACATGTCCTCCTTTATTCATTTATTCATGCAACAGAAAGTAAAACAAAAATGAATATTCCTCTTAGCTTAGGCTAATTAGGAATATTACAGTTTCCAACCCTGTATCCGTCACGAAAAAATAGGGCATCATTTGAACCTATAACAATTTTTGAGACATCGAAAAATCTTGTCACAAAGACAACTACCCCCCTCCATTCATCGACCAAGTCATCGATAATTGTACCAGTCATGAGTCCTTATCCTTCATGGATGAATTATCAGGGTACAATCAAATTTAGATTTGACATACAGATCGGTACAAGACTGCATTCACTACCCCTTGGGGCACTTTTTCATACCAAGTTATGTCATTCGGTCTTAGAAACGCTGGCATCACTTTTTATCGAGCCATGAACTATATCTTCCATGGCTTGGCTCATCTCATTCTGGCCTATTTGGACGACCTCACTGTATGATCCAAGAAGCAAGCTGACCATTTGGAAGATTTGTGTTTGGTATTTCAATGATGTCGGAAATACAACCTATGCTTGAACCCTCGCAAGTGTGTCTTCTGCATTAACACAGGTAGACTATTAGAATTCATAGTATCCAATCAGGGAATTAGAGTCAGCCCCCTCAAGGTCTAGGGAATCAAAGAGGTATGACCACCCAAAAAATTAAATCAACTTCAAAGTCTGCAAGGTAAGTCCAACATATTACGACACTTTTTCCTTGACTATGCCACTTCCACACAGGGCTTCCTACATCTTCTCCTTCAGGAAATTCATTTCAAATGGGATGATCAGGCTCAAAAGTCATTTAAGGAACTAAAAACACCTTTTCTTCACCCCCCTTGATCTGCCCACCCAATTACAACAAAGACCCTTATATTTATCTGCATTAGATATAACCATCGCTAGGGTGCTGGTCCAGGACGGACCAAAAAAAAGAAGAGAAAATAATTCATTATGTAAGAAAGAACCTAGCTGAGCCTTCCTTGAGGCATGAGCTAGAATAAAACACAGCCCTAGACATAGTACACATAGTACAAAAGCTTCATCATTACATCATCCTCAAGACCACAACAGTCATAGAAACTATCAACCCCATGTGATATTTTCTAACCCACTACATGATGAACCATAAGAACACCCGATGGATAGTTATATTGCAGAAATTTAACCTCTAGTTTAGCTCCCCCAAGAGAATAAAAGCACTCATATTGCCTGAGCTCATCATTGGTCTCCCTAATGAAACTCAAGGATCCCCCGTGAATGACTCACAACTTGATGAACATTTGTTCTTAGTAATGATTGAGGACCCTTGGTATGAGGACATCCTTCTTTTTCTACAAACCCAAAATTTCAAACCCTAGCTCACCCATGACTACCAAAGGTGTATATGCCATCAGGCCCCTTGATACCTCTTAATGGGGGATGTCCTTTATCAATGAGGCATCGACACCATTTTACATCAATGCCTCACTCACGACCAAGCTGAGTAGGCCCTAAATGACTGCCATAGTGGGGCTTGTGGTGGCCATCTCGTCGGTATGGCCACCTCCCAACAATTCTTACGTTTTAGTTATCTTTGGACCACCCTATTTCATGATTGCATACAAGCATTCAAAAGGCGCAAGCGATGCCAACGCTACACTCATATGGCAAGAGCCCCTCCATCTCTCGTGCACCTAGTGATCATAGCAAGCCCCTTATGAAAATGGAGCATCGACTTTGTGACTTGCAACCACACGTCATCAGGAAACCACAAATACATCATATTAGTCATCGACTATTTCACCAAATGGGAAGATTCCATGCTCACATAAAACAACACCACAAAAACTACAGCTCGATTTTTCTTCAACCATTTCATCACATGGTTTGGTGTGCCCCAGGATTTATTATCCGACCATGGAAATAATTTCGAGAATGAAATATTTGAGGAGCTGTCCTAGCACCTTGGTTTTATGTACGAGTTTGCATCACCATACTACCTCGATTCCAATGGTCAGGTATAGGATATCAACAAAGTACTCAAAATACTATAACAGTGCATGGTAAAAACCCACAAAACTAACTAGCACCATATGGAGTTTTCAACCTTATGGGAATACGGCACAACAGTCCAGTCCTCAACATGGTTTACACCTTTCTAGTTGGTATACAGAGTGGATTTTGTGCTTCCCATTGAACTCTAAATCTCCAACTTACACGCATCCATAGATCTCCTCGTTGATACTCAACCCTTAGAGAAACGGTTGTTGCAATTAGAACTCGTCGATGAAAGCTGGTGAGAATTTATCCAACACAATGGAACTCACAAGAAAAGAGTGAAAGCATCACTCGACCGCATCATCATCCCTCCTTCATTCTATGAAGGGGAGCTAGTCCTTTGCTATGATGTTCCAAAAGAAGCCGTAGGACCTGGGAAGTTTGAAACATTATGGTTCAAGGGTCCTTAAATTATCAAACACTATCTCCTCAAAGGAGCATACATTTTTTTAGAGCCCGATAGTGCATGCCTCACCAACCCTTTAAATGGGCTCTACCTTAGGATATTTCACCCATAATGCGGAAAGCCTCAATACCCTAGAGTAAAAATGTTTGTAAAATCATTTTTTTATGATGATCACAATCATCATGGACTTGTTCTAAAAACCATGCTCTTGTGTCACATATGGATTTTCTGTCCGTCTACTATTTTGGATTCGCTGATGGAGCCTTTTGATGGTCACAAAATTTAGTTGTCCCTACCTGGGCCATATACTCTCTTGACCGATCACCATTCCTTGCCAATGGAGTGTGTTTTGGGTTAGCCACATACAATCAACTAGCATATGATGTAGTCATTAGACTTTTGAGTACTTCCTCCAACCAAGGAATCATCCATTTACATGTTTTTCTCAATTCTCAATTATAGGTATCATAGTTAAACCAATCCTTTCAAGTATGAGATTCATGCCTGTTTACAAGGTACCTTCATGCACGATGGTTGGTTTTCCACTTTGATCACATTACATTTACACATATACCAAGAGATAAAATTTAGGTAGTCGATCACATAGATAACCATATCCTAGACTAGAATGCATCTCATATAAACCATCAACCATTAATAACAATACCATCATAAGCAAAGATACCATCATCACAATAAAATCCATCATAATAAAATCATCATACAAATAACCATAGACACACTATAAGAGTCACCAAAAAATACATCTCACGTGTATTGATTAAAAAATATGTGTCCCAGTTGTTATCACTCAGGCCTTCCTTGAAGTTGTAAGAAAAGGAAAGAAACCCGAGGTAACCACTAACCAACCTTCAGATATAGAATCTAGCCAATCTGTATCGAGAGAGGGCTCTCTCTTTAAAATTTAGCTTTGTTCTTAGAAAATATTAGGCTAGTTATAAGTCCAGAGGTTTTGTTTGAATTTGAATGGTGGAATCCACCAACTGAGGGAAAGATTGAGTATTTTAGGCCATTGGGCTATGGAGTCGAAAAGGTGGCTTTACTGGATTAAGTTTTTACACAAAAGATGGCTTTGCAGGGCAAGATAACCAAAACAAAGAACAATTTTGGATATTAAAGTGAATGGATTGGATTTTTAAAGAGATGAAAGGCAATTAAGAATCTTTCAACATGTTTAAATAAAGGGAAATGAGTGATTATCAATAAAGAGCAATTAAGAATTCTTTACTAAGTAATCAAATTCTTAAACTAGAGAAACAAGAGCAATTAAGAATTCATTGTTTATAACCGGTTTAGAAGAAAACATTTCGAATAATAACAACTGAAATCAGAGTAAACTTAAGTTTTTTCTTATTTAATCATTTTTTTTAATTATTCAGAAATGAAACACAGTGATATAATAAACATATATAAAACTTAAAACACAGGATAGAAATGACTTATTGAACTGTAGTCTGACACATGAATCCTGCAAAAAGTCTTGAGCTTCAATTCATCATCCAGCAAACCACGAAGAAATTTCTCCAAAAATTACTTTATTCCAAAAGTCAATGTTACAGCAAAGTAGAAGAATCCACCCTCAATACTTCCAAGAGTGAAGTAGTTATACAAATTCTGAACTAAAATATCTTGGAAAAATATCAAGATTAGTTCACAAATCTCTCCAACTATTTTACATAAATAGAACTTAAGTAAAGGAAACTCAAAATAATGCATCTATTTGGAACTATTTTGTATGGATAGGTGATGAAAAATATGATAATTCGAATTTCATCCAACTCTTAGTTGATGATGAGGCATCCAAGTCACTAACTGCTTCCTTTCTTTGTGCAATTCGGCTCCAACAATTCTGCAAATTTGGGGTCCAATGAGACCTTTGTATATCTCAATCCGTAATATATATGTTAAACTTGAAAGAGGTTATTGTATATTAATATTTTTGTGAGATAAACCTCTTTTTGTTTCCCAAAATTCCGCTCCAGCTGTGCACAAAAGGCTCTTCAAACATATGTGTAAAACAGAGTTTTACAGAGTCTGAAACATAGCCTGTAAATATGTGCATGTATCTCTCATTATGAAATCACTGTGAAAAAAGTGAGATAGGTTTTTGTAGATATGTCTCTTAGTAACAAAAACCTCCTTCATTTTTGTATGATGTATTTTTTATTTACCACAATCTTCTCTGAAAAATGATGACTTAACTGGTATTTTCTGCAAAAAGTGCTTTCCATAATTGTTTAATAATTCCAAAACCATAATATCTGTTAGAAAAGTGAGAGAGGTTGTTGTAGAGGGTCCTCTTAAGAACATAAAACTCCTTCATTTTTTCAAAATTCATCTTGGATTGATCACAATAAGTTTTGCAAAACAATGACTAAAACATTAAATTTCTGCAAAAATGTTCCTTCTTGTTGTGTTTTTCATCTTTTCACTTTTTTGTTCTTTTAACTGTTTTACTTTCACTTTAGATAAACTTCAATTTTGGTGAAATTATTTTCATCTCTTTTTACCATTTTACTGCCTCTGTAATTAATTTTACTGTTTTACCTTTGACTGCTCTGTAAATTCATTTTAACTTTCATTCTGACTTTTACCTAACACACTTTAACCACTGATACTCTTTAGCTGTTATGCTTTCTAACCTCTGTTTGAATAGATTTGATAACACTCTTAGAGTAAACAAGTCTTATGACTAGTATTAAGACAGTTTATCCAAGGATGTGGTCTTCTGATTACCTGTAAAAAAAAACAAATTGTTAAGAAAGCATTGGTTTGCAGGGGAGGTCGGAAAGGTTTCATTTGATTTTGAGATGTCTGTGGAGTGAATCTAGAATTATTCTTAGGAGGTAAACCATGCTCGAATTGGTTAACAGAGGCTTCAGGTGGCGCAGCTGGGTTACAAAGGGTTTTACTGCACAATCAAGTGAAAATGAGCAACACTAGGGTGTTTGTGTTTAAACGGGTAAACGGTTGATATTGGCGAGTAAGCTTTGAATGAAAAGTGATTTGAACAGGTACTGGTTGAGGCGGAAGAACGCTGGAATACTGTTCTTGCAGTGGTCTTCAGAAAAATTTAGTTAATGGCACTTGACAGTCGATTTTTTGAAATTCTTTGCATGGAGGGCGAAGTCGTTTAAAAGAAAAAATGAAAAAGATGCAGGTTGTTTGGTTTTATTTGCAAAGTTTAATGGGGTGGCGGGAATTTTAATAAATGACATACGCATGTATGGGAGGTGAGTCACGGGGGGAAGGTGGTAAGCGGTTTTTTCCGCACCACTTTTGAGGGAAGGCAGTTTAGGGCGGAGAGGTAGCGAATCCATAGAACACACGACACGTGGCCAGGGTACTATTTGAAAACCACTGGCATTTCGCGCATTAATGCTCGGATCGGGGATGGCCAGCGGAATTAACGACAACCGTCGATCTTGGAGCGACCGATCGAATGGTGGACGGGACAGGGAGATGACGAGGATTTAATGGCGCGGGCCCGACGTGATTTATTACGAATTAATCATTTCGGGAGCATTTTGATTGGCGGAGATCGGTTATTAACTAATCATAAGGATTAATTAATCCCTTGTACAGTGGATGGTCGGGGGTGAAAAATACATGCGAGATGGGTTACTTTCGAAGTTTAGTTTAAATTAAAATTTGGGTTTTTTCGTTTTAAACACATATCCAATATGTTTAAACGTTTTTTCATATATTTTTTATTATATGATAAATAAACCAGCATGATTGACTTACCATAGGGGCGGGAATATTTATAATGATATATTTTAACCAAAGGGCTTATATAGTGGGTTTTTTTATTTGAATGAATGGGAAATAAATACTTTGGTTAAAATCGTAATACATGGGTTTTTTAGGATATTTAGATAAAAGGAGTTATATATAATAGGATAAGGTCATTTCTATAAGGATTTAATATATAAATTAGAGTTAATATGACAAGGGAACAATGTAAACTCAAAATACTTAAATATAACGAAGAAAGTGAAGATTCAAAATTAAATGGAAATATTATACTTTTATCACTTAGACTTAGAATAAAAAGTGATTTTGAGGGCTTTTCATGAAATATTGAAAAGGTTTTGAGAGGTGAATGAATGTGATAGTAGATGATTTCAAGTACTTAGGTCTTTTCAATTATTGGGCCGAGGGTCCAGTCCCTCCAAAAGTCAAGGAAATGCCTTGAGCCCCTTTAATCTTCAAATACCTTAGTGCTTAGGGAAATTAGTGAAATGTTTAGGGAAAATGAGAGGGGAAGTTCATAATTTGACTTTGCTCTGTTCTGAACTTTTTCCAATGTAGTATCTGCCTTTGCACTTGTGATGAAAGTAAAATTGAACACATTTAGAACCATCATTCATCACATGTAATTCTGCGACAACATCTACCTGCCCTACCTACTTTACTCTACTATTTTTTCTTCTTTATTAGGGTGCACTTAGACTGGCAAACCCTTATCAATCTTCTTTTTCTTTTACATGAAAAACCTATCTAAGTATACACTTATTACATCCAAGGGCTCAGATTAAACTGTTGAGCACCTTTTATTAACTCTACCTATCTACTTATTTTCCAAGATTAAACTGTTTTCCCAGATATTTATTCTCTATTCTACAGCATGAAATTGAAAAATGAATGAGTCAAGTTTAAATAGTTTGACTCTTCATAAATTGTGGCAAAATTTTGACAAACTGCACACAATTTTGTTTATTACATCAGAGCAAAAAGTAGTTTCATTTAGACTTGCACACTTTCCTTGGCCTTTCTTTAGATGGGGTTCATTTTCTTTCACTTTTTTTGGCCAATTTTATTTTTTCACCCTTTGATTTTCTTTTAGGGTATACCCTCTTTACATTTTTTTAATTTTTTGATTTTTTAAGAATATGTAACACCTTTGCAACAAGAAAAAGGTTTGAACATATTACATAGTTCAACAAATCAATCATGAAAAATGACACCTATTGGTATAGGAGTCTAACACCAGTATACATCAAAACAAACCCGGTGACTATTAAGTCAACCAAAAAACACATATCACCAATATATGGAATCATCCTCATAACGGGTGCTTTCCATGATCATACATCATATCTAGGGATGAGCCCCGCTAGGTGGCTCCTCTGGGCCCACGTGAGCACTTAGCACAAGTCTCGAAGCTACAGGTTTTGTAGCAAGTGCTGTTGAGGGAAAAGATGGGCGATGTGCCCTCTCACAGTCCATCACTGTCTCTAACCATATGTTGGCCAAGTTATCAAAACCCCTGATCGAAAAACCATGAGTCAACCTCTCTAGTCAACTCCAAGAATCCTTTTAATCATGAAAACACGCATTTGGAGCCTCAGCCTGAGCTGCAGCATCTGTCACCTGAGCGTCAACCACAGCCAACTGAGCCTCAACATCCACTGCTGGGGAATTTTTCGCCAACATCCAAGTCACTGATGTAGCCATATGGCCGCAAATCCAAATTTGCAAAACTAAGACTCAGTCTTCTCAAAAACTCGAGGGTAGATTCATAATTCTATAAGAATATTTATAAACCCAAATTTTAATAATTATAAGATTTCATAGAATCTTGTATTATAAAGTGGTTCTCAGGTGTATGACTCATATAATAAATTTTTACCTTTATACTATGATTGCCTTAGCTACCTTACCTAATGCATACTTTGAATCACACTTTCGAAAAATTACCCTCATCGCGCATCGGCTCGCAAACTATATTACACAGATCACAGATTATGCGATATCTCAATGCATATCTATTTGCAAATCGCCGCTTATATCACCTCGCACCTCAGGAAATATACCATTTTACACATCGCTCTTTGGCTTGTCGCACATATAATTTTGTCGCTCTTCACAATTTTATACTTATCGCACATCACAGATTTATACTTTCCTTCTTTAAATGTTATGACATATCTCAAGCGCTCTACTATATGCACATAATTGCTCTGCCTGACATGTGTCCTTGTCACAACTTCTCAACTTACCTCTTCGTAACATAATTCATTTACTTTGTGAAGCACATCCCCAATTAATCTTGCGATGCGATTTGGGTCATCGATATTTTGCCCGGTCTTTGCGATGGAATCCTCATCATCCATTTAGCCTTCAACATTTTCAAAGCTATGCAATACCCAATTCAATACGCAGAGTCTCAACACTCCATGACAACCATCAATTCAGATCCTACTCTGCTATTCGATCTGACTCTTCCTTTAGAAAACTTCTAAGAGTTTTATCAAAATTGATTTCTTCTGTTTGTCAATTTTCGTTGCTTCTACAAGCCCATTTCCTTCACGCCATCCTTCTTGAGATTTCTTAGATTCATTCACTCAGGTCTTTGATGATAATGCTGCCACACACTTTCGCACATTATCTCAAGCTAGGATATAGAATACCATTCTGTATTAAACTCTTCGAATCCATAATTTATTATTTGTTTCTCTTCTTGACCTACACAAAGTTTTATTAGCCCTTATTTGTTCTCAATCAGCTTCACACATAGCTGTTTAATTCCCAAACTAGAATCATACAGATTCTACCTAGCCACTAAGTCTGTTATGACTCGAAAAGACCTATTCCTTAATAAAAATTCTTTAAATCAATTAATTATTTCATAGATATTGAATTTGTTCATTTACAGATCACTCAGCACGTAAAAGAAATGAGACATAGTCGCCATGAATTCAATTTCTCATTAATCAATAAAGGTATAGATAAAATAAAAACCTGCTTACAATCTGACTTTGGCATGATGTGCCTTTACATGGAGCTCTTCTCTTCCTCTCTCTCTATTCCTGTAGACTTACAATAAAATCTACTATCTAAGAATGTTGATTCTTATGCCTTTGAGGCTTTACAAATATATACAAAAGGTTATGTAACAAATTCTGGTTCAGATCCATAGGTTACTCAAAAAAATCCTAAAAATCCTCTAAGTCCTCAATTAATTCCTAATATCTATTCTTTATCCCTTGAGGATATCAACATTCAACTAAATCCTAAGGATCCTCTCAAATCCATATAATCATGAACTACTTTCTAATCTAAGGTTTACAATATTTCAGAATATCTCAATCCACACTAATCACTCCTCAATCACTCATGTTCTCCTACATTCAAGAACATTTACAAATATTCCTCACAATATTTAATTAAATAATATTTTAAATGTCTCACATAAAATTACTCAAATATTAAAATTTACATTAATTAAATAATTAGGAAACCAACTCCCTTGAAAAACATAAGACCCACTAGATTCTACTAAATGTACAAAATTTTGGAACCATGATGCTCCTGCATCAGACTCCCAAGGTAGAAAATAATCATGATATCCAAATCATGTGTCTTCAATGCTAATGGAATTACTCATGGATCCCAAACTTTATTTTTTAATTTGTCTTTTGTTGTTGTTTGTTTCTGTTTTCCGGGTCTCCATACTTTATGCTGCATTTCTCCACTAGCTATGCTCTTGCAGTCTATTGTTGTATTTCTCTTGTTGCTATTGCTTTGCTTTCTTGTTTTTTTCATCTTCTAAGACACCTTCGTCATCAACATTATTATTCTTTCAATCTCTATGTATAGTTTATCTCCTGAATGGTACTCACTTTGTACTTGATTCCTCCCAAATACATCACTATGTTGTTTATCAATTCCAACATATTTTCCTTCCTCTTCCTTGACAACCCTTAGTGATTGTCCTTAACCTACTTGAGTGATTCTGAAAGTTAATTCAACTTCTTCAAACAATATATCTTCATGCTTTACATATTCCTCATCATTATGCCTTACCTGACAAATTTTAGTCTTATTTAGTTCAAAAACTGACTCTCTTTCAATGTAAGAGATGTCTACTTCATCTTCATCAAAACCTGTAGTCATAAACCAATTATCAGAATTAAAAATATAGTTCCTTATTTCCATTTCCTTCTCTAGCAACATCTCAATATGTTTCTTTGAGTTTTCCTCTAACTCCTTTATCAACACATCAGTATGATAATTTAAATTCTCCAAATAACTCACGAAACTTTCACCTAGTCTCTCCTCCATATCATCTATTTCAAGGATGTATCCTTGCTCTGGTTCACAATAATGAACTTCTTCCTTTGTACTGTCGATTTTCTTCACTCTTATTACCATTCTTTCATCCTTACCCTTTTCTTCACAATTGTCATTCATGACAATTTCTTTGTCTTCCTTATTCAGCAATTCATCTTGAGTATATATCCTCTACTTCTCCAAATTTCTTCTTTGAAGATCTATTTTTCTATATAAGTCAAGAATTTCAATTGGAGAATAATTTTCAAAATTTCCATAATTTTCCATACCTTCACTTGTTGTTGACCAATCATTAGATGGTCCTTCTCCCTCTGATAAATCTACACACATATCTAAATCATCATGCTTAAAAATTTCAAATTCATTAGGCATAGAAAATACCTTTTCTTCATATTCATGTCTTAACTCACATATGCTATTTCAATCTTCACTATTGCCAGCTCCAATATTCTATTGCACATATCCATGAGACCTCTTTGTCTCCTTTCATTTCTGAGATCTTGCTATCTCAGTCTTATACTGAACAGATTTCAGATTCTTCTCTTCCTTCTTAAAAAACTATAAATTTTGTTCATCATCCTGTGATGTACCTGCAATCATACAAAAACCATTAATTTTAAAAATGTAAGACCTTTTTGTCTCATTTGATGCTTCAAGAACCAATCTTTCATAATGTACTTTCTAGGTTTCAACAGATCCTCTTTGTTCTGACTCAATTCCTTTGAATCTCTTCTTCTCTAACAAGTGAACATGTCTCTCCTCAAGTTCTCTGAACTTGTTTATCAGTTTGGCATTCCATTTCTTTTGCAATAGGTTCCATCTAACCCATTTCCTCATTCTCCATGCATACATTTGGTATTCATTCTCTTTCTCTTGTAGCCATCCCTGTAGTACCTCCAACTTTACTCTCATCACTCCAATGTTTCTCTCTCGCTCCTCATTACTCATCTTACCTTTATGGCATTCTCTATAACCTCTTCCATGACCCTACATGGAAATCTTCCTCATGAGCTCATCTAAGCTTGATTGGTGATATGCAACATAGCCTTCTCTTATAGAAATCTCCTCTTGCTACTCAATACTCTATCAAGCTTCCTCTCTAAGCTTGACCTCTTCCTAGGTGTTCTCTCTCTTCGTTTACTCTCTTGAACCTTTTAGAGCTTCGCTCCTCCTCCGATTGTTGCACTCAATCACCTCTCTCCTTTATTCCAACCTCTAGGTGGATATATTTATTTCCATAATCATCAAAAACTCTTCTTTTCTTGGCTATAATCATCAAATATATTCAAATTATTTCTTTCAATCAATAATTCATCATTATTAACAGAAAACATGAATACCATACCTCAATGCCCCTTTTTCTGAACACATGTTGCTGTTGCAGTTTCTCTTTTCTGTCTACTAACTTTACCTTCATTGTTTACAGTTGTCACTATCTCTTCATAAACAATTTTCTCAATCTTTCCTTCAAAAATATTATCTACTTTCTCCCAAAGTATATTTTTCCTCTATCTTTACTCAATCAGATTCTGTTTTGATTCTTCTCTTTGCTTTTGCAGCACCATTGATTCTCTAAAAACTCTTCCTATTCTACTCTCTTCAAAGAGATCTTACTGTCCTGATTTCTCCTCCAAAGAATACACCTACTCTAATTTTCTCCCAAAAGAGATTTTATTGCTCTGATACCAAATGATGCAGACATAAGGCCGCAAATTCTCAACTTTGTAGCTCTCATTTTTCATCTACCCAAATTATATTGCATACATCGCAGATTGCAGATTATGCAATATCGCAAAACATATCTATTCACAATTCGCCTCTTATATCACTTCGCACCTCAATGAATATAAAATTTCACACATCGCTCTTTGGCTTCTCGCACATATAACTTCGTCGCACCTTGCAAGTTTATACTTTTCGCACTTCACATATTTATACTTTCCTCCATTAAATGTTATGGCATATCACAAACGTTACGCGATATGTGCATCACTGCTCTACCTTACATGTGTCCTCATCACAACTTGTCAACTTACCTCATCATAACATAATTCTTTTACTTTGCAATGCATTCCCCCATTAATCTTGTGATGTGATCTGGGTCATCGATCTTTTGCCTAACCTTTGCGATGGAATCCTCATCATCCGTTCAACCTTCAACATTTTCATGGCTATGCAATCACCGATTCAATATGCAGAATCTCAAGACTCCATGAAAACCACCAATTCATATTCTACTTTGCAGGGAAAATTTTAGGGGCTAATATTTGCAAGTGGGCTAATTTTCTATGTTTTTTCCCAAAAAAAATTCGCCAATTTCCATTTTTCCTAAAAATGATTTGCCAAAATTTTATATCATAAAATTATTTTACCTTAAAAATCACCAAATTTTTATAGACACTATATAAAATCATTATAAATTTGAATATTTTTATAAACATATCGCTAAAAAATTTATATTTTGCATGTTAGGGACTAGTAAGATTCGCTAAGGCTGCTAAAGTTTAAGATAAATTTCCATCCTTAAAATTTTCCCTGCTACTCTGCTGGTCGATCCGGCTCTTCCTATGGAAAAATTCAACGAGTTTTTTCAAATTCGATTTCTTTTGTTTGTCGATTTCAGCTGCTTCTGCAACTCTGTTTCCTTCACGCTATCCTTCCCAATCTTCTGCAACTTCGTTTCCTTCACGCTATCCTTCCTAATCTTTCTTCCATTCATTTAATCAGATCATTGATGATCACATTGCCGCACACTTTTGCACTTTGTCTCAAGCCAGGATAGAGAACACCATTCTTTATTAAAATATTTGAATCCATAATTCATGATTTTTTTCTCTTCTTGACCTGCACACAAGTTTCATCTGCACTTATTTTTTCTCAATCAGCTTCACACACATCTGTTTAATTCTTGGACTGGAATCATAGAGATTCTACCCAACCACTAAGTATTTTATCACTCAGAAAGAATTATTCCTCAATCAGGATTCATGCAATCAATTAATTATTTCACATATATTGAATTTGTTCAGTTACAGATCACTCATCATTAATCAATAAATGCACAGATACAATAAAAACCTGCTTACAATATGACTTTGGCTTGATGTGCCTTTACATGACCCTCTTCTCTTCCTCTCTCTCTATGCTTGTAGACTTAAAATCAAATATCCTATCTAAGAAATTTGATTCTTATGCCTTTGAGGCTTTACAAATATATACAAAATATTTTGTAACTAATTCTGGTTTAGATCCATAGTTTACTAAACAAAATCCTAAAAATCCTCCAAGTCCTCAATTAATTCCTAAAATCTCTTTTTTATCCCTTGAGAATCTAAACATTCAACTAAATCCTAAGGATCCTCTCCAATCCATAAAATAATGAACTACTTTCTAATCTATGATTTACAATATTTCAGAATATCTCAATTCACACCAATTCGACTCCTCAATCACTCATGTTCTCCTACATTTGAGAACATTTACAAATATGACTCAAAATATTTAATTAAATCTTATTTTAAATTTATCACATAAAATCACTTAAAAATTGAAAATACTTAGGAAACCAACTCCCTTGAAAAACATAAGACCCCCTAGATTCTACTAAATGTACAAAACTTTGGAACCATGATGCTCTTGCATCAGTCTCGACAGCTACCAAGATTGCCTCAACCACTGCCACGTGTGCCTCTGGAGCCTCCTCATGCACCAAAAGGCATCCCCAGCTGTGACTATATTGTTACTACCTCACAGAGACAGTGCATCGATGCGCCACCCTATCATGTGAATAATAAAGAAGAATTGACCGAGAGTGAGTCACAAGACTTTGCCACTCTCCATTGACATAAGTCAGTCCGAAGGTAGAACCTGAATTGATCCCAAATAAAGTAGATAAACACCATGCATCCTAGCATAGGGAGTATGAAAGTGCGCGACATCATCAATAGGAGGTGCTTTGTAATTAAAGTAACCACTTTTCCAAAATCATTGGCCATATGAGAGGTACTTCCCATGTCTCCCGGACTACGTGGGTAGGATGTTGCAGGAACACCAACAAGGAAAGAATATATCACATCCTACACGCAATCACACATAGGGAAAGGAGAATCCACATCCTACAAACACACATCACAATCATATGTAGGTAAATGATGAACCACATCCTACAAACACATATCACAACCATATGTAGGGAAAGGATGAACCACCTCCTACACACATGCAAAACACCAAGTGTAGGGAAAGGACAAACCACCTCCTACACGCATGAAAAAACACCGAGTGCATGTAGAACAACAATAGTAGGAAGAAATATACACATGGGGAAAGGACGAACCACATCCCACCAACATGTCAACTATCAATCGTAGGGAATGAGCATCCTACATGTGGGGATAGGATGAACCACGTCCCACCAACATGTCAACAGATGCCTATATGCATCTCTCACTGGGGTATCCATAGGAGAAGGTGAATCACTCATCCTGCTCATATGCCATAGGAGAAGGCGAACCACTCATTCTATTCATATGTCACCAACAGTAAGGGAAGTTGAACCACTCACACTACACACATGTCAACCATCATGGGGTATCACAAGGGAAGGTGAACCACTCACCCTGTACACAACATGTTGGGTGTGGAGCACGATTTTCTTCAAAATTCGAGAGATCCTTGTTTTTGAGCTAGATGTATACCCCGGGAAAATTGTACCATGCACGTGGGAGGGGTGGGGGAGGGAATACGGGGGACAGGCATGGTTACTTAGAGTAAAGTCACGAGGGTTCAATGTGCCGGATGGGGAGTGCAGGGAGCTAGCGGTCTGGCGGGGGGTTTGGGGGGCAGCGCCCCCGAAGTCAAAAATAGATGTAAAATTGCCTTGTAAAAGTATAGTAATTTCTAGTCAATCTGGGCCGTTCATTAGGCGGATGATCTGACGGTAGAAGTTATGTTTAGTTTAGGGTTTTTTTCCGTAGAAGGAAACCCCTTGCTTTTATGAGGGTATTGTATTGTGGCTGTGTATATGTATGTGTATTCTCTGAGCGGGAAACAAATAGGGGCGTAGAGAAGATAGGATATTACAAAGGATGCGATTTGTAGGTTTGTCTCTTCATTTTATTTGGATATTAATAAAGGAAGACGTTTTTAGGTGGGCCGCTCTTCAAAGCCAGGTGGCTGCATATATTTGTGTCTCTCTGGTTTTTATGTGTTTTTGTGTGCTTGTATTTTCCGCATATTTTATGCGTTGCATTGCTGTGTAATTTAATTTTCCTAACAACACATCACTGGGAAAGGTGAACCACTTCACCCTATGGTCTCTTGTAGCTAATTACCCCAGAAGCCCCTAGTACTCCCCCTAAACTCAATCTTCAGCCAAGAATCCAAGGTTCATATATGAAGGGTGCCAGTACGCTCTCTGAAAATCAAAACTAAATCAATGGGAGCCTCATAGCTCCATACAGCAGCCTACAAACATATTGACTTACATCAGAGATCTAGTCAACATTTAGCAATCCTCAGCTTCTTGTACATATAGATAAAGAATATATTTGACTGATCTTACTCCCTCTTACATAGGGAGATCATAGCCTATATTTGTCTTTCCAGGGTGCATAGTGTCCATAAGACAATCTATGAGATCTGACCACTCAAACATCGATAAAACAGAAGTGTCCTCTGCTTAACCATATACAGTGGTATGTGAAATATTTCTTCTGCAATATATAATGATAGTGAGCACAAATGGCTTACTGCAATAGAGTGGCTTCATAGAAATTCATGCTTGTTGTTTTATACATTCAACTGTAATGGTGCTTCCAGAGAACAGACATCAGTCTTTGATTTGTGATACAAAGAAATGAAGATGGTCACCAGGAGATATAGTACTTTTCCTTTTATTAGACCAATAGTGAACTTCAGATCATACTTGATATTTAATGAGCAGCTAGCCAATATATATGTATGAGGCTTATCCTTAAATTGTCTTAAAGCCTTTGTATCAAGGCATACATCAGAGTTGACTATGACTAGGTTCAACAGCTACTCTGTTTTGTGCTTAAGGAAAAATCTAAGTCTTCCATTAAATCCCTCTTATTTGGACAAATGTTATCGATAGCTGAGCCCAATCATCATAGATCCCTCTGAAGCCTTGCATTGGTAATCATCATGAACTACCCAGATTAGAGATGAGACTTACATGAGGTGATTTCAACATCAAACTTATAAGAAGCTTTAGGTCAAAGAAGAGAATGTAGAAGACCTTCTTCAATTAGAGAGAAGAGATATTTACACATTCTGTGACCAACAACAACCCCCCTTTTATTTAATATTAGTAATAATGCTAAATAAATGGGGACCCTTAGTTAAAAAATCCAAAAAATCAATTAGGATTTGTTTTCCTTTTCAAATAAAAATTTCTATCATAAACTTAGAGAAATCCCTTAGAAAGAACATTAAGAAACACTTAAGTTTATGATAGATTACAATAAAATTGCTCTTTAAACAAAATAGCGCATCCATAGCAAAATGGTATATATCTTTTATAAAACTGAAAATGTGATTTTGCGCTTTTGCGATAATGCGATCCCAAAAGCTTATACAATAAACGTATTGGTCGCAGATGGCATAGCGCAGAAAACAGAAGTGATTAATGAATACCTTTTGCACTATTTTCAATTTTGCGCTTTTGCGAGATTTGCGATGTGCACTTTTGCGCTATTGCGCAATTTCTGCTTTTGCGCTATTTTACATAACTGCGACGGCTTCATTTTGCAATATTGCGATATTGCGACATTGCGATATTGCGCAGCAAATCGCAGATCGCAATGTCGCAGATTCATGTAGGCGCGTTATCCAAAGGCAATCTTCCCATATAACAAATCTATTATGCGCTTTAATGATTAGATTGATTATTAATGGTAAATGAGATTGTGTTTAGATTGAAAGTCGTTTCACGATTAAAATATTATATTTCATCCGCTTTCACATTTAAAACAGTCTCATCACCTTTCTTATGCCATTACTCTCATTTACTCGTAAAACGCAGGCACGAAGGAGCAAACGTCTATACAAAGCTTTCACGAAACACTATGGGTAAGAAGGAGAAGAGCTCGAGTTCTGAAAACAGAGAAATGGCTTCGTTGTATGCAGACACCGCTTGCAATAAGGATGTCGTTATATCCACTTGGGAAGGAATGTATAATCTTTTAGAGGAATAAAATCCTGTGGTGATGAAAGTTGTAGCTACAGCAGGTTCCAGTAATACGTCTGAGGCAACCCTTAGAGAACTGGCTTGCTCATTTCTGCATAGAATAGCGGCAAGGCCAAGGATTCTCCCATATACAGACATGGTGAGATGGGTGCTGGACATCACCAATATTTCAGACAGGAAATTTAGGACTCCATCTGAAGAGCTAATCGGGTCATTCACCACAGAAGATCTGAGATTAATGTATAAGTTGCCAGAACCTCAGGCGACTTACAACAAGCAATTTATGGAAGAATTTGCCAGAGAACATGAAAATTTGGCAGAATGCACAAAGGAGTGGACCAAAAGAAGTGAACCATTGAAGAAAAACAAACAAGGTATGTACAACACGGGTTCACTTACCTCTCCTTATTGTTTCACTGCTGCCATGTTATGCAGGCTTTTTGGAAAGCCTGACATAAATATGATCTTACCTGAATGGCTTCCTTTGTTGAATGTGGCCGTTAATTCTACAATTGTAGACTGGGCCAAAATCCTATCTGATAATTTGACCACTGCTATTTTTCACTACCGGTCCAAACGAAATGTTTCTCAGCGGGTTTATCCGCCTTTTTATTTATCTGCTTATGTCATGGAT